>ML777407.1:606268-644240 GCA_009831015.1 Picea engelmannii | reverse complement strand
TTGCACTCCAGTTGAACAATGTTGGTTCCAAACACTGAACACCGTAAGCCACCTATGATCTTGATGCCAAATGAGCGCTAGTGCTGCCTGTCACGCTCGTGATAGAAAACAATATAGACCAGAGGGGCAACTCTCGAATATCCTTGATAGGGATTCTTCCCCCTACCAACCTTGCTCCTGGGATGCAGTGGCATGCTAGATACACGTTCACTTTTTCAGGTAGCGCCCTCTGCCCAGTGAAAGATATGGGGACCCCTCTTTTCGAGAGGCCGGTCAAAAAGTACACGTCTTCTAAATCAATGGTTAAAAGTTGTGTGCCGACTCAGAATCCTTGTTCTGCAACATCCTAGAGGCCAATCATATGCTTGAGCAATAAAATATCTCTCTTCATTTTTTGCAACTTGAAGAACTTGAGCAAACCACAAGCTCACAAAGTAGCCCATGTACAAGGACTCCGTAAGGTGGCTAAGTCATCCATCTCATGTTCCCTCTCTTTCCATTCAATGATGATTGCTGAAGTTACCTACAAAACAAAAAATCAAGAAATTCGTTATTTCCACGTTTTGGCAATTTTGGCAATTTTCAAAAGTAATTTAAGACATGAAATAAGATGCCCACATCATTTAAAAGCAACCACTCTCTCTTTTTAACCACCACGCCCTCTCCTAAGCATTTAATAAACAATGATAAAAACGTTTTAGAAGATCAAAACGATTTTATGGCTGCGTGGGCCTGTGTGGGGGTTTTCCCATGGATTCTTTGCTAAAAAATGACCCATCTAATGGACTTCTAGGGAGTTGGTATCTTAACCATCCTTTCCTAGAACATTTTTGCAAAACAAATCCCATTTTCCCATTGATTTTCAAAGATGCTGATTTGGTTCTAATTGGGGCGACTTAGGGCTTCGTGTTTTAAAATAAATAATGCTATGAAAATGGATGTGAAACCATGCAATTGAAAGAGCAAGAGATGGACACCTACTTGGTCCGAACGGTGAGCGAAATGGTCAACTGTAGCTCCGACGACGAACAAAACAAGATCCACTTCAAACTGAGAATCACCACTACTCCAAAATCCTTGCAAAATGAAATGGTAAATAAAATTTCAAATCAATTGTTATTTATAAATTTTCATTTTTTTTATAAGGTATGGTCATTTTTTGGGTTTCTCTAATGATATAATGGCTTTGCTAAACCCTGGTTTGTAGTTTTGGCATCGCAGGTTTCCTGGCAGTCCTGATGGATTATTCACCTTGTCGCACTTATGAGCATAGTCTTAGTTCGTTCTTGAGCTCGATAATATGAGAACGTAACTGGGTAAACTTTTATCTCTTTTTCGGACTCGTATGGATACAAACACATGAAAAAGGAACCCCCCTGGAGTCTTCTTTAAACCCTTTTCAGACTCTCTAAATATGAAAATATTGTCGAGTGATCTTGCTTCCTTTCACACTCGTTAAAAGGTCATAAAGAGTGTCTTTCGAGTGATAGTTTAACCCTTTTTCGGTCTCATTGGACTACTGTACAAAAAAGGAACTGAGAGAGTTATCTTTTAAGTGTTTTTCCAAACTCTATAATCCCAAAAAACCTTCGATTTTTCTGTCTTTGGACTCGTTAAAACACACATCGACAGGCCCATATGGGATCGAACCCTTACTTCTTCTGGTTCGTTAAACAAAGGAAGAGGAACTTACCGAAGGTGATTTATATCGAACATGTGTTATCCTCCTCAAGCTCATTAAATCAAAAAGAGGTACTCATCCATCTGGATGAGGGAAAAAAAATTGAAAGGAGCAAGACAAGCAGTCTCTTGAGAATATCATCCAACACTTCTTAGAGTCACCCTCGAACATGACACTTTGTCACTTTGCACATATCATAATCCGCTGAACCTCTGCACTGAGCCAATCCTCCGAGTTCCTTTCACTCCTTTGGGTCACCCGACACAAGTCACAATACCCACTACATATTTTTGGTCCATGTCATGTTTTGTTGTTGCCTCAGCGTTTAAGGGAAGTATCTGCCTCGAGAGTCAGCCATCCCAAGTATATTGCCTCAAAACCTGTGTCATTCCATGTCCATTTGATCTACCAATTACATCTCCATGTCCGTTTCATGTCGTTGATGGGGGATACATCAAGGCCCTCCCTCGACAAGTCTATTCCTATCGACTCCAACACATTATCTGGGAATCAGACTTAGAAACCAGTTAGTACTTTGGGACCTGTATGCCTCAATGGCATGCCTCCTCACATTCGATAGTAGGTTTACATCATTGGCCTCTGATCGAATGATTCCATGGGTGTTCGACTTCAGTTCATCTATTCACATTCGCTGGAATGTACTAGGGTACCTTGGGAATCATTGACATTAATGGTGATCTCCCTCGCACTTTTTAATGGTTCACACCATTGACTGGTAATCAAGTGGTTTCTGCCATGTTCGACATCAAGACATCTATTCGCATGGTCAGATTCGTGCCATATTGGGATTGGTAAGAAGACCCTGGGTTGAGCGATCACTTTGATATATGCTTTGCCCAGGTTGCGAAGGAATTTTTGTTGGACAAAGAACACATACACTGTAACATAGATCCACTTTGTATTGGTTGTGGCTATGTCTTGTCACCTCGTAGATCCACTGTGTATTCTTCGTGGCTACGATCAGTCCGAGTCATCAGAGTATAGATCCACATTGTATCTTCGGTGGCTATACCTTTTTATCAATACAATTATGGATCCGCAGTGTATTTTATGGCGGCCATATTCTGCTAAGTCTTGATCACCCAAGCATAGGTATGCCTGCCTTGGGTTTTGGAATATGTCATGATACTTGTTGGATGTTTGTGTGCAGCTTCTGTCAGGTTCTCCGAGTCTATACCCTTTCTTGGACATCTACAAAGTATTTTAGTTATCAGTTGACATCTTCTAACTTCATACTTTGGGGGGCAATCTGTTACATGTCAAAATTACTCAGCTGGATAAGTGTCGCATGTTCCTCTCAATTGTCGTAAGTGTCGCATCTTCCTTACAACTTTTGCAAGTGTCGCAAGTTGGTTACAAGTGTCACAAATGATGTTCAAACATACTGCCATGTCGACGACAGTAAGGAGACACTTAGAACATCTCATATTCTTGATTTGAAGAAGGATAACTGGTTTACTGAAGACAAATAACTCTTAACACCTGAAGAGAGCTCTGAAACAAAGGTTTTGAGGGGGAGCGCTCCCCTATATCAGCCCTAGGAGCGCTGGCACTCCCCTACAAGGCTTCAGGGAGCGTTATAATGCTCCCATGCCCCCTCTGAAGGAGTTCTACTCATCTTAAAGGCGCTGGCGCTACCCTAAAGCTTACCAAGGAGTGCTACAACACTCTGATGCCCCTTCTAAGGGAGCGCTGCCGAATCTGAGGCATTAGTTGGCCCGTTGAGGAGAATAAGGGGAGGATCTTTCGAGATTAGGAGGTAGTTGTATTCGAATTCTTGGTTTCAGCAAGAGATCCCTGATCTAAGGAGGAAGTTCGCAACTTGTTCTAAAGATAACTCAAGAGGTTAATCTCGTCTTAACCTATATAAGCAGGCTCTATGATGGTGGAAAGGGGGAAGAACTACTAGTATGAAACTTATGATCTTGGAGAAAACACACAGTCATCCAAAGGAGAGTGATTAGTGAAGCTGTTGTTATCTAGGTTGTGGATCTTTCAGGCAAGGGTTAGACGAAGAGGACTTCACGAAGCTGTCGCATTCGCATCTACGATTGTAAGTACTGTTGTTGTTATTATCATCAATATGAAAAGCTTGGCCTGTTTCTTTCTAGTTTGTGTATAATGCCACATGAACTTATAATTAATTGATAGATCTGTTTTCAAGCTAATATCAATAGAGTAAGAAGTGGTTGTATCTTGTTTGTCTGCAGAACTCAGTGAAGAGAAAAGGATTGGAGCGCAACTCGGAGCGTGCAGGGACAAACGTTGATAAAAGGTACTTCTATCATCCCTCCTTCTCATGTGTTAGTTTATATATATTTGAAAGGAAGTCAGTGTCCACATTAAGCATTTTCTGTCTTAGAGTTAGGGTCAAGCTCTTTGAGGCAATCTACCTATCCACAGGGAGATTTTCCTACAACAGTGATGTCCTGATATAAGATCTATTTTTGAAAATATCTTAGCATCTTTCAAATGATCAAAGAGATCATCAATCCTTGGTAGAGGATACTTGTTCTTTACAATTACTTTGTTCAACTGTCTGAAATCAATGCATAATCTCAACGTTCCATCCTTCTTCTTCACGAACAGGACTGGGGCTCCCCAAGGTGACATGCTTGGGTGTATATACCCCTTCTTCAAAATCTCCTTAAGATGCAATTGTAGTTATTTCATCTCTTGTGTACTCATTATGTAAGGATCTTTCAATACTGGAGCTGCTCCATGCATCAAGTTTACAGAGACGTCGATATCTCTCTTCGGGGGTAGTTTGGGTACCCCCTGAAATACATCTTCAAACTTTTAATACTACATGGTCTTCAATCCTTGACACCTTATCCTTAGGTGCTTCCTACATGTGGGCTGAAAATAATTGACAACCTTTCCTGTAGCACTTCTTCAACTGCATTGCTGATATTTCTATAATAAAAATAGCTCTGGGAATTCCTTGGACTGTTCTTCGATTTCCTTCCTCATCTAGGAAAGTGAATGCTTTGTTACAACATTCTAATATGGAATGGTGCTGGTCCAACCAATCCATCCCAATTAGACAGTCATAGGAACCTAAAGGTAAAATGTTCAGTTCAGATATCGTTCTCAGTCCATTCATGTCCACTGGACAAGACTTAACCAATTCTGTAACCTTTCTCTTGGTTCCTGTAGCCAGCTGAACTAACCAATATTTTCCATGTTTTCTTCTCAACAATTGAAAACTTTCGACCACTCTAGGATCTACATAACTATGGCTATCCCCTGAATCAATTAAAATAGTAAAGGCATGGTTGTTGATCATACCTTCCACTTCAATCATGTGTGGTTGATATTCTTCTTTCTTGTTGTCCAGGGCTGCGTAGATACTTGGTATTCTACTGCCCATGTCCTCCACTATTTCTTCATGTTGAACATTGTGGACAACTCTCACTTTGTAATTTTTGTGGGGGAAATCTCTGTACCTATGATTTCCTTTATAGCCCCAACATTCCATGGGTGGGTGTCTTGGAATTTGTCCACCCACTTCAGCCTTCCTGGGCTCTCTAAAAGATGGTTGTCCTGGAAGAATTTTCCTAAACAATGGTGGTTTGTTTCCCTTTTTCCTTTGCTCCCTCTTAAACATTTTTTTATCTTCCCAAGATTTTTGGAAAGTAGGCTTTTCCTTTTCCTAATCATATAATCATTTTTCTCTCCTTAAAGTTTCTTCCATAGTCTTTGGGTCATCATACTAGATCTTGTCACTGATGAAAGATGGCATTCCATTCAGATATCTTTGAATTTTGATAGTCTCATCCTTGATGAAAGGAACATACTTCAAGAATTCCAAAAACCTTCGTTCATATTCATCAATGGTCATGCTACCCATTTTGAGTTCAAATAACTCTTTCATCTTTCGATCATATTACCTCTTAGTTAAGTGATTCTTTTCAAAATCCTTCTTGAAATCCCTCCAAGTAACATTCTTCTCTCTTACATGTAATTGCACAAGATGCTCGCACCATACAGATGCCTTTCCCTTAAGTTGGTAAATGGGAATTCTTCCTTATGCATGAGAAGAATAGTTCTATAGTTGGAAATATTTTCTCATGCCCAACAACCATGTCTCAACATCTTCATCTTCCTTCTGTTCTCTGTCAAACATAGGAGGTTTAATCTTGTTAATTTCACCTTTCAGTTCATCCATTCTAGATCTCCTATGTTTTCTGGTAGAAGATGGTCTTGAAATACTGTGTGCCCTCCTCTTGGAGCGACCTTGGGAGTGATGATGGTGTCTACCAACACTCCTTGATCTTCTTCTCTCAGAATTCTGTTGACTCCCTGTTTTTCTCAAGTCTCTCTCCTTGTCCAAATTATTTTCTATTCTCTCCAGACTCTTCATCAACTTTAATTTGAATTCTCCCTACTTTTCCTTAGCTTTCATGAGTTTTCTGCTATCTACTTGGTGAGTTTGGGCATCTTTCTGCAATCTTTCAATGATTTTCACCATATGCCCTTCCTTATCTATTTCTTCTCCATGTCCATTGGAGTTCGACCCTTCAACTCCCAAATGAACATCCATCCCTTTAGCTTCATTCTCTGAAATGTAAGCATGATGTGCCTCCTCCATTTATTTTCACTTAGTGGTAAATCTATTCAATTCTGTCACTCGTTAAACTTCTACAAAAACAACGTCCAGACAACTGTAATTTTTCAGGTCATCATTCCTTAACAAATCCCACAACATTCATAAACAAATATGATGAAAGAAAACTTTCAAACTCCATTTTCTTTTTGGGCTCTTCTCTGTGAATTTTTTGGGCACTAGACCCTTTCTCTCAGTCCCCAACCCACACGACCATGGGTCATGACCAAGCACTAGATCAATAAGTGCTTACTTGGGCCTTCAGCCTTCAGCTTCAGAATATTTTCAAAGAACAAAAAAACAATCTCTCAGAGTTCAGAGTTACCGAACTTGCGAAGTAGAGTGGATCAACAGTTCATGTGTACCTAGCATCCAATGACTGACACATACAATGGAACCTCAGGTGTCTGAGTTTCGAGCCTTCGGGTCTTCAGAAATTTGGAGCTTTAGAGGATCTCTCATATGCACATCCAATTGTTAATCTTTGAACATTATTAATCACCTTTGGTGATGTCATTACATCACATCACTTAATGTTTTCCAATTGCGAGGGCATGGAACAGTGGTTTGTAGTAACTCTCCTTTAGTCCTACAATTCTTCTAACAATAACACATAACTCCTCAGTGAAACAGTGGTTTGGATTGCGGGACCGCCTTGGATAATTATCTTTCGTGAAACTTGGGTCCTCGCAATGTCTCCTAGTCGTTGATCTTGATGTATTGTGATCAACACCATTGTGGTTCCTCCAACCTTTAACTAAGTTACGTAACCTCAGGCCCCACTAACCCTTCTCATATAGGATGCCACATGGAGGAATACTAGCGACTGATACATGGCCCAGTTAGATGGGTGACACTCATCACATTCCTAATGCCATCTAAACCTTCCACAGTTTGGAATCCACTTACACTTGGCACACAACCCATGTGTCCATGTCACCTCCAAGTGATGTCATCATGACTCACCACTTCATTTCTTCGGGCTCTGAAGATTTAGACTTCGGGAGTTTCAAGTCCTCTACGCTCATTTTTTCCCAGAGAACTTTCTCCCTGAGTTCACGATCCACCAATGCATGTCCTCCTTCACAATCAACGACTATGAGTGAATTCAACACTTCGAGCTTTGAGAGTTTCAATTTCACATCACTTGCCTCCTCCTGAAGTAATTCCACCTGAAGTACATGATCTCTTGATGCATGTCCTTCACAACAGACAGTTGTGATCTACTTCGTCCTTCAGGACTTTGGGATTTTGTCACACTCCATAGTTGAAATCATTCGAAGTGTCTTCCATTTTCCTTCCTGGACATGGATCTAATGGTCAGGCTATTTTCCTATGATCTACGGTGTATATCTCTTTCAGAATTCAAATCTTTGGGTTTTAACCTTTATCTTACCTTTGCATTCAGTTTCACCGATGTCATGAAGTCTAAGGTTCTTCCAGGTTACCCTCTCTGCACTTTCTCAAGATCTGACGGTTGTAAAGGTTATTCCTCTCCTTCTGAATAGATCCTATGATTCCAACATCCCAACTTTTGATCTCTCTCTCTCTTTGTGGTCAAATACTATGTCGACTGCAGTTTTATTCTACTGCTACTCCTCCTTAGCTTCGTAACATGACCAAGTAGCCCCTTGGCTCTCAGAAACATTATAAGGTTTGAAATTGGTTCCTCCGAATACCATTTCCACTCGAAACCTTGGGTTCAAAGACCACTTATCATGCCCATCCAGGCTCAACATTGAAACCATGCTCTGATACCATATTCTAACATCCCCGACCACCAACATGTCTGACAACGCCACCAACACAACACGTCACTAAACTCTGATAATGCTACCCAAACAACCTGGCCTTCCAACAGGCCGGGTAACGCTACCATGCAAAATCGTACATATGTCTATACATAAATATATATATAACATGCATTTTAATGAAATTAAAAAAATTATTCACAATAATCACATAATTATTGCTACCATACAGATGCAATTGAGATTAATAGTAAGTCCACATATAACAGAACACATGATACATTTCAAGTATTCCAAACACGCATAAAATACATAATTAAACACATAAATGGTACTTATCTTTTAGTTGGAGTAAATCCACCAACTGCGTGTAGACTTTCCATAAACCTCCCAGCCTTAGACTGCACTTCTCATCACTCTCAGCAGTAGGTCACCCCTGAGTTGTGACTAAAATCCACCGGGCAAGGGAATTCTAGGCTTGGCAAGGACAACAAGGAAGTTTCAAAAATAAACATGAAGGATCTTATATCTGAGGATCCACTTATTCCCACAACAAACAGATCCTCATTCCCCACACACCTGCTCCACCTTAGGAGGATACATTTTCACTAATACAAGTCCACCGGCTAGTACACCTCCCTTACCTTGGGATTCAACAATAGGCTAGACCAGAAGTCTCAGAGTACTGTGGTTGCTATGGGACTCCCTTCCAGGAGAACTCACTTCCCAGCAGACTCTCTCACCTGGGAGAGCTACTCACAGGTTTGATAACCAGACTTTGACTCATCTACAACTGGGTACGGTTGACAACAACAACATAAATGACAATGGGGAAAAATGAGTATGGATACCCGAAGAGGAAACATCCTAACGCTAAGTGACAACACGGCTCAAGTGACTACAATTGCATTAGGCTTTACAGGAAACAACACAGGATGGATTCCCTTTTTCGGTTTCAGAGATGCATGCAGGTAGGCAGAGGTCAGACACAGAGGAAATAATGAGTTCACATATAGTATGAGAGAATGGCAGAACAAACTCAGGTAGATGATGGCATAATTACCTATGAATCCCCCAACACAGTTGACGCTTCAACTTTTAACTAGATGAGCCCACGTCGAAACTTGTCTTCCTTGAGATCCATGTGCTCCATTTATCTTACATCCCACTTTCTAGGAACTTAGGATAACAAAATATAATGTCTACCTTAGTCTTCAGGAAATAATGTTAAAATATTATTCCTCTAGAGGTAAGCCCCCTAACTTAGCCCCTAGGCCCAAATACTTAGCCCCCCTTCCTTACCCTACCTAGTGGAGATTAGTCCCCCATAACTCTTATTCATGGAGGGTCTACACGCAACAATGCTTATATTTTTATTAATGATCTGCATAATTAGATATACAAACAAAATATCAGGCTCCTGGCCTTGGCATCTGGCTCACCAGCCTAATAAACACATAAGTCTTTCAGCTTACAACCACTTGGCTCACCAGCCTATAAGAAAAGTTACAATTCAGAAGGGGCTCGACCTTGGGGTATTACAAGTTCCATGTGTCACCCTCTCATTTTCCTTTTGACATGGTTTGACCAAAACTTTGATCAGCCATAATTTTTTCATACAAAATCCTTTGAGTTGATTTTGGCACCACTGAAAATCTATCGCTGAGTTCTACATGATGAATTCCTTTTGGGAAAATTTGAGATGATCAAATTTTGAGCATTTTTTAATCCCCTTGGGTCTGTTTGGGCATTCTGGATCCTCTCGGACCAAAAACATAGGCCAAAATAAGGGGAAGTTAATTGGTTATAATAGAAAAGATCATCATGTAGCTTCTAAGGAGGGGAAGAAGAAGTAGAAAGGGGGTAAATATAAGAAGATAGAATGCACTACACATTAGGGAAAAGATCCTATAAACCATTACAATGATTGCAACATTGATGGCCACACTGAGGCAAAATGTTGGAAACAACATCCAGAGCTAAACGTAAAGAACCATAAGAAGGATGGAAAGAAAAAGAACCTTCTAGACACATATTCGATAAATTAGATTGAAAGTAGTTGTAATGTGGATGAAAATATTATTTGTACATATGTGGAGAAGGAGGTGAATATGAGTATCCTTCATCATCATGAAGAGAAGGAGATTACCAAGATCTTTGACATCAAGATTCAAGTCAAGAAGGCCAATATAAATGCTATGTTCGACTCTGGTTCACATAATAATTAGAAAGTAGTGAATCTATTTAGCAAGCTTGGATTGGAAGTTAATGACCATCCTGGCCCCTATCCATTGGGTTGGGTAAACAAGGATTCTCAGATCAAGGTAACGAAGCAGTGCAAGTTCAAATTTGTTGTAAGTGTTGATTTTATAGATGAAGTAGAATTGGACATAATACTATTGGATGTATGTGGAGTAGTGTATGGAATACCCTACATGTATACGATGGATGTATATTGATGCAGAGAGCCAACCAATACTACCTCATCAAGGAATGAAAATCCTTCATCATCAATGGGAACAAAGGAAAATAAAAAGTTTCACTGATAAGTGCCAATCAACCTAAGAAGTTGATCAGTTCTAGCAAGAAATATGTTTTACTTCTCCTAAGGGAAAATCATTCTGGTGAATAGTCATTAAAAGTAAATACATCCCTAGAAGAGAGTACTAAGGAGTAGAAACATGAATTGGAGGAGTTGAAAAAGTAAAACAAGGGAGTGTTATAGGAGCCTAAAGAGACACCACATAAGAGGGAAGTGGAGTGTAAGACACCCAACCCCCTAAGTACATTTTTAATGGATGGGATATTAAATTTTCTCTTCTCTTCAATCATCTCAAAGCCTCATCAAGAGGATACCATCATATTCTTCTCATTAATATCTTCCCAATGGTTGTATCCATGCTCAAAACAAAACTCGGGATCATAAGTTAAAACTTCCCAAAGCTTCTGGTCTTTCATTTATTAATTCCATTAGTGCCATGTGGTGACTATGTAGTTCCCCATAAATTGTGCCATCTGACATGGAATTAACATGGAATCTTCTCATGTGAATCCCTAGTCCGATGGCTTGGATCAACTCATAGGTTTTCCTCTTCATCAGAGTCTTCCTATCGGGGTTTAGCATATTTTAAGCACATAATCTACTTTGATAGACTCCCTCTGACCACACACACTCCAACGAATACAAGCTACAGAGCCAGTGTCCCCCGGGTCGAAAAATAAATGGCTCTGATTGCTTCATATTATCCAACTCGTACAACATTTAATGGCCCTTCTCATTTTCCTGCAGTGCTTAGTTTACATGGGGCCCTTGAATATCTATGGATGAGATTGAATCTCACTTATTTTTTGATCTACAATCTAGATCTCATCACAGAGTTATTTGCATCAGAAATCGTCCAGATGCCAAATCATTATGACACATGGCATCATCATTACTTTGTATCTGGCCCCACCATGACACACTACGTCACCATAGGGTACCACGTCTTTCCCAACCAGGTGCTAACACTCGACCATTCTTAATAATCTTATCAGATTAATTATTCGATAATACATCAAATTTCTACTTTTGATATATATATATATATATATACGTATTAATATAGTACATCACATCAAGATTTCAGAACCCGGATATACCATATGACTTATTGATCTTACGTGATTCGTTGGAGGGAGTGCAACATTAGTGTTTAATATTAAAATAATATAGGTTCTCAGACCCCGATATTTTTCACTCAGATCATGTGAACCCCTCTCATTTTTTTCGACGATCAAGATCCAAAAGGGACTTGATATTAATGATTAATATTATAATATTATACTTACCTTGGGTCATCATACTCATCATACTTTGATATTTGGTTCCCTTCTTTTTACTTCGATGGCTAATATCCAAAAATGGATGTGTATAATATTATAAAATATTTATATAAAATTATAATACTCAAGCCATCGCACCCAAGCTCTTAGGACTCCAAACATGTGTGCCCATATTGTTTATCCGAGACCAAACTCTGAAAATGGTAAGGTTTAATATTATAAAATATATGAAGAACCTTATAATGCTCAAGCCATCGAACTCCAATCTCTTCAAACTCCAAATGTGTGTTTTGATCTCGTCTCCTCGATATATAGACTCTGAAAAATGATTTTTTTGCTAATAATATATCTATATATATTTACATTGAGAAATATGAGAGTATTTATATATTTCCAGGCATTAAAATGCTGATAAATAAAAATAATTTAATAATAACACCTTCAGAGTGCAGAACAACCTGTGTAGAGCATAAAATTTAAAGCTTGGAAACTTGGCATAGTTTGATCCTTCACACAGGAGGGAAATAAATTCCAAACTTCCCATTTCTCATGCACTGTACTAGAAATCATATATTTTAATAATTATTTTTCTCAACTTATTCTCCAAATTATTTAGACATTTAGTTGGTAACTTTAGAAAATTCACCATGGTTTACCAATCTTTACCATTCATTCAAATTGGTCCAAAAAACATATAAACATATAATTACATATATAAATTCATGCAATTTCAAATATTTCCCTTTTGGACATAAATACACTGCATAATTTATGGTAGAAATTCCTTTCTTACCACATCCTAATGAAACTTAATTAGTTACAATGCATAAAATTCTAAATTTTATTTTATTTCGAACTAAGAACTTGAATTTGCATTTCTCATTTTTTTCTTATTATTTATTTTAAAATACTTTTCCTTTCTTCAAAATTTGTCTTATTCTCTTAAGACAAACATGGGTATGAAATTCCCTCTAATTTTGAATCCTAACAAATATCTCAAGCCAACAAAATGGCTAGGTCCAACTGACTAGTCTTCAAGTTTATATCATAAATTGCATTTTCACAATTATCAAGTTGTTCTATGAGGACTTTAGTGGCTTAGTATTTACTACTAACTTGGGGATTTTTTCACATATATTACTGTAGGTGACTGGCTAGTACTTTGTTCATACCTTGAGTGACGAACAATTATTAACAAATCCCCTTTAAGAACAAATACAAGTAGAAAACCAACAACAAAATACGTTTTCCAAACCTTATTTCATATTTCACAGCTAGCCAAAAAATCAGAGTGACAATTCCACCATTAAAGAGAATAATAATTCTTCAGATAACTAGCAAAAGAATTCCATAATATTAAACAAACTTGTCATGAAAATACAATGCACATAGAACACTTATTTAAAATTTAGAAATCATTGGCAAATGATAAAGGGTGTGCAACTTTCCACCCGACAATAGGCATAACTGCACCAATTATCTCTATATTTGGTCACCTCCTAGCCAGAGTATGATGCCATGAGAAGAAATTTTTTTACTCATCATATGAGAAAGATGAAGGTCACTCTCCTTCACCTACAAGAACTCGACAAACCAAGGCTTCAATCCACCAAGAAAGGGGGATTTTCTTACCACAAAGAGCTTCAAAAACTATCATACAAAACACAAAGGAGGCATTTCATTGCCCAACACTCCCTCGGTTTCCTACCCTCTTAGTTTCTTCGTGATTTATCACCCAATCACTAAAATTTTGTAGCCTCATTTATCATCCTGATTTGAAGACAATTGCCAATGGTTCCTACACCCTGAAAACAAATTTCTTCACTTCTCCTTGTTCCGATAAGAACCATAAGAGTTCTCACAGTCCTCTACCCTCATATTTGTGTCCCCATACCCAAAAATTTGTGTCCCCTCTTCTCTACTCATGATTTTTCCTCTTATATTTCCTTCTACAACAAGATTTTTTGGGTCAAATCCCCCAAGTCGTGGGTCAGATCAGAAAATTCTAGATGGGCACTCTTCACATCCTCTCATTAATTTATGAGGAGGACCACCCAACCACTAGCTTGACTGGTAATTAAATTTTCTGGGCCACAATACAATCTTGGATTTTGAATATTTTTAAATTCAACAGAGTAATGCCTTGAAGGGTTCATCTCAAACAGTAATGGTTCTCCTAACTCTTCCCTCTCATGGCATCATAACATGTATATGAAATACCCTTCAATAGTTATTTAACATTTCCCTTTTTATATTAATGACATAATTATTCACATTACCTTATTTAGAAAAGGTTCATCATTTCCCAAAATCCATATATAACAGATATGCCCATAGTCTAGCAATAATATAATTATATTTACAATTTGAGGGGAAAAGGGGTATTGCAATCCCATCCCCCTTAAAGGAACACCTAGTTATTTGCATCTCAGCAACACCAGTCATGCCCCCATGTTTCAACTGCTTTAGAAATATTTTCCTTTTCTTGGTATGTTCCTTTCCCACACTCTTGGCCTTTATAACAAGCCTACAATAATTTGAAACAACAAGAACATTAATCACAATTTCATACAAATTTTTTTTATTGTTGTTCAAAACTCAAGAGGAAATATTCATATCAACACAATACTTATCTATGCAGTTTCATGAATCCACATCTAGTTGGCCATATTAATAACTTGGACCATTGTTTCCTTGAGGTACCCATTGTGTGCATGATCCCAACCAACACTTTACAAGAACTATCGAAGTCTCCTGTTCCTTGCTGTCACTCACCCTTCAGGCCTAGGATTAGGAATCCCCTTCTTTGCTATACAGTCCCTCGAGTGATCCATCTTTCCTTGGCAAGGATTTCTTGCACAAGAATATTTTCTGTGACTTCATCGAGTCTTACAGCCAAGGAGTCCCTTTAACTTGCTTTGTCAAGGAATCCCTTTTTCCTTTGTTACCACAACACAACATCTTCTATGGTGATAATGGATTATCACATGTTTCTCATGTCACAACAATATCCTTTTTCCATTATTTCCATCTTGAAAATTATCATCTATCCTTCGATGACATATATTTCATCTCATATGTATCACATGCATACAATAACCATGAGATACTGTCATCGACTTATACAAATTTTCAAATTTGTTACCCACATATTTCTAATTCCACATTTTCATTTTTCAGATCTGTTCCACACAAAACCATATTCACAAGTATGAGATATTTCTTCTCATAACATTTTGGCTCAACAAGCATTGGTCTTCCTTATGGGCTTACAAAACTTCCCTATCCAAGACCCTTCTTTTCTGCAATTTCCATACTCACATAGCCAAACTATTGTTAGTTATCATGTACATTATACTTTCATTTCACACTTGTAGTGGCCCACAAACAATTTCATAATTGTGCATACTAAAAATCAAATTATATTTATCCATTCAGTGATGTAAAATAAAAGGAATTATTATTTCCCTACACATGCATCATTATAATATACCAATCTTTTCAAAATCAATCAACTACTAAATGAATTTAATCTAATGTGATAATTTCCATGGCCACATTCACATACAAAACACCCTTGCATTGATTTTAGATCATTATTTTAATTTTTAATTTTTAATTTTTTTTTTATGTTAGGCACTCTTATCATGATGTGTTGGAACTTAGCCAACCTCCCACCAAAAGGATCCTCTATCCACATTCATTATTACAACAAGACCGTTCCTCCCTCCTTGAGCTAACCATAACCTCAAATCAACACACCATGATGTGAAATTCAAATTTCATACGAATTCCTTCCAACATTCTTTATTCACTAATAACCAAGGTGCCAACATCTATGGCCACCCAATTCCTCTCTTTACCATTCTACAATTACGGTAGAGTATTGGAAGGTCTGTCTTTGATAATGGGAATTCCATTGCCTTCCCTCTCATGCAAACATACATTTATTCAATGCATTCAATTCAATGTGCAGGTTACGATCACTTTTATTCCTAATCAATCCTGATTGGTCAATGTTCCTAAGACACTATTGGTTCATGAATTTTCTTGCAAGGATTTTAATCATCCTCGACTGGCATATATTTCCTCTCTCTATTATGCAGAATATTGTTTCCTGAATCTTACCTTTCTTGGGTATCAATGGCATACAACAACTACTCAATTTTTTTTTCATATCATTAAGAAAATAAAATGCTTCATATGGGATTCTTACCTATCCCTTTCAAATCCCGTATCACATGAGCATGAAGTTATTTTTACCTATTTTCGCTTCCAACATCCTCTCTGATATTACATCATCAATGGTGCTTCATGGGAACTTCCAAACTCCTTTCAACAATATTTCAACAATATCCCTCTTGCATTTATCTTCTTTCTATGGTTTTCAACCATTGGCAGTTTTCCTTCCTCAACAACTCCAATATTTTCCTAGACTTAATAGGATTCATCACTATAAAAAAAATATCGGTTTTCGTGTTAAATAAAATGCATGTACATAGCATCTAAATAAACAAGCATTATAAGATATGTCCTAGCATACATACATGTACTTCATCACATTACTCCTCAATGTGTTGACTAGTGAAACCATAAAATAATTCACTTGTTGGGTATCCTACAACCATCAACATATTAGTTTCTCGTTGCAGAGAAACATAATAAACAACTCCTCTTTTCCAAGTCCTCCTACACATCATGGAAATTTTTAGTTCAACTGAGTTATTTCCAAGGCCTCAATTCCTTTACTTAACATGGCTCAACCAAGCCTATTCATCTAAGCATACTTATTTGTTTATTTTCCTTTTATTTCATAGTTTTTCCTTTTTTAGGTTTATAACTCTATTAAGAAAATCAGATTTTTCAGAGCGAGGAAAGTGTTTCTCCTTTCCTCCTCCTTTTCTTAAGAAATATGTCCCTCTTTGTTTTTTCCTTCTTGGTTCCTTGAGAAATTTTCAGCCAAGTTTCATCTTGATTTCCATGGATAATTCAACATGCTACAATAACATTATTTTCCCACAAATTAAGAACTAGTGCATTGTGCACATTTCACCAAAAATAAAATCAAGTTGGTCAATATTCATTTGCATATAGTTCACTCATGCATGATATTTTAAAATGTAATCTAGGATTCTTTTACAAATAGACTTTGTAGTCTATTGTCTAATTTTCCAATAGTCATTAAGATTACGACTCTATTCTTCTGACAACATCCTCACACAATTCCTCCACATGGAACTATCTCATCATACAACTTCCTTATTTTCATATCCATCACTATCTGAGATGACCTCAAACTCAATTTATCCTCATATTTTTCATTTCATATTCTTACCCAACATTCTAGAAGGAATTATGATCATGCATCTCTATTATACATTCATATTTTGCATTCACACATGTACATTTATTCCATCAATTTTTCATTCACACTATGCTTTATTCACATGCTTTAGCATGCAGTGTGTGTGTCAACCATAGGCACACTTTACAGTTTCATTTCCGTATCTATTGAAAATTAATTAGTTCATGATTGTTCACAATCATTTACATGTAGTCTTTAAAAGTATGATCATGTTTCCTTTGATAATGGAAATAGATCATCCCTGCTCATTTACTCTTTCATAAATTTATACTAGATTTTCCTCAGGAAATGGAACACATCCTCCTCAATCTATTATTCAAAACAATACAATCATGAATTCTTCAAAATAGAGTCAGCCATGCATCCATGGTATTTATTCAATCCTGGCAAGTGCAATTCTTCTCTTACATTTCACTTATTCAGGTAGTCATACCATGCCTTTAGTATACATATACTAATACATCATACATGTGAATCACTTGCACATTTTTATATAATTCATTCATATTTATTTGGTCTTCATATTGGTCAAACTTATAATGCATTTAATCCATGCACTCAAGCATATACAAACATAGATAAATATTCAGCATGGAAGTTTACTAGCACCTTTTTCCATGTCATTCACACACATGGAAATTTCAAAATTCCATATCCTTCCTCCTAGATATCTTAAAATCATCCTTATAAAAAGTCTCATAGGAATACTGAACAATATGTTTCCCTCTCTATTGAGAGGTTACACTCATTCACATGGAAAGTCTCACAAACATATGCATAATTATGTTTCCCTTTCTATATGACAACAAACAACAATAAAATACTCTTGCATCAACTGCTATAAAAGTATTCCACAAACCAAAAATACAATCTAAGCAATTTCAACAGTGCCCAAAGAAACAAGACAACCAATCTAGCTTCTCTTCATGCCTCAAACCATTCTTGGTCAAACAACCTTTCTATTAAGGGAATCCTTTTCTAGATTCCCTCTCATTGCTACTTGAGCATACCAAGCCATACCTATATGGATATCATCCACTTCTGGATGTCAATCTGACCCATTGGCCATCTGGAAATTCCTCAACACTTTCTTTACCACATTTGGGATCAACATTTCATTAACTATTCTACCTTATCCTTGTAATATAATATGCAATCAATATCATCAACATTTTACTTATGCTTCTATAATTGAATCATCATCGACCATATGATCTACAAAATCACCATATTTTACATCCAATAATAGGTTATAATGATTTTATATGCATGTTATATGCATGCTCAATCTTTTCCATATGCATTCCAACATATCCTGATGCACCAAGAATTTTACCCATACTTATAGTGTAGACGTATTCCAACTATTTTCCTTTTGCACTCACTTCCATAGGCAAGATTTTAGGTCAATAGGTATATACATTCTCTTATTATAGACGTGAGATCATAAATTTGCTCATATGTCCATATCACTTTATCTCTTCCAAGTTCTAGGAGGACTAGCAACAGTCCAAATGAATCCCTTTTATTTTCTTAACTTGGTTATTTCGTCAACATTTTTCATTCATTATAGGTGACATAAGCTGACCTTACAATTTCCCATCACTCCCCTAGTCATGAGGAATTATACATATAGGGCTTAGTCTCTTTTATTAAAGAAACAATTTATAACTACTAAGGAATCTATTGCTTCATATTCAATTCCTCTAACCACCAGTGTTACACGTCAAAATTTCTCAACTGGATAAGTGTTATCCACAAATTTGGTCATTGTGATGATGTCATGATGATGGAAAATCAATCTCTTTACCAAGAATACTTTCCTGAGAAAAGTTACAGTTGTCCTATTCCAGAATTCATACTTTGAAACATGTTCGCAGGCTACTTATACATTCACCTGCGGGAATGACTGTTTCTCGTAGGCTACCTTAAGCTAGGGTGTGAACTTCCCGCACTGTGCTCATGGTTAGGGTGCGGGAATGATTTTAAAAGGGAAAAAGATAAAGATCTCAAATCTTCTAGAAGGGAATCTTCTATAAGAATGAGTTGGCTTTCGAGTGGTTACTCAAGTACTGTCATTCCAGATATCTTGGGATCATTCCCTATCCAAGTAACTAATCTATATCTTCCTATATATTGAGGAGATTGCTCATGGAAAGGGTTAATAGAGGCTAAGAAGATCATGAAGTTAGCAAGAGATTGATTAAGAGAATCAGTGCAAGACTGTATGGAGGACTGATGCTACAGCAGCAAGAGACAACAACAAGGTCATCACATGTGGTAAATTTTCTTCATACATGAGCAAGTGTGTGTGTCAGAGCTAGAAGCCGTCGAAAGGAGACCTATGACATCAAGGCTTAGGTTGTAAGTTTCTCTTTCAATTAATTCAATACATTAATATGTCCCTTTCCCATAAAAATGATGTCATTTTATTACATAATTCCTTGATCATATGTATAGACTAGTCATTGAATATATTAACTTGTCTTTACTTCGATTGGTTCGTTTTGTTGTGATCTGGACGGGACGAGAGAATTGAAGTAAAGATTGGAACAACAGAGACATAAGGAAAGAGATCATAAGGTATGTCCATAACCCTTATCTCTTAGTTCATTCAATAGGCTAGATCTAGGGAAAGTGTATTATTCTGTCCTGTTTTGTTCTAGATACCAGGTGGATCTAGGGAGGTCGGTTAGTGTCCGCACCTACGGACTTATCCTATAACAAAATTGGTGACTCCACTGGGGATCTATCCCTTTTTGTCTTTTTGGTTTTTGAACTTTCTGTGGCCAATTTGCTTTGTTTGCATTTTTTTCTTGATTTGTCTGTCTCTGAGTCCTCAGGATACCCTGAGAGACCTTTTGGGTCTATAAGCCAATTTGATTTTTGCTTCCTCTTTCAAAATTTTCTCTAGTTTCAGGGATTCCCGCACTGTGTCCATTAGCAACCTACGAGAACCTTGACTGTTCGCACCCTGCATATATGTTTCAGTGCAGATAGTTCGCAAGCTGCATCAAAGTGGCCTGCGGGAACTTTAGTTTCTCACACAGTGTCCCACACCAGCCTGCGAACAGTTTTTGAAATTTTTTTGAATTGAAGTTTTAACCCTGTCAATAGCTCATTTATGTTGATTTGGACTTCTTTGTCTTATTGAATCAGTGACTTACCTATCTTTTGCTATAATTGACTTGCTGGAACTGGTCTAGGTTTTTTAGGTCTTCTTGCCTTTGGAACTTAACTTTTGTTTCTTAGTTTTTGTTGGCCTTGTCATTCTCTCTGCTTTATAGAGTTGAGTGCATCTGACTCGCTGAGAACTAGGGATTGGTTGAGAGTTGAGTGTTTGGTGTTTCTCTTGTACTTGTTGGTTCGAAAGGACAAATTTTTTCATTTACATTGAGAAGCTTTTTTTTTGTTTGCTTTTGTTTTTGCTTTCATTGAAAGTTTTGGATTGGGTTGTTTAATTGAATCTTTATATTTTGGTTTTATTTTCTCATCATTTAGAGTTCTTCTTGGAAAGTGAACTGCATTTTTTCTTTCAAGTTTAGTTTTTGTTTGTTGCAAGAACATCAAAAATCAAAGTTTTAAGAGTATTGAAGTTTTGAAAAAGACATTTTGACATTGTTCATTGCTACATGATTGTTTGCATTGGCATCTGAAAGGAAATTGAGCATTTCATTTGCATTGTAGTATTGAGTTTGATTCGGAAATTAATCTCTCTCTCCCATAACTAGGATTCATCGAATGAAACAAATTCTATTTCATCATATCCTTGCATTATTTGGGTCAGAGCCATACATCACGAGTTTCATTTCCATTGCCTTTGAGTAAACAACAGCCTGTAAAAACGTTGCGTAATATTAAAATTGAACTAGTAACTCTTTTCTAGGGCTCATTTACACCAACATTTAGCTAGGCTAGTGCTTTGGAGTAGGAAGAGAGACACACTCTCTGAAAGCTCAAAAACACACAATAGCATCTTGAGTTAGGGAGTGTAAAATTCCATTGGCAACATATTGTCCTGGGAAGCCCTTCTAACACAAAGGTCAAGCATTAGGTCACATTGGTGTTGGCAGCGATACTAACCTGCTTTGTTGACATCAGTGTAGAGATTGCATGTATTACGGGGGTCACTCCGAGGTATACCCACAATTATGAGTGGAAGCCTTTGAGTTGATTTCGGGCTAGATACCCTGCCTTTGCATGTGGATCGGACTGACGACTGTTTCCCCAGGTAGTACTGTTGTTTGTGGTGACCTTAGTGGCTTATCTCTCTAGGTTCTTACCCAAGGTGACTGTGGAGGGGAAAGTCTCCACGGTACCTGGAATCGACGTTGATCAAACTCACTCCGGCTCCTTGGAGGGTATACCCACGATTATGTGTGGGAGCTTGCACCAGGGCGTAAGTTTGTTAAGCAGGTCATCAACGTAACTTTTCCACCTTAGCCCCGCCCTTTCTCGTCTCGTTGTTGCGATGTTGGATTTCATCACCGACTAGTGGCTTCGATATTAGAAGGTATTGTTTTCTTGGTGATTTCTTCTAGATTTTATTTACTAGGGTGTGTTGTTGATTTCTCAAAGTTGAACTTAGGATTTTCGTTGGGGAGTTGGATATTTGTTTACAATTGCTCCCCCGCGACGTTCACGTAGGATGCAAGGTTTGTCTCCGGAACATCTGGAAGCTTCACAACCTTTGCACACAACAACACCTGAGGGTACCCCCGAGGACTCTCCTCGTTCAGGTGAAATTCCCCTTGTTACTCTACCACACGTGGACATAAGTGACGTCCCTAAAGTTTTTACACCACCTCCACAAGTAGAACCCATTGATCCTCTTGCGGAATTTCGTATTACCAATACTATAGAGGATTATCGCATTCGTCGTGGTGAACGACCTTCAGGACGTTTTCATCTTTCTGGAGAAACTCTTGCTGTATCTTCTGAATCAATTGCTGGGCCTTCTCACGGTGTAGTGGGCCAAGATCCTTTTGGCTTAGGTAATTTCCAACAAGTCTTGTTTGGTACCGAATCCCCTGTCTACGAACTCATCAACCCTCCTGTGTCTTCTGAACCAGAGACTACACCAGAGACTACAACTTATCGTTTTGTTCTTCCTCCCGAGATGGCCCATCTCGCAAATACTACGAGTGTCCAAACCGAAATTACTGCTACTACTCTTCCTCCTATTAATACCCAGAGAACTCCTGAGGCTAATTCAAATTTACCTCCTAGTTACCATGCTTTGAATCCATCGTTGAATGTTTCCCATCCAACGCCCCCACAAACTCCAGCTGGCTCTCCAAGTGGTCCTCAGTTTCCTGGGCATCCTATTCTCAGTTTCATCCCGACACTCCCTCCTCAATTCTTTCCTCCTGGCAATACTAATCCTGGTGGCATTATCCCGACCATTGCACCTAATGTACAAATTCTTGTTGGTGGACAAAGTGGAACAGTTCCGTTTCCTTTTCCTTTTCCCGGACATAACACAGTGACTACACAGCCTGTTGTTGGTACACAACTTCCGGGAGGAACTGTCCCTTTGATGGGGGGACCAACCTCACCTTTAGGACAAAACATACCTCCTGCATTGGCCCAGTATTGGAATCAACTTATGAAAAACTTTCCTCAAAATGTTGGGGGGCAGCAAGCTGTCCCTACTACAAGCCAACCTTATCCAGGGGTGACTAATCCTATCTCGGGTTCTGGTCAAACTACTCAACCCCAAACTCAAGGACAAAATCCTTGGGGTTACTATCCGATTCAACCACTACCAGACCAACAAGGATCTTCCCTCTGGGGGCAGACTGCATACGGTCCCACTGGTCTACCGACAGGGCTTCTGCCCCAAAGTCACTAGTATCCACAAGTGAATTGACAATTTCCCTTTCTTGCTACTTTGGATCTGCCAGATTTGTCTAGGATTCTCAATGATCCTATTTGTCACTCTCCCCAATGGCCTGCTATTCCTGCAAAGCTTCCATCGGACATTCCCAAATTCGATGGGAAGGTGGGAGAGGACCCAAATAATCATGTCATGACTTTTCACTTGTGGTGTTCGTCCAACTCGTTGATGGATGACTCCATTAGACTGCGTCTTTTTCAATGAACTCTTACGGGTGCTGCTGCGAGGTGGTACATTGAATTACCACGAGGTTTCTTTTCCGATTTTAACACCCTTGCAATGGCCTTTCTCACACACTACTAGTTACCGATTCGTTACGATACCGGAGCTGAGATTTTAACCTCCTTCAAACAAAGCTCAGGCACTGATATTTCTGATCATATTCATGAGTGGGGACGAAAGAGACGTCTCATTAAACTTGAGCTTCCTGATCAGTTACTGGTAGAGTGGTTTACCAAGTCTTTTGTAAACAAAATTGGAAAAGACATTGCTATAGGTGGTGTTGTCACTGAAGAGCAGGCTATTAGCCGTGCTCAGTATCTCGATCTCGTTTATTCGCAAATGGGAACCTTGTATGATTTACTGCTTGATCTACCTCGTCCTGGTACTTCTACTACTTCTACTGCTCCG
This sequence comes from Picea engelmannii, assembly GCA_009831015.1. Taxonomy (NCBI): domain Eukaryota; kingdom Viridiplantae; phylum Streptophyta; class Pinopsida; order Pinales; family Pinaceae; genus Picea; species Picea engelmannii. The sequence goes on along the minus strand of ML777407.1, from coordinate 620,459 downwards.
GCTACTTCACATGCAGCTGATGGTGTGATTGGTTCCACTCATAGCCACTCACATTCCGTGTCAACTTCAACCTCGAAATCCAATTCTTCTAATGTGCCAAGTGCTCCGTCTCCTGCTCCTCCCGCCGGTAAAACCTCTGAAGTGAACGTTGTTCAATCTACGTCGGCCGGTAAGACCAAGTCTAGAAAAGGGAGAGGCAAGAATAAGGAGGGTAAAAACACTAATCCGAATGAGCAAACCAAATCACCCCCTGTTGATGACCGGGATAAGCGCAAACCATGCTACCCTTGCCTTATCTGTGGTGAAGATCATTACACAAAGGATTGTCCGAGATGTGCCGAGGTTAACAAGCTCCTTCAAGGAGCACCGAAGCCCTCTACGCTGGTTGTCTTGTCTCAACCCTTCCTGTCTCAACAACAGGCTTCGTTGGTCATTCACGACCAACCCTCTACTTCTACATCATCTTATGTTTTGATGTGCACTGGTGATTCCACGAAAAACAATGTTGCACTTACCACTAGAGCTAAAGACTATACTCCTTCTAAGGAGAATATTGATGACTTACCTCCTGATTTGGTACAGCCTTCTCCACCCAATCCACCTGCGAACGGTCCTCTTCATCTCGAACGACCGAATCTTGATACAGTTTTACGACCTCCAAAAGGTGTCGTTAAGAAGTCGGCATTCAATCCTCATGCTCGGGCAGCCCAGAACTATAGCATTGTCGAAGATCTGGCCCAAGCACCTTCAGCGATGTCTGCCCTGGAAGTCCTTCAGTCTTGTCCTACACAACGAAGGGTGCTGTTGAAAGCTATAGGTGGAATTGATCCAACAGATACGAATATGATAGTCTTTAACTTGTATGATCACATTCCAAGGTTACCCCCACAACTTGCGTTTCAAATTCAAGTTGTGGTCTCCGACAAGAGTATTTGTTGGACTGTTATTGATGATGGTGCCTCTACGTGCATAATGTATTTTTCTTGTTGGAAAGCCATTGGCTCTCCCCCATTAAATGAATCACTAAACACTTTGCGAGCTTTTAATGGCTCGGGTTTTAAGACTTATGGTGTTCTACCGTCGTTGCCTGTCACTCTGGAAGGTAAGACCATTCAGGTGGAAGTGGAAGTTTTCGATACTCCCTTAGATTATAATCTTCTACTTGGTTGAAGCTGGGTCGATTCTATGCGTGCTGTCGTGTCAACCCTTTTCCGTTTCGTACGATTTCCTCACCAAGGAAAAGTGGTTACGGTCGATCAACTTGCCTTTTTCAATGCTGATACTCACGTTGGCAACGTACCTTTCATCGCTAAAACCCCTCCGGGTTACGAGAATGTCGGGGTTGGTATTTTAAAAGACTCTTCACTTATGGGTACTTTCCCCATACCACCACCACCCGATCTTCCACGCCCATTTATTGCGTCAATTAATATGATCTCTACTGTACCTCATGAACTTCCAGTTTCTGTTGACCCTTGGGTAGTCCCTGATCCTGGAGATCATGTTCATTTCGGCAACGTCATGCCGTTAAGTCCGGTTGAGTCTGCTTATCAAGCCATTCAATCGACAACCCCTATTACTTCTTCTTTTGATGAGTTGTCTCCTGATCCTTTTCGTGTCATCTTTCCGACTGATGAGATGATCATGTCTGTCTTGGATGACACCCCTTGGGATGATGGACATCATCGTTCCATCTTGTTTCTGGAACAACAGACTCTTGAGAATTATCAGCGGATCTCGACTCCGTCGACCGTTTTTGTTATCTCCACGATTTCCCAACCCACATGAGATGTGTTTGCAGAAGGGAACTTGAGTAACATTTCACCCATGATACCCATAGATATTTCGGTGAAACCTGGGATCATCGAGAACGTTCATATCGGAGCTTCCTGTTCTCCCGCGGAAATTGTCACCTATACTTCCTTGTTTAAAGAATTCTGTGACATTTTTGTGTGGAGTTACGAGGAGATGCCGGGTATTGACCCTGCTATCATTGTTCATGAGATTAAGACATACCCCAGAGCTAAACCAGTCCAGCAGCGCCTACGTCTTGTCCATTCACGTAAAGCGACAGCCATTAAACTCGAAGTTGAAAAACTTCTTAAAGCCGGTTTTATTTACCCCGTGGCATTGACAGAATGGGTTTCCAACCCTGTACCGATTGATAAAAAGGGTGGTAGTATACGCGTTTGTGTTGATTATCGGGATATTAACAAATCTTGTCCAAAGGACAATTTTCCAACCCCTTTCGTTGACCAAATTGTCGATGACTGTGCCGACAGTGAAATCTTTTCCCTCATGGATGGATTTTCCGGCTATAATCAAATCAATATCGCTCCTGAGGACCAACATAAAACGGCTTTTATTTGTCCTTAGGGTACTTTCACCTACAAAAAACTTCCTTTTGGTCTGAAGAATGCGGGTGCTATGTTTCAACATGCTATGTCTTACGCCTTTCACGATATCAAGCATATTGTTCAACACTATTTGGATGATTTTTCGGATCATTCTTTATGTCGAGTCGATCACCCTACTCATCTCCGAGCAATTTTTGTTCATTTCCGATTCTATCGCATTCGCTTGAATCCTCATAAATGTGTCTTTTGTGTAGAATCCAGTCGTCTCCTCAGTTTCATAGTTTCACGCCATGGGATCAGGGTAGATCCTATCAAGGTCGAGGTGATTCTTAACCTCCCTCCTCCTTCTTCTTTGCGTCAGTTACAAATTTTGCAGGAGAAAGCAAACTTTCTTCGTCATTTCATCCCAAATTATGCCGAGATTACTCGAGGTTTCACACGTCTTCTAAAGAAAGGTTCCACGTTTTTTTGGGATAAAATTGCTAACAGCGCCTTTGAAGATTTAAAATTATCCCTTACCAAAGCTCCTCTTCTTTTTCCTCCGGATTATAGTCAAGATTACTTTCTTTATCTAGCTGCATCCGAGTTTACTATCGGTATGGTCCTCGTTCAAGAGGATGATAACCACGATGAACATGTTATCTATTACTTGAGTAGAAGTTTATCATCCATGGAAATCAAGTACCAACATGTTGAGAAGTTGGCCTTGGCTGTTGTCCAGGCAGTCCAACGTTTCCATCATTATATTCTCGCCAGGAAGACTACAGTGATTTCGCATTGTAACCCCATGCAACACATATTGACACGTCAATTGCTGGGGGGAAAATAATCCAAGTGGATTGTTATTCTCCAGGAGTTCGATTTGGAATTCGATCGCGCCACGTCGAAGAAATCCCTAGTTTTTGCTGAGTTAATTTGTGATTTTCCCCACACTACCATGGAAAAGGTAGTAGTTGATTCGTTACCTGACGAGTCACTTTTCCTTATTAGTACCGATGATATTTGGTATGGAGATATCGTTATATATCTCCAAACTCAAACTTTCCGGCCTACTTTTCCTAGTAATGAACGACGTCGTGTCCGTTACCAAGCACATCATTATATTATCCTCGGTGATACTCTTTATCGTCGAGGCATTGACTCTGTCTTTCGGCATTGTTTGACTTTTGAAGAAGATGAGAAAGATTTGATTGACTGCCATTCGGGAGCATGTGGTGGTCATATGTCTGGGTATGCTACTGCCCAGAAGATCTTACGTGCATGTTACTTTTGGCCTTCCCTATTCACTGACTGCATTACTGTTGTTCAGAAGTGTCATGCCTGCCAGACTTATAATCAGAAGACTCGATCTCATCCTGCTCCCCTTCATCCTGTAGTCTTAGTAGGTCCTTTTGTTAAATGGGGCATTGACTTCATGACATGTCACCCTCACTCGGCCGGGGGGCATGGTTACATTATTGTAGCTGTTGATTATTTCACAAAGTGGGTCGAGGCGATGCTGACATTCGATAATACTGGAAAGACTGCAGCCTTATTCTTGTTCAACCATGTCATCACTCGTTTTGGTGTTCCTCAGGCTATCGTTACCGATCACGGTAGTCATTTTAGAAATAACATGATGTCTGAACTTACTGAGAAGTTGGGCCTTCGTCATGATAGCTCAATGCCTTATTATCCATAGGCCAATGGTCAAGTCGAAGCCATCAACAAGTTTCTTATAACTATGATTCGACGGATGATAGGAATCCATAAAACCAGCTGGCACACAATGTTATTTTCGGCATTGTGGGCATATCGGACATCTGTTAAGTTTGCCACAGGATTCACGCCTTTTCGATTAGTTTATGGCATGGAAGCCATTCTGCCAATAGAATGCGAGATACCGTCTTTGAATCTAGCTGTAGAGCTCTTACCTAATACTTCTACCGAAGAGGAACATCTGTTGTATTTGATGCGATTAGACGAGACTCACCGTGACGCTACTCTTGTAATAAAAGCCCAGAAAAAACGTGTTAAGGCACAGTATGACAAGCATGTCAAACCTCGTGTCTTCTCTGAAGGCGATCTTGTTCTTCTATATGAACAAGATAAAGATGTATTAGGAGCTGCGAAATTCGAACCAATGTGGCGTGGACCTTACATTGTTAGCAGAGTTTTGGAAAAAGGAGCATATGAGTTGGTGGACTATGATGGTGTGCCTTTGAGTGAACCTAGGAATGGGTTGTACTGAAGAAGTACTATGCATGAGTCATTTGTGCATGAGTACTATATTTTTATGTATCATACTGAGTGTGTGTGTTACTTTAGTTTTGCCTTTGACGTTATTTGGTTTCTTCCCTTACGTGACATTGTGTTTGATTGTCAGATGTTGGAGTATTCGCTACCTTATATTGTCTTCGCCGACGGTGCTAGTCATAGTACTTGGAACCTAGCTTCCACTGCTTGGGCAATCTACGCCCCTACAAATGAACTCATATCTCTACGAGGTATATGTCTTGGCCGAGCAACCAACAAAATCGTAGAGTATAGCGTCGTGGTTGAATTATTCGTTGATGCTATCTCTCTCGGGATTCGTTATTTAGTTGTTCGTCTTGACTCACAGTTGGTAGTGCTACAGCTGAGTAATGTATATTCTATTCGAAGTCCTACTCTATTAAGGATATTTTTGTGGATTCGCCTCTTGGAAAGACATTTTGATTACATAGAATATCAACACATTCCGAGAAGCCTTAATACATTGACAGACGCTTTAGCTAATTATGTATTAGACAGGCATTTAAATCATTTATAAAATCAAACACATTAAAATGTACACAATTGTAAAGTAAGCCGGTAGAACCCATGTATATATATATATAACGGTCAAAGTTTGTTTTTACAAAATGTGTCCGAAGACCAAAATATAAAAAAAAATGAAGCTCATGGCTTCTACAAAGTGACATCACTAATGATGTTCACGATAGCATGCTAAAGTCCTGGATACTCTGCGGAGTAAACGACCCATAGAGGTAGAGACTCCCACAGTGTGACGCTGATCGCGTCGTGGGATCTCCTCCAGAGGCATCTCTGGAACATCAGACATAAGTCCCTCTAAGTTTTGCTCCACGGTAAGGTAGTCCTCGGCATATTGGGGGACTGGAACTGCTGCTTCTCCTCGACGCTGAACAGGAGAACTACTGGAAGTTCTGTATGCCCCCACATCTGTGTTATCAGTAAAATTTTGGGTGTTAGTTTTTGGATGATTTGATAAAAACCAAAAACATTTAATATGATGAAAATACAAAAACATCTAAAAAGTTAAAAAGTTGGTGTACTTCTTACCAATATCCCCCCACTGTGCATCTTCAGGAAGGGAAAGCTCGGGATCACCTCGAAAGTCCAAGCCAGCATAAGCATAATCCTCAATCATCAAGACTCGGCCTTGGAGCCAGTCGAAGAAACGATCGTCATACCTGACGTTAGGTCCTATCACATGCCTGGCCATGAGTTGGCACCATCGTAGCATCCGAGGATCCCTGGGACTCGAAAAGTGCCAATCTTCCTGAAGTATATACACGGGAACCCTCTTGCAGAAGAAGGACACTAGCAGCGATCCATAGCCGAACTACTTTAAATCTCCATGCCTGCTTTTTGTCAGTTGTTTCTTGAGGTTGCGTAACACTGCGTCAGCCCAGTTGAAGACATGGGGCTCGACACACTCGAGAGCATACTGAAAGTAGCTCTGTAGAGCCATATGCGAGACAACACTACCTGCCATCCGAGCTATAGTGAAGAGTCTGGACTGGAGAGTTATATCTGTCACTCCCCAGATGGCCACTTTTCCTTTCTGTCGTTCTGCCTCTGGCACACAATTCTCTTGGCAATACTCGCTCATTTTCATGCCACCCCTGCGACTACCAGTTAAACTGAAATGAGCACCTCGTCTTGAAAACCCAGTCAAGAAGTAGATATCTTCAATATCAATCGTCAATGTATGGGCACCCACAATAAAGACCTGTTGATCCGGATCCCACATTCGGACTATATGTTCCAACAAACGGACCTGGGCTCTCATGCCCGGTATAAGGAAATACTTTAGGAGACCGCAATCTCTTAAAGAGACAATGGTTGGAGGGTGATTCTTGGAGGTAGCATTTTCATCCTCGTGTTCCCTTTCTCTCCATTAAAGCACCATTGTGTGATTATTAACCTGCATGGCAACCATAAGAAGATAATTAATAATTTGAAAAATGGAAAAATTTGGTTTAAATGGCTAAATTTTATACAAATTTTTGGGCACTGCGCTGTTCGCAGGTGAATTATAACACACAATGTGGACTTCTCGCACTGTAACTTAAGCTCACCTGCAGGAATGAAGGCTTCTCGCAGGCCCCGTATGGGCAGCCTGTGAGAATCCCCATTCACGCGTAGGGTTTCCAAAACTCACCTAAAAATCAAAATTTAACCACTAAAATCATAAATTTAAACCATGAAAGGTTAGGGAATTGAGGACTTACCAATTTGATCCAGACGGTTCGTGAAATGATGCCCCAAAGCTCCCGGAAATTGATGGTGAAGATCAGAGGTAAAATGGGAATTTTTGCACTACAATGGTAAATGGGTAAAACATATGGTAAAAATGAATAGTAAAATTTGTTTTATTTACTTTTTACCATATTAGAAGTGGGTTTTTTGTATTTATTCACTATTTTACCCTAATTTCTAATCCGAAAGTGAGTGAAATGACTTGCAGGTACCTTATGCAGGTGATTATGGACGAAAATATTTTGCGATATGATGCATTTTTGTTTGTTTCTTATGGTTTTGATTTCAATACCTCAAGTGCCTTTTATCCGTTCTTGCACTTGCGAAAAACCTAGAACGTGATTGAGCGTTGTTTTATCTCTTTTCTGGGCTCGTTATGGTTATACGAAAAAGGAACCCCCCTGGAGTTAACTTTAAGCTCTTTTCACGACTCCCTAAATATGAAAAGATTGTCGAGCGACCTTGCTATTTTCACGCTCGTTAAAGTATTTGAAGTTATGCGTCCTTCGAGCGATAGTTTAACCCATTTTCGGTCTTGTTGGACTATTGTACGAAAAAGTAACTGAGAGAGTTCTCTTTTGAGTGTTTTTCCAAACTCTATAATCTTGAAAAACCTTCGAGTTTTCTATCTCTGGACTCGTTAAACAAACATTGACTGACCCGTGATGGGACCAAACCACTCCTTCTTAGGGTTCGTTAAACATACTCTGAGGGACTCGTCCGAAGGATGAGCTTATATCGACAAGCATATGTGATCCTCTTCAAGCTTGCGTAAAAATAAAGAGGTACTTGCCAGAAATGGTGGGGGAAAAATTGGGAAAGGGATATGTTTCGTTTTTGTGTTAGTTGGCAGTAAGTGTCGCTCTTGAACATGACACCCTCTTTTCATCATTTGAAGCCGGTTTGGGAAATCCATCTGTCTCTCATTCGATTCAATAACAAGGTATTTTCCATGTGTCGTCTTTGAGTCAATGCTGCCAAATCATTGGTCGTGTCGTCCATATGTTCAAGAGCAGTCCAAACCTCTTTTGAGTCGGCCATCTGCAGTTATATTTTCATCTTGTGTCGGCCTTCCCTATGTCCAAAGTCCAATTGTCACATGCTCTGTTTCATTTTCAAATCCTGTTACTCATTTCGTGTCACTGATGTGGGATACATCAAGGCCCTCCTGTGATGAGTCTTGTTCTGTCGACTTCAACACATTATCCGGAATTAAGACTTAGAAATTATTCAGTACCTTGGAACTTGCATGCCTCAATGGCAAGTTTCTCGCTTTCGACAGTGGGTTTACATCATTGACCCCTGATCGAGAGATTCCGTCGAGTGTTCGACATCAACTCATTTATTCAAAGTCGATGGATTGTACTATAGTACCTTGGGAGTCATTGACATTAATGGTGATTTCCCTTGCACTTGTTAATGGTATACATCAATGACCGGTAATCAAGTGGTTTCTACCATGTTCGACTTCAACTCATGCAATCACATGGTTAGATTCGTACTTTGGGCGACGAGATTGAAGACCCTGGATATTATCTTTGTGATCCAGGTTGTGATGGAGTATACATGATTTGCGACACATAGATCCACTGTGTATGATTCATGGCTATGTCGTCTTGACTGAAAATTTGTCGCACAGATCCACAGTGTATTCAAGTGGCTGTGCTATATAGTGACGGAATGGATCCACAGTGTATGATTGGTGGCCATGACCTTGGTTCATAATGTCATCCGTCTATGATCTGAGTATGGGAATGCCTACCTCGAAATTGATACATATGATACTCTGCTGATGCTTGAATGTTTGCAGGTCTCTGATTAGATGTGTTTTTGGTTCTTGACACACACATGCAGCTTACAAAGTCTATCGACTGTCACTGGTTCCGCTCTCATACTTTGGGGGGAATTCTGTTATCCACAAATTTGGGCATTGTGATGATGTCATGATGATGTCATGATGATGGAAAATCAAGCTCTTTACCAAGAATACTTTCCTGAGAAAAGTTACAGTTGTCCTATTCTAGAATTCATACTTTGAAACATGTTCGCAGGCTGCTTATACATTCACCTGCGGGAATGACTATTTCCCGCAGGCTACCTTAAGCTAGGGTGCGAACTTCCCGCACTGTGCTCATGGTTAGGGTGTGGGAATGATTTTAAAAGGGAAAAAGATAAAGATCTCGAATCTTCTAGAAGGGAATATTCTAGAAGTATGAGTTGGCTTTCGAGTGGTTACTCAAGTACTGTCATTCCAGATATCTTGGGATCATTCCCTATCCAAGTAAATAATCTATCTCTTCCTATATATTGAGGAGATTGCTCATGGAAAGGGTTAATAGAAGCTAAGAAGATCAACAAGTTAGCAAGAGATTGATTAAGAGAATTAGTGCAAGACTGGATGGAGGACTGATGCTACAGCAGCAAGAGACAACATCAAGGTCATCACATGTGGTAAATTTTCTTCATACATGAGCAAGTGTGTGTGTCAGAGCTAGAAGCCATCGAAAGGAGACCTATGAAATCAAGGCTTAGGTTGTAAGTTTCTCTTTCAATTAATGCAATACAGTAATATGTCCCTTTCCCATAAAAATGATGTCATTTTATTACATAATTCCTTGATCATATGTATAGACTAGTCATTGAATATCTTAACTTGTCTTTACTTCGATTGGTTTGTTTTGTTGTGATCTGGACGGGACAAGAGAATTGAAGTAAAGCTTGGAACAACAGAGACATAAGGAAAGCGATCATAAGGTATGTCCATAACCCTTATCTCTTAGTTAATTCAATAGGCTAGATCTAGGGAAAGTGTATTATTCTGTCCTATTTTGTTCTAGATACCAGGTGGATCTAGGGAGGTCGGTTAGTGTCCGCACCTATGGACTTATCCTATAAAAGTAAGTGTCACATGTTCCTCTCAATTGTCGTAAGTGTCACATCTTACTTACAAATTTTGCAAGTGTCGCAAGTTGGTTACAAGTGTCGCAAATGATGTTCAGACATACTACCGTGAAAAATGACACTAAGGAGACACTTATAACATCTCATGTGCTTGATTTGAAGAAGGAGAACTGGTTTACTGAAGTCAAATAACTCTTGACACCTGAAGAAAGCCTTGAAACAAAGGTTTTGAGGAGGAGCGCTCCCCCATGTCATCCCTAGAAGCACTGGCGCTCCCCTACAATGCTTCAGGGAGCGTTATAACGCTCCCTAGCCCCTTCTGAAGGAGCACTGCTCATCTTGAAAGCACTGGCACTCCCCTAAGGCTTACCAGGGAGCACTACAATGCTCTGATGCCCCTTCTAAGGGAGCGCTGCCTAATTTGAGGTAGTAGTTGGCCCGTTGAGGAGAATAAGGAGAGGATCTTTCGAGATTAGGAGGCAATTGTGTCCGAATTCTTGGTTTCATCAAGAGATCTCTAATCTAAGGAGAAGGTTCCCAACTTGTTCTAAAGATAACTCAAGAGGTTAAGCTCCTCTTAACCTATATAAACAGGCTCTATGATGGTGGAAAGGGGGGAGGAACTGAAGATATGAAACTTATGATCTTGGAGGAAGCTCACGGTCAGCCAAAGGAGAGTGATCAGTGAAGCTGCTGTTATCCAAGTTTTGGATCTTTCAGGCAAGGGTTAGACGAAGAGGACTTGACGAAGCTGTTGCATTCACATCTATGATTGTAAGTACCAGTGTCATTATTCTCATCAATATGACCCGCTTGACTTGTTTATTTATATTTTGTGTCTAATGTCACATGAACTTATCATTAATTGGTACACATGTTTTCAAGCTAACAATAATAGAGTAGGAAGCAGTGATATCTTGTTTTGTCCATAGAACTCAGCAAGGAGAAAAGGATTGGAGCGCAACTCGGAGCGTGCAGGGACAAACGTCGATAAAAGGTGCTTCTGTCATCCTTCCTTCTCATGTGTTAGTTTATATAGATTTGAAAGGAAGTCAGTGTCCATGTTAAGAATTTTCTGTCTAGAGTTAGGGTCAAGCTCTTAGAGGCGATCTACCTGTCCGCAGGGAGATTTTCCTACAACAGAAACCGACGACTCCACTGGGGAGATAGCCTCAAATTAAAACTTCTTGTTTGGATTTTTCTCCTCATTGACCTTGTTCTATCCATTGATTTTTTTAGACCTGGTTCACTCCTCTTTTGATTAGTTTTACAAGATGATTGGCTCCTTACCTTATCACACTCAGCACAATTGTCGAAATTGAATTGCAATTTTTTGATTTTTTGACATTTCTGGGACTTTTAGACCCTGGCGCCCCTATCCTAGTGTTAACAGAGTGCCAACGCTCCCCCATATCTTTGCACAGAGCTCTATAACGCTCCTTGCCTTGGGAAACAAAGCGCGAACCTCTTTTTGTCCCAAAAACACTCCAGAACTGCCTTTTTCAGGGTTTGCCTCTGTGTCTCTTTTGCTGAGTGACCTAGTGAGTTAATGTTTCTTCCCTTTTAGCCTTGACATCTGTCTTTTTGAAGAATAAACATCTTGTTAGTTGGATCTTGTAGCCTTCTTCACTATTTTTCATTGAGTTTTTCCTGTTGAGTGAAGTTTGAAACCCATGCATTGTTTTTCTCTCCTCATCAGTTGAGTAAAAACCCTGGTGAAGGTCATCAAAGGCCTATAGACCTCTTCATCTCAATTTCAGTAAAGGTCATTGTTCTTCAACTTTTGATTTTGGGTGTGAAGTTTTCTTTTATCTTTGATTGTTACTTTTCTTTCGCTTTTCGTTTTGATTTCTATGGAGGGTGTATTGTTTGTGTGACTTTTTCTTGCACTAGTTTGGTTTTCATTCATATAAGAAAGATAATTAGCAAGATGAGCATTGTGTTGTATTGATCATCACTCATACACAAATAATAAAAGACATCTTTATGATCGATTGTGCATATTAGAAGGCACTTAAAAGTTTTTTCATTACATTAGGATTTGATTGATAAAAGAATCATTTGAGGGCATTCCTTATTTGTGCTTGATTAGTGAAAAGAACTCTCTCTCTCCCTTATCTAGATGTTCATTGAAAGGAAATGTCTTCTTATCATATTTGATGCATTCTTTGGGTCTGAGTCATAATTCCATTTGTTTCACTTCCATGCACCCCTTTGCGTAAAGAACAACCATAAAAATCAACGCTAATTAAAAGTTATCTAGAACTTTTTCTTTTCTAGGATCCTCCACCAACAATAGACTAGGCTTAGTACTTTGGATTAGGGCTGTGAGCATAACTCTCCAAAGTTTCCAAAACAAACAGTAGCATCTTGAGTTAGGGAGAGTCAAATCCAGTTATCGTATAAGTTTGCCTGGGATCCCCCTCTCACACAGGGGTTACGCACGAGGTCGCATTTGGGTGAGCTACGGGGACTAACCCTCCATGGTTTAACTAATTGTGGTGGTCGGATCGTATTATGGGGATCACTTTGAGGTAAATCCACAATTACTACGTGGAAGCCTTTTAGTTGATTTCGGGCTTGATACCCTGTCTGTACGTTCGGATCGGACTGTCGATTGTTCCCGCCCAGGGGCTGACTGCGAATTGGTAACCTTAGTGGCCATAATATTTAGGGTCTTACAAAAGGTGACGGTGACAGGAAGTCTCACAGTACCTGGAGCAGACATTGGTCAAACTCACTCGGGCTCCTTGGAGGGTAAATCCATAATTACTGCATGGAAGCTTGCACCAAGGTGTAAATCTGTTAAGCAGGTTTCCATTGTAACTATTCCACCCTATCCCCGACCCTTCTGGACTTGATCACACGACACTAGATTTCATCACCAACTAGTACGGTCATCAAAATAATGTCTTGTTTGCTTGGTTGTGATTCTTAGATTTTTTAGCGTGTGTTGTTTCTTTTTCATTAGTTGGCCATAGATTTCTTTCGCCGACTCTTTTCCGCCAACATAGACCATCCACACCATTCGCGGAGACTACAGGGAATTCCTCCATAAAATATGGAAGGAAACACCCCTCTACCCCCTCATTCTACGAGGGAATCTCCTCAATAGAGCGAGGTTCATAATACTACAACTTCCCAGGAAGAAGTTCCCATTTCTTTGGAGAATTTTTGAATTGTCTCAAAATCTCCGGAAGCTTATCGCATTCTGGAGGGGTACAAACGAAATATCCTCCACCTGAATTCCACTGGAGAATTTGTTGTCATCAATCCTTCTAACATTCCGTCCGGGTCTCCTCAAAACCCTTTAGCCAGTGACCCTTTTTGGACTGCAGACATTGTTCGGAGTCCACCACGCTTGGTGTGAGATCTTTATGGAACAGGGGAAGGTGCCGATGCACCTTTTTCCTACACTGTACCCCCAAATAAATTCACCGGTACTACCACTTTTACAGCCACACCAATTGTTGGTCCAAACATACCATCCACTGGTCCAAGGTCTACTATTCCCCTCCAGACGGTCCATTCAACAATGGCCCTGCACATTCCGACTATCCCTGCCGGTAATGCAGTAGTTAATCAAGCCCCAATCAACACACCTGTAACACCAAGACCTACAGTCCCTTTTGGATTTAGGGCACTGAACGCTTCCGCTACCACCACTGCCTAAACCACTACGCAAAATGTACTGGGAAGTTCCATACCTATCCAACAACCCGGAGGGACTAGCCTTGGTGGTCCTAACCCGATCGACAACGGCGGTTAGTCATTGGCATCTAGCTTTCAGATCCTAGGAACTCTACCTCAAACCGGGGGGCATCCTCCCTCTGGAGGACAAATTCCATTCGGAGGGAACCCTAATGCTGGGGGGCATCCTCCCACTGGAGGACAATTTCCATTCGGGGGGCACCCTCATGCTGGGGGGCAGCCTCAATCTGGAGTACACCATCAACCACAAGGACAAAATATGTTCGCCACACCCAATCCATGGAGCACCCCTTTTCAAGGAAACCCACATGCCTCCACGGGACAAAATGTTTAGACTCCGCAACAAACCCCTTATGGACAAATGCCGAACCCACCCTATAATCCAAAAAACCCATTCGGTTATCCTCCACTCACAAACACTTCTCAAAATATATCAAATCCTATGTACCTTGGTCAAAACCAACCTCACATGAGAGGGCCCACGAGTTATAACTATCCACATAACCCAGTATTGGGCCCTGTTATAAGCAAAATCTGTCCGTAGGGATGGATCCAACCTATCCAGCTGTGAAGCCGGTTACAGCCCCTTTGGTAGCTCGGCACGAGGCAGAGGCTACCCGCACCACAGGTGGTCCTTCGCCTGAGGCGGTAAAGAAGGGGAAGAAGAAAGGTGAAAGACTTACAAGAAGTCCTTCTCA
>ML777407.1:561510-592745 GCA_009831015.1 Picea engelmannii | reverse complement strand
ACTTCCTTCTGATATCCCAAAATTTGACGGAAAGCCTAGAGAAGACCCAAACAATCACTTGATGACCTTCCATTTGTGGTGTTCATCCAACTCCCTCATGGATGATTTGATTCATTTGCTTCTTTTCCAATGAACGCTCACGGGTTCCATAGCGAAATGGTATATTGAATTACCATGCACATCCTTTCACGATTTCAACTCCCTTTCCATGTCCTTCCTCACACATTTCCAACTACCCATTCGGTACGAGACGGGTACTTAACTATTAACCTCTCTTCGTCATACAACTTCCATACATATCTCCAATCATATCCATGAATGGAGATGACGACGAAGGCTAATCAAAGCAGTCATTCCCGACCAATTGTTAGCAGAATGGTTCACTAAATCACTGTTACCCCAGATTGCTCATGATGTTGCCATGGGTGGCGTAGTCACAGAGGAAGAAGCCATTGCCCGGGCCCAGTACTTAGACTTAGTTTATTCACAATCCGGTACTCTATACGAGTTAATACCGAACGCTACCCGTGCCACTAACGATCCATCCAAACCATCGACTGCTTCGCATGCGGATGGAGTTATTGGCTCCGTCAAAACTCAATCTACTACCCAGTCTACTGGAACAATCCAGTGGCCCACTTCCATGGATGATCCCAGTCCAACTGCACCCTCTTCTACCCCACCTCAAACTCAGGTTTCTGATGTGAATGCGGTCCAATCAACCCCTTCACAACAACTTGGGGGAAAGAAGAAAGAGAGAAACAAACTGAAGAAGAACAATAACAACGAGCAACCCAAGACCCAACTGCAAACCCCTACTGTCGGAAAAAAACCACAACGAAAACAAAAATTCCCATGTCTCATTTGCGGTGACGATCACTACACTCGAGACTGCCCACATCGCGATGAAGTGGCCAAACTTTTCAAAGGAAATTCACAACCCGCTGTGCTCACTCAGCCTTTTCCACAACAACAATCTTTGGTTGCACAAACCCCCACATCGGGGGGAAATTCCAACCAACCGCATGATGAGGCCTCGACAAGTGCCCATATTTACATGTTTAACGGAGTTAATCTAACAACCCACTCTATGACATATGACACACCAGTTAAACCTGATAAGCTGAAGATCGCTAATGGTTCTACATCAGACCCGTTACCATCCTCCGTAAATCCTCCATCTGTTAGCCCTCCATCCGGGCCACTCCATATTGAGAAACCTTCTTTTGACTCCATCCTACGCCCTCATAAGAGCACCATCTGGAAATCTACATTCAATCCTAATTCACGGGCTGCCCAAAACTACAACATCGTAGAAGATTTGGCCCAAGCCCCGTGTGCCATGTTTGCCTTGGAAGTTCTACAAAACTGTCCCAGCCAACATAGAACACTCTTAGCCGCTATTGGGGATTTCAATCCTGAGTCATCAAACTACATGACGTTTAATCTAGATGATCATCAACCGTGACTCTCCCACCAGCTAGCTTTCCAAATCGATGTGATTGTTCACAATCAACAAATCCATCGAAGTATCCTGGACGAGGGAGCCTCCACCTGTGTCATGTCTCTAGCCTGTTGGAAAGGCTTAAAATCACCTACCCTTAACAAATCTGTTACCATGTTACGTGCCTTTGATGGACGAGGTTTTCATCCTCACAGATTATTACAATCCTTAGCTATTCAGTTGGGCGGAAAAACTGTTACTGTTGACGTCGAGGTGGTCGATGCTCCCCTCGATTACAACCTACTACTTGGAAGAAGTTGGTTCTACGCGATGACTGTCGTCACCTCGTCAGTGTTTCGATGCGTATAATTCCCCCATCAAGGAAAAATTGTTACCATCGATCAACTCGATTTCTGCACACCCGACGCTCGCGTCCCTGCTACCAACAACATTCCCTTTCTAGGAGACCACCCGGTTATGTATGAAAGCGTTGGTGTTGGCTTATTGAAAGATTCTAGCCTCATGGGTACTTTCCCTACACCACTTCCACCCACCGCACATCATATTGCCGATGTCAATATGATTTCGACTATGCCTTATCAATCCTTGGAATCATCCGACCCTTGGGTTGTGCCTAGTCCTTTGGAATTTGATGTGCTCGGGGACACAATGCCTCTAAGCCCAGCCGAGGCCGCATACGTAGCTATTCAATTTGCCTCTCCCTCGCCGAACACTTCACATTCATTGGCACCTGATACTTATTCGGTGCCCTCTTGGTTAGATTCCCTATCATTTGTCATCAATTACATTTCCCACATTTTTCCTTCGGACGAATATATCATGGAAATGCTCAGCATTGACGATCTGCCCTGGGATGACAACCACCATCGATCCTCTTTTCTTCCACCTTTGGAAGAAATCCAAGACATACGATCTGTCTTCCCCCCCGATGTTACCGAAGCTCCACAATCTCCTATCCTCACACAAGATACTCTCTCTGAGGGGAACATGGGTAACATCTCTACTACGGTCATGATTGACATTTCAATCAAAGAAGGTGTTGTGGAAAACATCAACCTTGGTGCTAATTGCACACCCGATGAAGTGGTCTCTTACATCACTTTATTCAAATAATTCCGCGTTGTCTTCGCATGGAGTTATGAGGAAATTCCAGGGATTGACCCTTCGATCATCGTACACGAAATCAAAACCTACCATGACGTGAAACCAGTTCGGCAAAAAACTTCGCCTGGTTCATCCCAAGAAAATCGTAGCTATAAAGGCAGAAGTTGAAAAACTTCTAAAATCTGGCTTTATCTATCCCGTCCCTTTAACCGAATGGGTCTCCAACCTTGTTTCGGTTGCTAAAAAACAAGGGACCATCCGTGTTTGCGTTGACTATAGATATCTCAACAAAGCTTGTCCTAAGGACAACTACCCTATGCCCTTCATCGACCAAATCATTGATAATTGCACAGGAAGCGTAATCTTTTCTTTCATGGATGGATTTTCTGGATATAACCAGATTGAAATCTTGCCCATGGATCAACAGAAGACAACCTTCATCTGCCCTTGGGGAAATTTCGCCTACCGAAAGCTACCTTTTGGCCTTAAAAATGCTGGAGCCACTTTCCAGTGAGCCATGTTGTACGCTTTTCATGACATCAAACATATCGCAGAACCGTATATTGACGATTTGCCCGCACATTCACTAAATCGATCCGATCACATTGATCATTTATGCGTGATTTTTCTGCGATATAGGTTCTACCGTATTCATCTGAACCCACATAAATGCATTTTCACTGTCGAATCCGGTTGACTCCTCGGTTTCATTGTCTCGAAAGATGGGATTAGGGTGGACCCCTTAAATATCAAGGCCATCTTAGCCTTACCTCCACCCACCAATTTAACCCAACTCCAAAGTTTGCAAGGAAAAGCAAACTTTCTTCGTCCTTTCATATGCAATTACGCCGAGAATGTCCCTTTCATCTAGGATGACACAGCTCAACGGTCATTCGACGCTCTCAAGCACGCTTTGACCCATGCACCTTTGTTACATCCCCCTGAATATACAAAGGATTATATCCTTTACTTGGCCACTTCTACTTCCACCATCGCAATGGTGTTAGTCCAAGAAGACTCCAACAACGAAGAACATGTTATTTATTATCTGAGCAAGAGTTTATCTAGACCCGAACTCAGATATTCCCATGTTGAGAAACTGGCTCTGGCAGCCATCATCGCTGTCCAAAGGTTCCGCCACTACATCTTATTACACACCACCATGGTAATCGCAGACTCCAACCCCATGTACCACGTCCTGACACATCAAGTACTTGGGGGAAAATATTCAAAATGGATCGTTATTCTTCAAGAATTCGATCTTGAGTTTACAAAGGATAAAGCCAAAAAATACCTGGTGTTTGCCGAGCTCATCTGCGCTCTCCCTCGTGCCGATGAAAACATCGAACCTAGAGATTCTCTCCCTGATGAATCTCTCTTCCTCATCTGCACCTTTGATCCTTGGTACAGAGATATTCTCCTCTACCTTCAAACACAACGTTTTCAGCCCAACATCTCCAGCAAAGAGCTTCAACGCATTCATCATCACTCTCGCCATTATATCATCCTCGGTGACACTTTGTATCGCCATGGTATCGACACCATCCTTCGGCGATGTTTGACTCACGAGGAGGCTGAACGTGTTTTGAATGATTATCACCTTGGCACATGTGGCGGTCACCTTTCCGGTATGGCCACAGCCCAAAAAATCCTATGTGCCGACTACTTTTTTCCCTCGATTTTCAAATATTGTATTGAGGCTATCAAGAAATGCCCACCCTGCCAACTCTTTAACAAGAAGGCATGCACCCACGCTATGGCGTTGCACCCTATTATTTCCATCGGCCCCTTTTCCAAATGGGGCATCGATTTCATGCAGTGTAAGCCTACCTCAGCCGGGGGGAACGGTTACATTATTGTCGTTGTCGACTACTTCACCAAATGGGATGAGGCCATGCCTACCTTCCTGAACGATGGTCGTACAACAACTCTATTCCTCTTCAACCACATCATAACTCGTTTTGGTGTACCATGTACCATTGTCACTGACCATGGTGCACACTTCAAAAACCAGATGATGAGCGAGTTACATGTCAAATTGGGTTTTTCCCATGAAAACTCATCCCCTTACTACCCTCAAGAAAACAGACAAGTTGAGGCTATGAACAAAGTCCATCCCCTTACTACCCTCAAGAAAACAGACAAGTTGAGGCTATCAACAAAGTCCTAAAAACCATGATCCAACGCATGGTAGGGGAAAACAAAACATCGTTGCATCTACAACTGTTCTCCGCTCTCTGGGCCTATCGCACCTCTGTGAAAACCTCAACTGGATTCACTCCTTTCCAATTGGTCTATGGCATTGAATCCATCCTACCAATTGAGTGTGAGATCCCATCACTCAAACTGAAAGTAGAACTCCTGCCTCATACTTCTGCGGAAGAAGAACGTTTTTTATATCTTTCCAAACTGGATGAAATGCATCACGATGCTTCTCTCGCCAATGAGGCACATCAAAAATGAATTAAAAGTCAATATGACAAATCCGTCCACCCTTGGACTTTCACGAAAGGAGACTTAGTCGTTGTTTATGACCAAGCTCATAATAAATTGGGGACAGGAAAGTTAGAACCCATGTGGCATGATCCCTACATCGTGAAACGTGTCCTACATAAAGGTGCCTACGAATTAGTTGATCATGATGGAACCTCCTTGGGAGAGCCCTGAAACGGGCTTTACCTTAAGAAGTACTATGCCTAGATCACCTAGCATTTGTACTTTGTACATTATTGTATTTATTTTTTGTGTGTCCATTTCTTTCGCGTGCTCGAGTATTTACCGTTGCCACTCATGACTGTGCCCGTGTTTTCATGCACAGATGACATCCTCCTTTCCTATCTTTTTTGGGTTCGCAGATGGTGCTAGACGACATACCCAGAACATTGCTTCAGGAGCTTGGGTTATTTACCAATTTGACTAGGTGGTGAGCTCAAGAGGCATTTGTTTAGGACCAGCAACCAACAATATGGTAGAATATCATGCTGTCATTGGACTGCTGACCCAAGCTTCCTCTCTAGGTATCTCTCACATCATTATTTACTTATATTCCCAAATGGTGGTTTTTCAACTCAACCATATCTACGCTATCCGTAGTCCTATCCTACTATGCCTACACTTGCAAGTTCGTCGTCTCGAACGAATGTTCGATTACATTGAATATAGACACATTCCGAGAGAACTTAATATTGTTTCAGATTCATTAGCTAATTATATCATGGATCGGTATCTTGCCCACATATAAGATTCAAGGAAAGCAAAACTGTACATTACATGTAAATTAAAACACATCATAGACATCATCATGTACAAATCATTGACATCATAAAAACTTGAAACTATATATATATATATATATATATATATATATATATATATATGACGTGAATGAAATGTTTGTATTACATCAAAAAGTGTGTAAAAGAGCAAAATATTGGGTCTGTTCACCCATACAACATCGCCTGACAAGGCATACAAAAACATGATCACGGGGAGACTCTAATCTCCCCGCACTGCGTTGTGCTGTGAGTAACACACTACTGCACGCACTATGCACCTCAACAGAGAATTGATATTCTATGGCACTCCTACAGTGTGCTGCTACAGATGTAAAGGCACATCCCCCCTCCGCAGAGGAGGGATACCCATCGTAAGGCCTTGGATGTTCCTCTCAACCTCTCGGAGACCCACCACCGGTACTGCTGGGTCTACTGCGACTGGGGCGCCTACACTACGCCCTGGTACTGGTATATCAACTGGGCACACTGCTCCCTTGTCTGCATGTTGGAAACAAAACATCTGTTATAACTCTTTTACATACCCCCAAAAAATACATATACATCAAAAACTTAAAAAACAAAGAAACTAGACAAGATATGGCTTAGTCTCTTACCTGACTCATCCCAATCTTCCCCCACGGGAAAAATCAAGTCCATACTCCCATGGAAGTCTACGTCGGCATAAGGGAAGTCCTCTATCCAGAGGTACTTCCATCTCAACCAGGCAAAGAAATCACCAATAAAGTGGAACTCTGACTCCGAAACTAGCCTTGGAGATAGACTAGTCCACCTCTCCATCCAAGGTTCATCCACTGGTCGTACTACCAGTGCTATCTGAGGCTGCATCTGAGGGATGTGCTCTAGGAAAAATGAGACCAAAAATGAGCCATAGCCAAACTTCTTTTGACCAGTCCTGAACCGTGAGATTTGTTCCTTCACATTCTGAAGGAACGTTGCACTCTAGTTGAATAGTGTGGGTTCCAAACACTGAACACCATAGGCCACCTATGATCTCGATGCCAGATGAGCGCTAGTGCTTCTGGTCACGCTAGTGATAGAGAATAGTATAGACTGAAGAGGCAGATCTCGTATATCCTTGATAGGGATCCTGCCCCCTACCAACCTTGCTCCCGGAACGCAGTGGTGTGCCAGATACACGTCCACCTACTCAGGTAATTCCCTCTGCCCAATAAAAGATATGGGGACCCCTCTTTTCGAGAGGCCGGTAAAAACGTACACATCTTCCAACTCAATGGTTAGGAGTTGTGTGTCGATACGAAATCCCTGTTCTGCAACATCCCAAAGGCCAATCATATGCTCAAGTAATAACACCTCTCTCTTCATTTTTTTCAATTTGAAGAACTTGAGAAAGCCATAAGCTTGCAAGGCGGCCCGCGTACGAGGACTTCGTAGAGTGGCTAAATCATCCATCTCATGTTCCCTCTCTTTCCATTCAATCATGATTGCTGAACATACCTACAAAACAAAAATCAAGAATTTCGTTATTCCTCACGTTTTTGTAACTTCGGCGATTTTCAAAACCATTTTAAAACATGAAATAAAATGTCCATGTCATCTAAAAGCAACCACTGACTTTTTTTTTAACCACCAAGCCCTTTAACATTTGCCAAGTAATGATAAAAATATTTTAAAAATGCAAAACAACTTTGGGGGCTGAGTGGGCAATTGGGGGGAATTTTTATGAGTTCTTTTACTAAAAATGATCAGTCCAATCAATTTCAAGGGTGTAGACATCCTAACAACCCTTCTCTAACACATTTTTGTAAAAAAATCCCCCTATTTTATTAATTTTTAAAAAAGAGGCCGATTTGGTTCAAAGAGGGGCGACCTAGGGCTTTGTGTTTTAAATAAATAATGCCATGAAAATCAATTTGAAACCATGTAATTTAAAGATAAAAGGATGAACACCTACGTGGTTCGAACGGTGAGTGAAATGATCGATCGTAGCTTCGGCAGTGAGGAAAACAAGATTTGCTTCAAAGTGAGATTCTCCACTACTCCAAAAATCCTTGCAAATGAAATGGTAAATGAGTTTTCAAATCAATTGTTATTTATAAAATTTCATTTTTATAAGGTATGGTCATTTTTGGGTTTCTCTAATGATGTGATGGCTTCACTAAACTCTGGTTTGTAGTTTCTGGCACCGCAGGTTTCCTGGAAGTTCTAATGAATTATTCACCTTGTCGCATTTATGAGCATAGTCTTAGTTTGTTCTCGAGCTTGACAATATGAGAACGTAACCAGGTAAACTTTTATCTCTTTTTTGGACCCATACAGATACGAACACACGAAAAAGGAACCCCCCTAGAGTCTCCTTTAAACTCTTTTCAGACTCTCTAAATATGAAAAGATTGTCGAGTGATCTTCCTTCCTTTCACACTCATTAAAAGGTTAGAAAGGGCGCCTTTCGAGCAATAGTTTAACCCTTTTTCGGTCTCGTTGGACTATTGTACAAAAAAGGAACTGAGAGATTTCTATTTTAAGTGTTTTTCCAAACTCTATAATCCCGAAAAACCTTCGAGTTTTCTGTCTTTGGACTCGTTAAAGCACACATCGACATGCCCATATGGGAATGAACCCTTACTTCTTCCAGTTCGTTAAACAAAGGAAGAGGAGCTTATCGAAGGTAAGTTATATCAAGCATGTGTTACCCTCCTCGAGCTCATTAAATAAAAAAGAGGTACTCATCTATTTGGATGGGGGAAAAAATTGAAAGGAGCAAGCCAAGAAGTCTCTTGAGAACATCATCCAGCACTTCTTAGAGTCGCCCTTGAACACGTCACTTTGTCATCTATACACATCATAATCCACTGGACCTCTGCACTGAGCCAATCTTTTGAGTTCCTTTCACTCCTTTGGGTTACCCAACACAAGTCACAGTATCCATTACATAGTTTTGGTCCATGTCATGTTTTTCTGTTGTGCCTCAGTGTTCAAGGGAAGTATCTGCCTCGAGAGTCAGCCATCCCAAGTATCTTGCCTCAAAACCTGTGTCAGTCCATGTCCATTTGATCTTCCAAACATATCTCCATGCCCGTTTCATGTCTTTGATGGGGGATACATCAAGGCCCTCCCTCGATGAGTCTATTCCTATCGAATCCAACACATTATCCGAGAATCAGACTTAGAAACCAGTTAGTACTTTGGGACCTGCATGCCTCAATGGCAGGCCTCCTCACATTCGACAATAGGTTTACATCATTGACCTCTAATCGAATGATTCGAATTCAACTCATCTATTTGCATTCACTGGGATGTACTAAGGTACCTTGGGAATCATTGACATTAATGGTGATCTCCCTCGCACTTATTAACGGTTCACACCATTGACCGGTAATCAAGTGGTTTGTGCCGTGTTCGAAATCAACACACCTATTCACATGGTTGTAATCGTACCACGTTAGGATTGGTAAAAAGACCCTGGGATGAGTAATCACTTTGATATATGCTTCACCTGGGATGCGAAGGAATTTCCATTGGACAAAGAACACGTACACTGTTACATAGATCCGCTTTGTATTGGTCGTGGCTATGTCTTGTCATCTCATAGATCCACTGTGTATTCTTCATGGCTATGATCAATCTGAGTCATCAGAGTATAGATCCACACTGTATCCTCGGTGGCTATACCTTTCTATAAATACAATTATGGATCCGCAGTGTATTTTATGGTGGCCATATCCTGCTAAGTCTTGATCACCCAAGCATAGGTATGCCTGCCTTGGGTTTTGAGATATGTCATGATACTTGTTGGATGTTTGTGTGCAGCTTCTGTCAGGTTCTCCGAGTCTATACCCTTGCTTGGAAATCTACAAAGTATTTCAGTTATCAATTGGCATATTCTAACTTCATACTTTGGGGGGCATTTTGTTACACGTCAAAATTGCTCAAATGGATAAGTGTCGCATGTTCCTCTCAATTGTCGTAAGTGTCGCATCTTCCTTACAACTTTCACAAGTGTCGCAAGTTGGTTACAAGTGTCGCAAATGATGTTTAGACATACTTCCATGACAAACGACACTAAGGAGACACTTATAACATCTCATGTGCTTGATTTGAAGAAGGAGAACTGGTTTACTGAAGTCAAATAACTCTTGACACCTGAAGAAATCCCTGAAACAAAGGTTTTGGGGAGGAGCGCTCCCCCATTTCATCCCTAGAAGCACTGGCGCTCCCCTACAAGGCTTCAAGGAGCATTATAACGCTCCCCAACCCCCTTTGAAGGAGCGTTGCTCATCTTGAAATTACTAGCACTCCCCTAAGGCTTACCAGGGAGCGCTACAGAGCTCCGATGCCCCTTCTAAGGGAGCGCTGCCTAATCTGAGGTAGTAGTTGGCCCGTTGAGGAGAATAAGGGGAGGATATTTTGTTATTAGGAGGTAGTTGTGTCCGAATTCTTGGTTTAATCAAGAGATCCCTGATCTAAGGAGAAGGTTCCCAACTTGTTCTAAATATAACTCAATAGGTTAAGCTCCCCTTAACCTATATAAACAGGCTCTATGTTGGAGGAAAGGGGGGAGGAACTGAAGATATGAAACTTATGATCTTGGAGGAAGCTCTTGGTCAGCCAAAGGAGAGTGATCAGTGAAGTTGTTGTTATCCAGGTTGTGGATATTTCAGGCAAGGGTTAGATGAAGAGGACTTGACGAAGCTATTGCATTCGCATCTACGATTGTAAGTACCGTTGTCGTTATTCTCATCAATATGACACATTTGGCCTGTTTCTTTCTAGTTTGTGTCTAATGTCACATGAACTTATCATTAATTGGTAGATCTATTTTCAAGCTAACATCAATAGAGTAGGAAGCGATTGTATCTTGTTTTGTCCACAAAACTCAGCGAGGAGCAAAGGATTGGAGCACAACTCGGAGCGTGCAGGGAAAAACGTCGATAAAAGGTACTTATGTCGTCCTTACTTCTCATGTGTTAGTTTAGATAGATTTGAAAGGAATTTAGTGTCCATGTTAAGCATTTTCTGTCTATAGTTAGGGTCAAGCTCTTAGAGGCGATCTACCTGTCCGCAGGGAGATTTTCCTACAACAACAAGTAATTTTCCATAAGGGTTTTATCCCTCATATAAACAAAAATCATAATTTCTAGAGGCTCCAACTACCCATAATGAGAGGAATCATTACACTCACTAGATTAAGAAACCCTTAACATGACTGTCATTTTCAATCATTCACATTCAGGTTCAACCATTATTTCTTTTCAACATATCCCCAACTCATGTAGGAGTAGTTATCATAAAAAAACAATATGCTCTTTATGTTGCAAACGAACATGTAACTTTTATGTTGTAATAAATTATAAAATGAAATTTAAATCAAGGACATTATGTAGATAATAGATAAAAAATTTCCAACTGAAAGGAACTTGTTCTAACAGGCTTGTCTTGGCCTTCTTATACCAACCCTAGGACTGATTTTTGGCCCATCAAGGCCTAGTGTTGTTTCCTGCTCTGATACCACTCTGTAAAACACCCAACCCCCTAAGTACCTTTTTAAGGGATGGTGTATTAAATTTTATCTTTTCCTCAATAATATCAAAGCCTCATATAGATGATAACATCATCTTCTTTTCATCAAGAGCTTCCCAATGGCTGTATCAATTCTCAAAACCGAACTCTAGATCAAAAGTTACAACTTCCCAAAGCTTCTAGTCTTTCATTTATTAAATCCATTAGTGCCACGTGGAGACTACATGGTTCCCCATATCTTGTTCCATACAACACAGAATTGATGTGGAATCTACTCATATGACTTCCTACTCCTAGGGATTGGATCACTTTAGAGGTTTTCCTCTTCATCAGAGTCTTCCTATCGGGGTTTAGCATATTTTCAACACATAATCTATTCCAACATATTCCCTCTGGACACACACACTCCGACAAATCTAACCTACAAATCCAATGACCCTCAAGTTTCAAAATAGATTGGTTTGATTTATTACGATTTTCCAACTCGTATGTTGATTAATGACCCTTCTCACGTTCCTGTGAAACTTAGCTTACATGGGGCCCTTGAAGATATATTGCTGAGATTGAATCTCACATGTTCGTGAATTTGTAGTCTATAACTCCTCACAAATTTATTCACATCATAAATCCTCCATATGAAAAATCAATATGATATGTGGCATCATTATTACTTGGCACATCGACCCACCATGACATGCTATGTCACCATAGGGTACCATGACTTTCCTATTGGTTGTGGGTTCTAATTATCTTCTTGTTTCATAGGTATTTGTTTTCAGTTGTGTTTATACCCCATGAAGACTGTGCACCCCATAATACTATACACCCCTCCACATGGGGGGTTGTGGGGGGGATTTCCCCCCCTGTAGGGTCTGAGGGGTTCATCCACCGGCTCAGAGGTTTGGGGGTGAAGCCCTTGAAAAAAAAATTTCCTTGTAAATGTATATTGTAATTTCATATTAAATCTGGACCATTCCTTATAAGGTCCCAGATCTGATGGTAGAATTTATGTTAGGGTTTTTTTCCCTAGAAGGAAACCCTCATTTATGATGGAATTGTATTGCAACTATGTATCATGGTGAATATTATAATTCGAGAGAGGACACTGTGAGAGAAAGAAGAGGAAGTTACAATGAGTGTGTTTCAGGTTGTATCCCTTCATTTTTTGGATAATAAAAAGGAAGGACCTGGAAATTTATCTGGTGGACGTAGCCCACACTGGGTGAAGCACATATATATGTATATCTATTTTATTTTGTATCTTATGTGTTTTATTTTCGTATCGATCCTGTTTTTCTAACAATTGGTATCACAATGAAAGGCAACTCACTGGAGAAGAGGGTTCCTGGTTCGAGTGGGTGAAATGGCAGAAGATGGAAATTTTAGGGCCGATGGAAGATTCTTTATATCAAAATGATATATTCCTACCATTGGGTGGAATAGCAAAGAATTCGATGGCCATGAAGGATGAAGAATGGGATGTTCTTGACAGAAAGGAACTAGGAATGATATGGTTGAGCCTAGCAGCGTCGGTGGATTTCAATATTTTGAAACAAAAGACAATGAAGGAGTTGATGGACGCATTGTCTAAAATGTATGAAAAACCCTCAGTGTCCAATAAGGTATTTCTAATGAAGAGATTATTTAATATGAAAATTTCAGAAGGTGGGTTTGTTGCATATCATTTAAATGAATTTAATACAGTTACTAATAAACTAAGTTCTATAAAAGTGGACTTTGACACTGAGGTCAAGGCTCTTCTAATCTTTTGCTCATTTCCAGAAAGTTGGAATGGCTCAGTCATGGCTGTAAGTAACTTTGTCTCTAGTTCAAAAATTTTAAAATTTGAAGATGTTTTTTGTGTTATCCTTAGCAAGGAAATGATATGGAAAATCATATTTGAGACATTAGGTAATGAGTTAAACATGGAGAACAAGGGAAGACAAAAGGATAGAGGAAAGGGATCAGGGAACCACGAGAATTATAGGAAGGGAAGATCCAAATACAGACTGGGAAAGATAGAGTGTTGCAATTGTGGGAAGAAATGACATTTGAATAAATATTGTATAGCTCCAAAGAAACAAAGAGATGGATAGTAAGATAAAAATAAGGAATAAAATGTAACAGGTGATGTGTTACAAGATGCTTTGATTATTTTTGTAGATAATATTTATGAGCCTTGGGTAGTATATTTAGGGGCTTCATTTTATGCCACACCCTATAGGAAATAGTTTCTATTGAAGGTGATTTTGGACAAGTTCGTTCGGTTGATGATGCACCATGCAAAATTGTTGGAATGGGAAAGGTAAAAATGAAGAAAAAGAATTTAAACCAATGATTGTTGAAAGAGGTAAGACATGTTCCAAATCTAAGGAAAAATATAATGTCAAAAGGGAAGTTGGAAAGTGAAGGTTGAATATCCATATTTACAGATAAGGTGTGGAAGGTCACCAAAGGACCACTAGCGATAGAAAAATGAGAGACGATAGGTACATTATATTTATGTACTGGTAATATTGAATCTTCTATCTCCTTAGCTTCTACAAGAGTGGATACAACATTGTGGCATCATAGGATTGGACACATGAGTGAGAAGGGGATGCAGATACTTCACAAAATAATTTTTTTTCCAGATCTTAAACAAATTGATTTGGATTTATATGAGCATTGTGTTTGTGGGAAACATAAGATACTCATATTTATTAGATTCGGAAAAGAAAATAAGAGTGAAATGTTAGAGCTTGTGCATACAAATGTATGGGGACTAGATCAAGTATCATATCTTGGTGGATCTCATTATTATGTTACTTTTATTGATCATGCAACTAGAAAAACTTGGTTTTATTGCATTCGAAAAAAATATGATGTTTTTGATACTTTTTAAGAAATGGAAAGCTTTGGTTGAGAATGAGACAGGAAAAC
Organism: Picea engelmannii; assembly: GCA_009831015.1. NCBI lineage: Eukaryota > Viridiplantae > Streptophyta > Pinopsida > Pinales > Pinaceae > Picea > Picea engelmannii. Next base: position 578,480 of record ML777407.1, on the reverse strand, counting down.
GGTTGAAGTGTCTTAGATCATACAATGGAGGTGAATATTGTTGCAATGAGTTTGATGATTAATGTTCATACCATGGGATTCATAGAGAGAAGACAGTTCCAGGAAGACCACAAGAAAATGGTGTGTTAGAAAGGATGAAGAGGACAATCATGGAGCGTGCAAGGAGTATGAGATTGCATGTTGGTTTTCCCTTATAGTTCCGGGCATATGTTTTAGATATTGTTTTTTAATTAATAAACATACCACCTTCAATATCTTTGGATGGTGGAATTCCATAGGAGGCATGGATAGGTAAAAAGGTAAACTATTCTTTTTTGAAGACTTTTGGTTGTGAAGCATTTGTCCATATTGATAAAGAAAATAAAGCAAATATTGAGGAAAAATCTAGGAAGTGTACCTTTATTGGATATGGTCTTAATGATTTTGATTATCTCTTATGGTATTATGAAAATCACAAAATCATTAGGTGTAGAGATGTCATATTCAATAAGAAGGTCATGTACAAAGATCAGTTGCAGGGAAAGAAATAGGAAAACGAAAAATAAGAATACGCATTGCTTGATGAGATCACTGAAAAATAAATTCCAAAGGTACCATAAAATCAAACTGTACAACAACATGATCAAAAGGTACCTCAAACTCCTGCATGTGTTGTTACAATATCTACCAGGTTAAGTAGACCCCCTGGATGATACTCTCCTTCATTATGTTATTTATTTTTATCTAATTCCAGTGAACCAAAATGTTATGAAGAGGCAATGTAGGTAGACACTAAAAAGAAGTGGGAAAAAGGAATGAAAGAGGAAATAAATTCCCTGGTAAATAAAAAGACTTGGGATTTGGTTCAATTTCCTACAGGAAAAAGAGCATTGTAGAATAAATGGGTTTACAAGTTGAAGGAAGAAGATGGATGAGAAAGTGGCACAAGGATAGACCTACTGTAAAGGGGGTTTCACAAAATAAAGGTATAGATTTTGATGAAATATTTTATCCTGTTGTTAAAATGACTTCAATTAGGACTATTTTGAGTCTTGTGGCAGTAGAATATTTACATATTGAACAGTTATATGTAAAAACAACTTTTCTCTATGGAGATTTGGAGGAAGAGATTTATATGCAACAACCACATGGGTATGAGGTCAAAGGGAAGGAGAATTTGGTATGCAGGTTGAATAAGAGATTGTATGGCCTAAAGAAAGATCCAAAGCAGTGGTATTTGAAGTTTGATAGGTTTATGACAGAACAAGGTTATAATATATGTCATTATGATCACTATGCTTATTTTAAAAAACTAGAAAAGGGAAGCTATATTATCTTGCTATTGTATGTAGATGACATTCTTGTTGCAGGGTCTAATATCCAGGATATAAATGTGTTCAAGAATAAATTAGATAATTCATTTGCAATGAAGGATTTGGGTGCTACAAAGAGAATCCCTGGTATGATAATAACATGAGATAGGAAAAATCACAATTTGATATTGTCTCGGGGTGAGTACATAGAGAAGGTGTTAGAGAGGTTTAGAATGCAAAATGCAAAACCAGTTAGTACACCTTTGGCCAGCCATTTCAAATTAACCAAAGAAATGTGTCCCAAGATACAAGAGGAGATACAATACATGTCCATGGTCCCTTATTCATCAACAATTGACAGTTTGATGTATGTGATGGTTTTCACAAGACCAAATATTGCACATGTAGTGTGTTAAGAACCAAATATCAATATAGCATAGAAAAACCTCAGAATAAGTACTCAATGCCTTGAAAAAGAGAGAAATTCAGATAATAAGCCTCTTCGAGGGGGCAACCTCCTTATGCCCACATAAATATACAATTCCAAGATGATTCCAAATGAAAATGTCTCCTTGGTATATATAGGAGACTACGAGGTATAATTACAACTAATGGAATAAAGTTGACATAAATAAAATAACATTACTAATGTAATATGTCCCAATTAAGGGGTAATGAGCCAATATTAGGGCTTAACATAGTGGGAGTTGTGAGTGGGTATATGAAAAATACAGGTAAAGAACATAGGGAGGTAGTAAAGTGGATTCTCAGGTATTTGAAAGGTACTACTGCTCATGAATTATGTTTTGGAGGTTCAGACAATGTTCTATAGGGATATTTTGATTCATATATTACAAGTGATAAATATAGAAGGATGAGCACCATAGGGTATTTTTTTTATTGTATGTGGAACAACAGTAAGTTGGATTTTGAAACTGCAAAAGGTTGTTTCACTTTCAACAAAAGAGGCAGAGTATGTTGTTTCTACATAGGTTAGTAAAGAGATGATTTGGTTACAAAAGTTTATGGAGGAATTGGGAAAGAAGCAAGAGAATAGTAGGTTGTACTGTGACAGTGAAGGTGTCATTCATCTTGCAAAGAACTCAGCCTTCCATTCAAATACTAAGAATATAAATATTAGGTACCATTTCATACAATCTGTCTTGGAAGATGGACATTTGAAGTTGGAAAATATACACACTAGACATAATCCTGTAGACATGTTAACAAAGGGAGTAACCAGGTATAAACTGAGCTCCTTCTTAGTTTTAGTTGGTATTCAAGAATGAAGGTGAAGATGAGAAATTTTCAAGGTCCAAGGTGGAGTATAGTCCAACAGGTACTACAATAATGGAGTTGTTGTGATCAATATCCAAGTGGGAGATTGTTGGTTGTGGAGCCTGATTATATTCCTTTTTCATAGGTCTTTATTTTCAGTCGTGTTTATACCCCATGAAGACTGTACACCTCATAATACTATACACCCCTCCACGCGGGGGGCTGTAGGGGGGGGGTTTAGTGGAGTATTTCCCCCTCTGCGAGGTACAAGGGAAAACGGGCCCCTGACGAGGGTTCAAGGGAAAATCCCCCTAAGGAAAAATTATCTTGTAAATGTATATTGTAATTTCATAGTAAATTTGGATCGTTCATTATAAGGTTGCAGATAAGATGGTAGAAGTTATGTTAGGGTTTTTTTCCCTAGAAGGAAACCATATTTTATGAGGGAATTGTATTTCGGCTGTGTATCATGTAAAATACTGTATTATGAGAGAGGATACTGTGAGATAAAGAAGAGGAAGTTACAATGGGCGTGATGTAGGTTGTATCCCTTCATTTGTTGGCTAATAAAAATGAAGGACCTGACAATTTCTCTAGTGGATGTATCCCACACTAGGTGAACCACATATATTTGTGTCTCTAATGTATTATGTATCTTTTATGTTTTATTTCCACATTTATTTTTATTTTATTGCTCCGCAATCCTGTTTTTCTAACATTTCCCAACCAGGTACTAAAACCTAACCATCCATAACAATATTATCGGATTAATTATTCCATAATACATCAAAATTCCAATTTTGATATCTCATTTGTTTAATCCTTAATAGCATGAATTAATCCCTTATTTAATTTAATATCCCGAGAATTATTCCATCTTGACTTAGTTGAGCTTACCAGCTCCGTAACATTGAGAAATTACTCTTTATTTTACCTTGGGAATTCCACGTCCTGAGAAGGGTTTTTGGTGTTAATTTAAATATCACTCTTATAATGATTATCTTCTATTTTAATTAATTATATTATAACATAATTATAGTATAGTATAGTATAATTAATTAAACTATAATACACTAGGGTTTATTAACCTTGATTAACACATAAATCACAGTTCTTGGGTTATAACTTTGCACCGAAATATTCACGTAATCTAACACACACACACATAGTATGCCACATAGGGATTTAGGACCTTGAATGCACCATACGACTTATTGATCTTACATGATTTGTTGGAGGGAGTGAAACACTAGTGTTTAATATTAAAATAATATAGGCTCTTGGACCCATATATTTCATAATCAGATCATGTGCGCCCCTCCCATTTTTTCTGAAGTTCATGCTCCAAAAAAGGACTTGATGTTAATGATTAATATTATAATATTATACTTATTTTTGGTTGCTATACTCCGATATTTGTTTCCTTTTTTTTACTTTGATGGTTAAGATCTAAAAAGGGATGTGTATAATATTATAAAATATATAAAGAATCTTATTACACTGAATCCATTACACTTCGAGCTCTTCAGACTCTGAATGTGCATTCCCATATCATTTCCTTGATAGCTAGACTCCAAAAAATGTTTTTTTTTTTTTTCATCATCATCATCATCATCATATATATATATATATATATATATATATATATATATATATATATATATATATATATATATATATATATATATATATATATATATATATATATATATACATTGAGAAAGATAAGAGGATTTATATATTTCTAGTCATTAAAATTATGATAAATAAAAATACTTTAATAATAATACCTTTTGTGCAAAGTGTAAAATTTAAAGCCAGGAAACTTGGATGGTTTGGTCCTTGTACATGAAGGAAATAAATTATTAACTTTTCATTTCTCATGCACAATAATGGAAATCATATATTTTAATAATTAACTTTCTCAACTTATTCTCCAAATTATTTAGACATTTAACTGGTAACTTTGGCAAATTCACAAAGGTTTATGATTCTTTACGATTCATTCAAATTTATCCAGAAAGAATATAAATATATAATTACACATATAAATTCATGAAATTTATCTGATTAAATTATTTTCTAGAACTTTGCATTTCTTAGGGATAAATTCCTCATGGTAAAACTATGTTTCTACTAGAAATTGCTATTCTCCTTTTTGTTTTATGCAATTCTTTTTTATTTTTAGGGAATAGTTGTCATTTTCAAATCCTTCCCTTTTGGAATAAATCCATTGTGTAATTCCTGGTATAAATTCCTTTCTTACGACATCCTAATGAAACTTAAATAGTTATAATGCATCAAACTCTAAATTTCATTTTATTTCCAATTAAGAAATTGAATTTTTATTTCTCATTCTTTTCTTATTATTTATTTTAAAACACTTTTCGTTTCTTCAACATTTGTCTTATTCTCTTAAGTGAAAGAGGGGTATCGAATTCCTTCTAATTCTAAAGACTAGCATATTTCTCAAGCCAAGAGAATGGTGAGGGCCAACTAACCAATCTTCAAGTTTATATCAGAAATTTCATTTTCCTAATAATCAAGTTGCTCTATGAGGATTTTAGTGGCTTACTTTTTACTAATAACTTAGGGTTTTTTTCACATAGATTACTATAGGTGACCATCCATAACTTTTTTCATACCTTTTATGACAAAAAATTATTAACAACTCCCCTTTCAGAACAAATACAAGTAGAAAACCAATAACATAATACGTTTTCCAAACCTTATTTCATATTTCATGGTTAGCAAGACGTGCGAGTGACAATTCCACCATTAAAGAGAATACAAATTATTCAAACAACTAATACAAGAATTATGTAATATTAAACAAACTTGTCATGGGAATACAAGGCACATAAAACACTTATATGAAATTTAGAAATCACTGGAAATTGTGGAAGGGTGTGCCACTTTCCACCCAACCATAGGAACAACTGCACCATTTATCTCTACAACTGACCACCCCCTAGCGAGAGTATGGTTCCATGAGAGGAAATTATTTTACTCGACATATGAGAAAAATGAATACCACTCTCCTTCACCTACAGGAACACAAAAAACCAAGTCTTGAATCCACCAAGAAAGGGGTTTTCTCTTACCACAAAGAGTTTCAATAGTTGTCATACATAACACAAATGAGGCATTTTATCACCCATAATTCCCTCAACTCCGTCCCCTATTAGTTCCTTCATTATTTCTCAGCAAATCACTAAAATTTTGTAGCCTCGTTTATCAGCCTGATTTAAAGATAATTATCAATGGTTCCTACACCAAAAATATTCATTTATTCACTTTTCTCTGTTCTTCTAAGAGCCATAAGAGTTCTCATGGTTCTCTCCCCTTGGATTTTGGTCCTTGGACCCAACCATTTGTTTCCCCTCTTCTTTTCTCGTGATTTTTCCTCTTTTCTTTCCTTCAATGACACAATTTCATGAGTCAAATCCCCCAATTCATGGGTTAGATAGAAAACTTCCAAATGGGTATTCTTCCGATCCTCTCGTTTAATTTTTAGGAGGACCACACAACCACCATATTGATTAGTAATTAAATTTTATGGTCCAGAGGACAATCTTGGATTTTGAATATTTTTAAATTCAGTAGAGTATTGCCTGGAAGGGGTCATATCAACCAATAATGGTTCCCCTCACTCTTCCCTCTCATGGAATCATAACCTATATAGGAAATACCCTTCAACAATTATTCAACAATTACCTTTTTACATTAATGACAAAATTATTCACATTACCTTCGTTAACAAAGGTTCATCATTTCCAAAAATCCATACATAACAGATCTACCCATAGTCTTTTAGCAATAAAATAATTATATTTACAATCTCGGGGAAATATGGGTATTACATGGAGCACTAAATCCATTTTAGAATATTGGGCTATATAGATAGTCCATTATGGAAGCAAACAAGGTAAAGAAGTAGTTGTAGTAGTTTTTAGAGTAGGGTGTGATTTGAACAAGTACCTCACCTTGTGGGTCACCCATCATAATTTTACCTAAGAAGGATGGGACTTGGATAATGTGTATCAATTATAGGGAATTGAACAAGATTACACTGAAGAATCATTACCTTTTATCCAAGATTGATGATTTGTTGGACCAATTGTAGCATGCCAAGTACTTCACTAAGCTAGATTTGAAATTAGGATATCAATAGATAAGAATCAAAGAAGAAGATACATGCAAGAATACCTTCAATAAAATGTAATATTCATATGAGTGGTTGGTTATTCCATTCGATTTATGCAATGCACTAGATACATTTATGAGAGTAATGAATGATGTTTTACACCCTTATCTAGATTCATTTGTTTTTTTTCTATTTGAATGATATAATGGTTTATAGTGCTATCTGGAAGGAGCACATCTCACATCTTATGTAGATGTTAGATACCATGAAGAAACACCGATTATTGGCTAATATTAAGAAAAGTGAGTTTTCAAAGTAGTTTCTGGTGTATCCATGGATTTTGTGGGAGGTTTACCAAAATCCAGGAAGGGAAATGAATACATATTTTTGTTAGTTGATAATTTCAACAAAATGTGCATTCTCACGCCTTGTAAAAATACCATCAAGGACAAGAAGCAACAAACATGTTCATTGAACAATTTTGGGTGCACTTTGGGATACCAAGGAGCATCATCTCAGATAGGGACATCAAATTTATCAATACCTTCTAGACTACATTACAGGAGTAGATATACACTAAGCTCAAGAGGTATACATCATTCCATCCACATAAATATGGAAAGAGGGAAGTAGTCAACAAGTCTTTGGTGCATTTTATTAGGGGTTATAATAATAATCATTTGAAGACTTGGGTTGAAAATATGATCTATATACAACACTCTTATAACATAGTAGTCCACACTTTTACTATTAAGTCACCTTTTAAAACTTTCTTTGGATATTTTTCACCTTCACCCTTAGATGTTGTATATGGATAAAAAAGAGGAGTGAGGAAGGACCCCACATTATATGTATTAAAAGTAGAAAAAAATATTGAGAACATTAGGAAAATCCGTTTTCAAGTACATGAGATTTTGAAGAAGTCATATGAAAATTAATAGGATAGACATGGCCAACATAGAAAAAAGAGAAAATTTAGAGTGCGAGATAGAGTATGGTTACAACTAAATAAGGAATTAATACAAGGTCCTAGTAAGAATATAAAGGATCTATGGTATGGTTCTTTTGAGGTTTTGGGAAAAGTGGGAGATAAATCCTATAGACTCCGTCTACCCCCATACATGCAAATTTATTCAGTAGTGAATATGGATAATCTCAAATTCTATGAGCCTTCCATAGAAAACTTATCACTTGTTGGCACAAGACAATTTTGGGAAATAATCAAAGCAACGTCGGAAAACAAGGAGCGCTCCGAAAACAAAGGAAACTAGGGAGTGCATCGAAAAAAGAGGAAAAGCAGTATCGAGAAAAGAAGTTACAAAGTGGACAAACTATTGCAAGGTAGTTGGAAAGTGGACAAGTGCCAACTTGGAGAATAGTTCAATTGAGGACCTACCGATATTGAGTAGTTGGGAAGTCCTTAGTTGACAAACCTAATCCACTTAGGGTTAGGGTTTTTGTAAGGGCTTTGTCCCATTTTTGGTATAAGTAGAATGTATTGGGACTTTGAAAGAGGGAGTTTGGTTGTCCTTTAGTTGGTTAGGAGGTTTTGTTGAGAGAGTGGTTATATGCTCTCAGTTTTTGTGTGGACTATTGTGATCAACGAAGATCAATTGTAATGGAGGAAGAAATGTTCATTGCACAACACTAGATTTAGAATGAATATGAATAGAGAGCCGAAGAAAAAAATATTTGTGGACATAGCCCAAGAGGGGGTGAACCACGGTATATTTGTGTTATGTGTGCATTTGTGCAGTTTTTCTAGTTATATTTTCTTTAATAATTTTTGTGATGAACATGTTAGAATAGAAAAGGAAATAATAATGCACACTAAGGATAAACTAATGAATTCCACGGAACATCCCTAAGAGATGAATGTCATAGTTACTATGTAGATATAAATATTGTATTACAATAAATCAATGGATGTCATTTAGTATATGTTGTTATATGGTTCATGAAGTCGATTGGAATAGTTGTGTCAATGGTAAAATCTAATATCCAGTTAGGATTAGCATATTGTATGGGTATTTGAGGGTTAGCAAGTGAACAGATCTAATGGAACTGAGAGAGAAACACATGTCATCCCATAGTTGCAAACATATGAGTCCTGTGGCCACCCATTGAATCCATCTTAGGTGAAGATGCGTAGTGCACTTTGTGCGTTGTGTTTCCTTATGGAATCCAAAAGGGCCGATGGTAGAGGGGTTGTTGGTAATCATGTAGTTAGAACCTTGGTCAACCCAAAAGAAACCAACAACACCATATGTTTAGGTAGAGTTGGCAGAGGACATAATTTTTTAAAATAATTCTAAAACTACAAGATAGGGGCAACATGACCTTTGGAAAATTGGGTTGAAAGGATAACTTCCAAGAAAATAAAAATGGTACTCCAAGGATAAGGCAGAGGAAAAATTTCCTCTCCTCATTTAGTAAATATTTTTGGGACCAAAAGACTCTCTAAATGGGGAAGAATATCCATATTATATCATTATATTATTTTTTATCTGTCTTGATGCTTTATGGGTGAAAAATTAGAGGAATCAACTTGTAGAGCCATTTTAGTAACTGGTCCAAATTTAAAAATTTGGGTCCAAAAAACTGTCTAAAATATTCCAGAGCCATTTTGAGGCATAAAATGACACTTTATTTATGGTCCAAACATGAATATTTATCCAAATTCCATATTATACACAATTATACCTTACCAATGGTGAAATAATCACCTCAATCGAAGTTCATATGAAAAATTTATGCCTCCCAAAAGTTGACCTACCATATTGATGACCATGGTCAAAGTGGATGCCTCGATAGCCTCAATTAATTAAAATGTGTCGATAGCTATGTAGTGTATTTTCTAAGAAAATTATAGAAATTTCAAACCTAATAAGTAATTGAGGGTTGAGGAAGTCAATTCCCTAACCCTAGGTGACTATTGGGCTATGTTAAATACCGAGAATCTAGGAGGAGAAGGGATTCCATTCTATGTTATTGTATTTTGTTCTGGACTAGATCATAACAACTCGGAGTAGGAAAATTAGAGATCATAATAGAGGGGGTTAATCTTTTGTATTATCCTAATAGGTCACAAGTCTCAGGTAAATCTATAGAGAGTTCCCTCTCCTTTGTACTTGCATTATTTCAATACTAGAGAAAATAGAGCAGAGAAGCCTCACCTTCTAGTTGGATTTTCTCCTGTAAGGTTTCCTAGAGAAAACATTTGTGTTAATTTGTCGATGTTGTGTGATTTTAGTTTACTATTCTTTATTTTCTACATTTTATCTATTTCACGCATAAGAAGAAAATTGGTAACTAAATATTTTGGAATCTAAAGTAATTTAACCTTCAGAGTGTAGATTTTAGTTTTATTTATCAAATCTGTTGTGAAGAATTATTCCATTGGAATATCCATGGAGGCTTGTAGATAATTTTCTATGATAATCATAAAATAAATAGTTAAGATCATTGTTCAAGAAGAAATTATTTTATTTCTCATGCATTGTTGTTTATACAAAAGACTTATGTTATTTCAAAACCTATAGGAGTTCAATAGAAACACAAAATGTCAAAATACCAAATGGTTCCCACAAAATATTGATGTTGAGGGGAAAATTCATGAAAAGTCATTATTTTAATATACAAGATCCTTCAATGGAATGGATGATTTCAATAGCTGGAGAAACATATATAGAAAATTCATAAATGAGGATTTTTTGAAGGACGATGAAGATCTGACGATATTTCGGAATATAAATGAGAGTGGGATATATGTTACTTTTACGAGACCCACCATATTACCTTACAATGATGTTGCAATATGGGTATTCTCACATTTGAACTTAGAGACACCTACAGTGTTGAATGATATGAAAGCCCCTATAGCTCCATTGAATCTAGATAAAATCCATGAGAGATAACACATGAAAAATATCTATGCCAATTAGAATAAGAAATACTTAAATACATTCAGGTAAGAACACCGTACTTTGGTTGAACTAGTAGAAGAGTGGTGGAATGAACACAAGTCCTTAAATCAAAATGATAAAATACTATATTTGATACAATACTTCAAAGAACCTTATCAGATGTTAGCATCAATGATTTTTATGTTAATTTCTTTTTTTTCCCAATAATTAAAGTATTGTATTCTTTTATTATTATTTAATATGAAAAAGGATCACTCAACGCACTCAACGGAGGCACTCAACGCAATGGGGACCATTGCTTCCTAAGGGGGGAGGAATGATCCAGGTGGATATTGGTGGCCACCCACCTATTCCACTTGAACCCCCACCATTACTTCTTTCAGTTTTTCAGTTTTTGCACAGTTTACTATTTTTAGCAGTTTTTTCGGGTTTTGAACTTCCGGGGCCATTTTGAGGCCCTAAACGATTTTTTTTTGGCCATTTTGTCTCGGTCATTTTAGGCCTCGGATATATCTTTCCAACGAGCTATCATACGCCTAAAACAGAGATCGTATGCAAAAGTTACGACCCCGGGAAGTTGATGCACCAACTTACCCAAATGGGGCCCACATGACTTTTGGCGCTTCATCTCCCAGGGTTAGGTTTTTGGATGTTTAGGACTTTTGGCATTCCTGTTTATTGTAAAAAGGGCCTTCAGAGCCTCATTGTAATCATCTTCTCACGGATGCGAGTAGCAGCCACATCTCTTCTCATAGATAAGCTACCAACGCCCTAGCTAGTTTATTTCCATTATGTCTGTAAACATATTTCAGTCATTTGTTATTAATGAAATGAAGTCTTATTTCCGCTGCATCTCTGCGTTTATGTGTATTTCTATATTTCATTGTGTTCCTACATAAATCCGGATCATATTCACCATATCCCTGATATAGTGATACTTGATTTCTATATGCTTCGACCTATCATGAAACACCAAGTTCTTTGACAAATTTATACAAATTTTGTTGTCGCATAAGATATTGGTCACCTCCATCACAATATCGAATAATCCAATCAATAATTTTTGAAGCCACACTAATTCGCGACTTGATGCACATGCTGCCACATACTCTGCCTCAGTCGTACTGAGTGCTATGCATTATTGCTTCTAACTGATCCATGAAATCATACTGGATCCCAAAGTGAAGCAACATACTGATGTACTTTTCTGGTTTGCAACACTATCGACCTAATCTGCATCTGAATATCCAAGTACACTGGTCTCACTGTCTACAAAATGCTTGAGCCCATAATCCACTGTACCTTTAAGGTACCTCATCACATGTTTTATTGCAATCAGGTGAACATGTTTGGGGCCAACCATTTACTGAATCAAGGCGTTTACAAAAAAACATATATTTGATCATGTATTTGTCAAATACATCAATGATCCAATCATATACCTGTATAATGTAGCATCAACAAATTCTAAAGTCATATCATCCAACAACTTCATATTTGATGCCATTGGTGTGGCCATCGATTTATAGTCCAACATCCCGAACCTCTTCAAGATCTCCACAACATATTTTCCTTAATTTAGGAAGATCTCATTCTTCCTCTGCCATACCTCTAGACCCAAAAAGTAGTGCATCAAACCTAGGTATTTCATTTCAAACTCTGTAGCGAATTTTCTCTTACACTCAATGATGAGCTTCTCCACTCATGTCAAGAATAGATCATCCACATATAGTAGTAATATAACTAGTCCATCATCCTCAACCTTGAAGTAAAGTTTAGGATCTACACTGCCCTTAGTAAATCCCAAGTTCATCATAAAACCATCAATCCAAACATACCATACTCTTGGTGCATGCTTCAATCAATATAATTCCTTATTTAACCTACACACATGCATCTCCCTATCATGTGTCTTGAATCCTTGCGGTTTTTCCATGTAAACCTCTTTCTCTATTACCCCATTCAAAAATCTGACGAACCTTCCATTTCATCACATTAGATATTACAAGAACAACCCTTATTGAAGTATATCTTTCCATAGGAGAAAATATATCCTCGTAGTCAATTCCTTCCTTCTAAGAAAACCCTTCTTCTACAAATATATCCTTGTATTTCTCAATGAGTCCATGTGCAATATGATTCGTATTGAATATCCACTTGGGTATCAAAACTGCCCTTTCCTTGGGTCTGGGAATGCCATCCCAAATGTCATTCTTCACTATTGACTGGTATTCCTCGACCATGGAATCATTCTATTATTTCTTTCTTGCAGCTTCTTCATAGTTGGTAGGCTCTACATAAATGATATTACACAGTAATTCCACATAGATGGGATATGATTTGGTTTCTTGACTTTCCTAGATGATCCATCCTAGGAACCATATATCTCTACATGTTTGATGGCCTCTTATGCCCAATTTGGCCTTCTCTTTTGTTCATGATTCTCCACAGGTCTCTCTAGTTTGGCCATCTATTTATCCTCAGGAATGGATTCCTCTGCTTCCAATTATCTTGTCTCCTTGGCTCTAGGAACTCCATTCTCTTTGTCATGAGAGTCCTCTACATGACCCTTCTTTGACTTGTGAAAATATACATCGTCATCAAAGGTGGCATCCATACTAATATAGATATTCTGGTGACCAGGAATGTATACTCTATAGGTCTTCGATGTGTCACTATACCCAACAAATGTACCTTTATTTCCATATGGGTCCAACTTTTTTATCTTTTCCTTGGGGATATGCACATATATAGGACAACCAAATATCCTCAAGTGGTTGAACTCTCACTTATCTCTTGAAAACATTTCCTTCGGTGTCTTGTTTTCAAGAACTTGATAGGGACTTTTGTTTTGTACATACACAACTGTAATTGCATCTTATTCCCATAGATACATAGGTAAATATTGATCATGGATCATGGCCTTCATTACTTCCATAATTGTCTTATTCTTTCTCTCTTCCACTCCATTTTGATGCATATTATAGGTAGTAGAGAGCTCCCTCTTAATCCCAACTTCTTTACAAAAATATAAGAATTCAAATAAGGTAATTTATCCTCCATTATCTGATCTCAATGTATTTATCTTCCTTTCTGTTAGGTTTTCTAATAGGGCCTTGAATTCCTTGATCTTACCAAACACTCCACCTTTTTACTTCAAGAAGTAAATCCAAGTTTTGTGTGAGTAATCATCAATAAAAGATACATAATATATGTACCTGTTGAGCGATAGTGTTGACATCGGTCTCCATACATCCATGTGTACAATGCCCAAGATTCCTTTGGCTCTGCTATAATTTCTTGGAAACGGGTTCTTCACATTCTTTCCTTGTGCACAACCTTTGCAAATGCCATCTAGATTGACCTGAATATATGGTAGTCTCGTTACCATTTTGCTCATGATTGGTAAATATCTATAGTGTAGGTGGGTAAGTATCATATGCCATAGCTCACTTGAATTAACAGTTTCATGAATCAATCCTAAATCTGAGCATCCCTTTAATATATATAGTCCTCCTTCTTGGACACTAATAACAACTGCATCATCAAACATATTTCCTTTTGGCTACATGAGAACTTCTCCATATACAAATGCAACTTTGAAACCCTTCTCATCCAATGTTGAAATCAAGAGAAGTTTATTCTTCAAACCTGGTACATAAAGCACATCCTTCATCCTCATTGCCTTCCCAAAATCTACTTTGTAGGAGGCCTCTCCTACTCCTTTGATCCGATGCTAGTAACAGTCACCTAGCTTCACATTATGAGGTGAATATTTATGAATTGTGTTTGAAAAAGATCTTTTATACCCTATCATGTGCTTAGAAGCACTGCTATCCACCAACCAAGTATCATTTACAGGGGTGACTTTTCCTATGAGCATTGAAATTAGGACATAGTAATCATCACTTGAATCATCTTCTCTTGCAATTTTCTTCGGTGGTTCATTGTATTCAACAACATGATCATGATGCCTCTTTCCCTTTTCCTTTTCTTTTAGTTTAAGAATAAGGGGACAAAATTTTACAACGTGTCCCAATTTTTCACAATAGAAACACATCACATTTGAATAGTATATTTGATTCTTCAACTTTTTAGGTTTCTTTCTTACTCTTTCCTTTCATTTTATGAGAAGATAAAGCTTGATAATCATCCCTCAACTTATCTTCTCTTGCTACCATCCTTTCTTCCTCTTGAGTGCAATCTTCCCATAATCTTCTAAATTTGATTAGCTTCCTCCTTGAGCATATTCCTTGAATGAATGAGTCCCATGACCTTGGGATACCATTCAAGTTGGTTATCATCATTTATTCTTCATCAATAGTTTCTCCAATAGCTTCAATCTATTCCTTGATCTGGTTCACGCTCGAGAATTAGAAGTGAATGGAATATGAATCTTGAAGCTTCACATTCTTCAATTGGGTCTTCAATGTCATCCTTTTGTTGATGTTCTTTCCTTCAAATAATCGAGTCAATGCATGATCCATTTGGCTATTAGTGGCCACCCACCTATTCCAACTGGATTCAATTGCCAGTTTTTAGTTCAACACGTTCTTCTGTACTTCTTTGTAATTGTGGGTTCTACACTTCTAGGGCTGTCTAAAGCCCTACACATATTCCAGGTGGATATTGGTGGCCTCTCACCTAATCCAAATGGATTATGTCATATGTTTTCATGTCATCACATCTTGTTGTACTTCCAGGGGTGTTTTGGAGGCCTAAATAGTGTTTTTTTGGCTCACCATAGTCAAACTATAGACATACTCAAAGTTTGATGACAAAGTATCTATTTCTCTTAAATACCTTTCCAATGAGCTATCATGCACCTACAATGGATGTTGTATGAAAAAAATACGAGCTCAGGAAGTTGAGGTACCAACTTACCCATAGGGGGCCACATGACTTTTGACATTTCACCTCCCAGGGTTAAGTTTTTGGATGTCTAGGGTTTTGGAATTCATGAGAAATATGAAAAAGGCTTCTAGAGCCTCATTGTAATTCATTCTTCTCAGATGGATGTGTGTAGAAACCACATCTCTTCTCAAAGATAGCTACCACCATTCGAGCAAGTATTTTAGTTCCACGGTTTTACAGTTTCAGCCTATTTCATTATTCAATAGAAGATATTGTTCACTGGATATCTATGTTATTCTTCATATCTCTATGTTTATTGTATTCAGTTGGTTAATCAGTTTGTTATGCTCCTAAATAAAGATCAGAGGTATCATAATGTTCTGCTCTTCATTTATTTTTCTTCGTGCATGTCCCCGACAATATCTGGGTACAATAATTTGGGACTCAAACCAATCAATCCATTGCAAGATCAACTACATCGAGATCGAAAAAAACCCATGGGGGATGAAAAGAATGATGATAGATCAGGAGATCCTATTAAAACGTTTCTTTCGGAATCCCTTGTTGGATTACTGAGAGGGGGGATGAATCCGTAATAACGTAATTATAATCCTTTTTCTTCAAATGTTATATCAATGTAGAATTATTATCCAATAATGAGCAGTAATAAATAAACAATCACACACATGCACAATACACCAATGTTTTATGTGGAAACCCAAATTGGGCGAAAACCACAAAATGCTTTTTCTTATATGTCTTGAAGAATTACATTCATTGGAAGCACCAACTTCCTTTGTTTTCCAGCTGCAACTGGAAGGAGGCTCCAACCCCCTAGTTTCTCAGGCTACAACCTGAGGGAAGCTCCAACTCCCCAAATCTCTGGCTACAACCAAAAGGAGGCTACAACCCCCAATTTTCTACGGCTACAACCGGAAGGTGGCTACAACTACCTGTCCTTGCCCCGTCCTGCCACCCTGAAGTAGAAGTAGAATGATGGAACCACTGTCACACTATCACTGTGAGATATATTGCTATAAACTTGTACCAATAAGTCTGAACCATACATCAACCTGTACCTCAACCTGTAATAAACCTGTACCATAAATAAGTGCATCAACCATGCACCAAACTGTAATCAACCTGTACCATAAACAAGTGCATCAACCATGCAGCAACCTGTAATCAACCTGTACCTTAAAAAAGTGCATCAACCATGCAACAAGTATGTATCAATCATGTGTCAACTACTCATCAAATATGACTCGTCAATATGTACCAACATCATCAACTATACACTTCATGTATGTGCCAACTCATCAACTATTGTCTCAACATGTACCTCAACCAAAAGCCCTCATCAATTTCATCATCAAAATCTGATTTGTAGCTCTATAATAGACCTGGTGTTTCTGATCACATTTCTGCAAACCTTCATTAACTTTAACAGCAAGAAACTAGCATTTTCATCAA
>ML777407.1:524376-554867 GCA_009831015.1 Picea engelmannii | reverse complement strand
ATCATTATAGAAAAAAAGTTATAGCGAAAATGGTGAGATGACCTGAAAATAACATACCTTAGAAAGCACCATCAAAAGAATTTATCCTTCCTTGCATTTCGGCCTTCTTTTCTTTACTTTCCTCAGAATTTCGGCTTAGATATAATTTGTAAACCTTAGACAACTATAGATATTCAATATGCTCATGTGTGATTCAAATGAGAGAGCCTTGCCTCTTATTTATACTCTTCAAGTAGCTTCCTTAAAAACATATTCTAGGTCACTTGGCCCCACTTTCCTTATTTTAGGATTGGGTCCACTTCTAATTTATCCATTAAAATTATTATTGAAATAATTTATTTTATATTCACTTTGAATTATAATACACTCATCACTTCAGTTTATTATTTACCTTTTAAAATCTCTTAAACCACTTTGATTACTTTGACCTTTTGGGGCTTCTAGATGACATATGAGGGTCCTCCAACTTCGTAAGGCCATAACTCTCAAACTGTGAGGAGTTATGTGATGTTCTACATACCACCATAAATGGCATGACATGTACTATGCATATATAATATAATTATCGGAAAATATATCATAACTCATACCATTACCCATCAAACAAACTTGGGTCCATTACCCAAACCTGGGGTCTCCAACTTCTCATGGCCATAACTCTCTAACCGTGAGGAATTATGTGACGTTCCACATACCACCAGAAATGACATGAAAATAACTATCCATATAGGACATGTTCCCTTACAAATTCACTTTCCTTCATCTCATTATTCCATAATTAAGCATGGGTTCTCTTACTCCACAAAGCGTCTTCCCATGAGGGATTTCACCATAAGGGGACCACTTTGGAGTTCATCCATATTTAATTCTTATCCACCATGAAAAAACAATAATGAGTCATATTTACATCAAACACTATTGGGTCCATTACCCAAAACTTTGTGCTACGGGTCTTTCTTCAGGGGTTGACATCAATGACAACCAACCTTAATCAACATCCCTCGCTCGACAAAGGATCTAGATGATGGATAAATTTGTGCAGATCCTTCAAAAATTTCCCATAGGATAAGCATCTTCATCAAGTGTCCATACAACCCCCATAAATGTACAGGTAAATTTTGATATTCCATTATTTAAAGGAATTATAGATGTGGATGTTGTAGATAAATGGTTGAATCTGCTCGAAGGGTATTTGTAGGTCCAGAATTTTTCCAATAGGGAAAATATCACTTTCTCACTCCTCAAGGTTGTTCCCCATGTTAAATATTGGTGGGATACTTACTCTGAGAAAAGGGCCCTAGAGGAATCACCAATTTTTGTGGTGGACCCTACACGGGACTCCTTCTAGGATGCCATTAAAGAACAATACTACCATTTTGGAAGCTACGAGGACCAATAAACCAGATGGACCACCCTATGTCAAGAAAGGGACCAAACAATACCATATTTCACCAATATTTTCCATACCTTGCGTACCAAATTGGGTATCAAAGACTCTGAGTGTCATCTGATGCTCAAATATCATGATTGTTTGCATAGATACATTCAAACAGAAATGGATTTTCTAGACATTGCCTCATTGGGCATGACTTATAGATAAGTTGTAAATATCGAGTAGAAATTTAAGCAGAAAAGGTAAGAGTTTGGATATACAAACCCCTCACAGCCGAAGCAAGGCAAAGGCAGCTCAACCCACAAAACAAGGGACCAAGTTGAGATGGCCACCCTCAGGACATCTAGTCCAAGCTACAACACAAGAAGGGAAATGAGAATACAAAGAAGGACACAGGAAAATGGTGTGAGTACCATAAAATCCCTTGGCACAACACTGAAAAATGCCACTCCAATTAATCCCTCATGGTCAAATTGAAGGATTCCGAGTAAGAGGTCGATTCTAATTCTGAATCAAATCCTAAAGTAGGAAAGTAGATTATCGATGTTGAACCCAGTTCCACTGTCGCTACCACCAAATTTCTATCAAGAAAACCAGAAGAACTAGATGAAGGGGAATGCATATTTCACTCGCAGATGTGGGTAAAGGGGGCTCCGCTTCATTTCATTGTTGATAGCGGTAGTCAGAAGAACCTGATTTTAGTAGAGTTCGCCAAGCAGTTGGACTTGCCAATGACATCGCACCCGCAACCCTACACCATAGGATGGCTTCACCAAGGAAGATATCTCCATGACAACCAAGAATGCCATCTGTGCTATGACAACATGCCTTTGAAAGATGAGGTACTGTGTGATATTGATCCCCTTGAAGTTTGTGATGTTATTTTAGGACAACCATATTTGTGGAAGCGTTATGATGTGTATGAGTCTAGACCCCACACTGTTATTATTACTTTGGGTAGACAATTGTATAGGATACCAAAGGTAGCGTTTCCTATTGCTATTTATTTAATATATGCTAATAAATGCAGTAAGGTCATATCATATACTGGAAAGTTCATCTTCTTTGTGATCAGTGCTCACAATAAGAAAAAGGTCATTGCCACATCTGTGGCCTCCACACAGAGCCTCTCTTTGCATCATAATAAAGTGGACGAGATTGTGGAATAATACAGAGACATATTCTCCTCACCTACAGGGGTATCGACATAGTAGAAAGTCAAGCATCCAATTGATCTAACCCCTAGTGCACCTCTACCTAATGGACCAGTCTATCATCGCTCACTAATGGAAAATGACGAAATTAGGTGTCAGATCCAAGAGCATCTTCAAAAGGATCACATCAGACCCAACTCCTCCCCTTGTGGAAGACCGATTGTACTAGTGTAGAAGAAGGACATGACTAGGAGACTTTGCATTGATTACAGAGTAAACAAATCACAGTCAGGAACCGATACCCCATTCCCAGGATTGATGACCTTCTTGACCAACTTAAGGGGGAAAATTTATTCAGAAATATTGACCTAAAGTCTAGCTACCACCAGGTTCCCATCGAACCAACTGATGTATGGAAGACAACCTTCAAATCTAAAGAAGGTCTCTTTGAATGGATATTCATGCCCTTTCAATTAACAAGTGCACCAACCACTTTCATACGGTTGATGGATTATGTATTGAGACCCTTCACCAACTCCTTTGTGGTGATATATTTGGATGAGATCCTCATCTTCATTAGAACGTGGGAGGAGCACATGCAACATATTCAATAGGTTTTGAGCATTCTATGGCAGCACAAGCTATATGCCAACTTGGAAAAATGCTCTTTTGTCATGAACAAGGTCCAATAATTGGGCTACATTGTTGATGAGCATGGGGTACATATTGATCCAGCTAATATCCAATTCATCCATGACTGGCCAACTCTAACTAGACTGATCGAGCTTCAGATATTCTTGGGACTAGCCAACTTCTATCGATGGTTCGTGTTGGGATTCTCCCATTTTTCATGGGCCCTCATCCAGGTGACCAAGGGAAGTGGTAGGGCCAATTTCATGTGGAGGAAGGAACAACAATGAGAATTCAATGATCTGAATCATTTCTTGTGCTCAACTCCATTATGCTCCTTTCCCAATCTGCATCAACCATTCGATATTCAGACTAATGCATATGACTATGTTGTGGGCATAGTTCTCACTCAACACAGTAATCCGGTGGCATACCATAGTGAGACACTCTCAGATACTGTCTGGAAATACCCCACCTATGACAAGGAAATGTATTCCATTGTACAAGCTTGTCGTCACTAGAAAAATTACATTATGGGAAAGGAGACGATCATACACATTGATCACAAGCATCTGTAATTCATACAGACAGAAGGGAAATTGGAGAAATACCACCATCAAAAGTGGTCCACCTACCTACAACAGTTCCATATCAACATCAAGTATAAGACGAGTATCTCAAATCGTGTCATTGAATGCATTAGTTGACCTCCTGTGGTTGCACTCACCACTATGCTCCATTCTTGTGGACATGAAGCATCTAAGTGGCCCCAACTTTATCAGCAAGATATGGACATCACTACCACCTATCAACTCTTGGGTACAGGTGTGACTGTCACTGATTTTCACATTCATGATGGATTCTTATGCCACCTAGGCCATATTTGTGTTCCTACAATTGAGAGTACAAAGATTATTTGGGAAGCCCATTACAGTTAAATGGTAGGACATTTTGGCATGGAGAAAACTGTGACCATTCTTCAGAAAAATTTTCATTGGCCAAAACTTTGACAGGATGTCAACAAGTATATCGGATCTTACACTGTCTGCACCAATTCCAATTCAAACATCAAGAAGAAAGGATTAAACACCCCTCTTCCTACTCTCGATAATCCTTGGGAATCCATATCAATGGATTAGATGTCGGACCATCCATCCACTAAGAAAGGAAATGACTGCATATTTGTGTTCATTGATTGGTTTTTGAAGATGGCCATCCTCACATCCTCCAAGAAGAATATCACAATGGAAGATACTAGTAAGATCTTCTTCTAACAAGTTTGGGTCCACTTTGGGATACCACAGACCATCATTTCGGACCGGGATAGCAGGTTCCTCAACACATTTTGGTTGAGTATCTGGTCACTGTTGGACATCAAGCTCACAAAATCTACTTCTTTCCACCCCCAAATAGATGACCAAACATAGGTCGTCAATTGGATTATTGTGCAGATCCTACACATGTAAAATTCTAAGAATCCACGTACATGGGACAATAGTCTCCCCTATATTCAACATAGTTACAATAGGGATCTCCATAGCTCCATCAACCATAGACCATTTCAGGTGGGTCTGGGATTCCAACCCTTGGGACCCATTGATGTTGCACTTCCTCTTGAAATCACACAAACAAATTCTTCCCATGATTAGTCTGTGATCGAAAAATCAACCATATTCATTGAGCAGATTCATCACATCCGCCAACATGTCCAGGAGATTTTGTAGAAATCCAATGCTAAGTACAAGCAATGCCATAATAAACACAAGGTACCACACCAACTTCAGGTTGGCGACAAAGTCAAGTTACATTTTCAAAAGGAGCATCTCAACGAGCTCCATTAGAAGCTATGCCCACTTTGCTATGGGCCTTAAACTATCACCAAGGCTATGGGTAGAAATGATTTTGAGCTCAACACTGCACCCTTCCTTGGCCTACACCTAGTGTTCAATGTGGACCTTGTTCAACCATATTTTCCACCATTATTGGACACCTCAGATATTACAGAACTAATGAGACCCACAGAGCTCAACCCCGACTGCATGGAAAAAGCATCCACTGATCATATAGTGGACACATAGGTCAAGGGCACTCACTAACAAAGGATCCATATTTATCGGGTTCTCAAGGCAGGACAACTCGTACACCAAGGAAAGAGGCTCACCCAGGGCCAAATACAACAAAAGTTTCCTCACCTGATGGGGGAACTCCATGTAATGGAGATCATTTATTCCTATGGGGGGAGGATTAATCTAGTTGGCTATTAGTGGCCACCCACCTATTCCAGCTGACTCTTCTTGTCTATTTTTAGTTCAACACATTCTTTTATACTTCTTTGTAATTGTGGGTTCTACACTTTTGGGGTTTTCTGAAGCCCTACACATCTTCTAGGTGGATATTAGTGGCATCTCACCTAATCTAACTGGCTTATTTTGTATGTTTCCATGTCAGCACATTTTGTTGTACTTCTAGGGCCATTTTGGAGGCCTAAACAATGATTTTTTGGCTTGCCATAGTAAAATTGTAGACAAGTCAAATTTTAATGGTGGAATGTGTAGTTATGTGAAATACCTTTCCAACAGGATATCACACACCTAAAATAAAGGTCGTATGCAAAATTTACGACCCCAGGAAGTTGAGGTACCAACTTACCCATAGGGGCCCACATGACTTTTAACGTTTCACCTCCTAGATTTAGGTTTTTGAATGTTTATGTTTTTGGCATTCATGAGTAATATAAAAAATGCCTCTAGAGACTCATTGTAATTCATTCCGCTCAGACAGATGTGCATAGCAACCACATCTCTTCTCAGAAATAGGTACCACCATTTGGGCAAGTGTTTTAGTTATGTAGTTTTATAGTTTCATCCTATTTCATTATTCATTAGAATATATTGTTCACTGGATATCTGTGTTATTCTTCATATCTCTATGTTTATTATATTCAACCTGTTAATTAGTTTGTTCTACTCCTAAATCCAGATCAATGCATCCATCACCTTCTTCAAATATTTGAACGAGGAAACATAATGGATCAGGTGATCCTTGATTGAGTCTGCAATAATCCTCTTAGCCATGGCCTAGTTCTTTTTTTTCTTTTCCTTGGCCTCATATTCTCGTGGTTCTGGAAGTTCTTCCTCAACAAATCTTGCTAAATCGTGTTCTTCCAGAAGGAGGCCTACTATGTACTTCCATTCTCTGAAGCTTTTTTCTCCTTCCATCTTCTCATCAATTTTGGTGTCGATAGTCATCTTGCATGGGAAGATGAAGTTAGTCTTCCAAAACACTTCCAAAAATATGCAAAAAATATTCTTTTTCAAGCCTTCTCTGATACCATGTTGATTTATTTTTGTTTTTCTAACAATTAAAGTATTGTATTCTTTTATTATTATTTAATATGCAAAAGGATCACAACTGGAAGATAGATATTCACATAACAATAATATATATCCTCAAGGAAAACCTAAAGGGGGAGAAAACCCTGCAAACTTTCCTCATTATAGATTCGTCTAACATGTACAATGTCATACCATGTTATTTCATGAAATCAAGACCAAAGAGACCCAAAAATGAACCAAAAATAGCCTCCTAGATAAGTGCATACTATTCTCTTGTACTTATATTCAATGAATGATCAAAATGATTCGATATAACCTCTATTTATACTCTAAAAGTCCTAAAAGACATGAATTGTAAATAAAGCCTTTCACAATTGCACTTAGGAATAACCAATACAATTACACTTAGGAATAACTTATGAAATTACGTAAAATATCAACATTTTAGGTTGTAAGGTAAGGAAAAATGTACTATTTTGTTGGCACCCAAAGTTTTGGGTTCAGTTTTGTGCGTGCGCACAAATGAAGTTGTGCGTGTTCATTTCATACTTTTGTGTGCACCTAAGGAAATGTGTGAGGAATGACATAGAGTGCACATTGAATCGATTTTTTTAGTAGAGGGTCAAGTTTAAAGAATACCGAGTATGCACCAGTCCGAGTTTTGTCAATTGCACCAGAAAACAAGAAGATTCCCATTGGAATCAAGAAAGGAATCATTGAGAAATATCTCAGAATGATTATTTCTAGAAACATACAAAGACATGGGATGGCCATAGAAAAATATGGCTAGGTAGTTAATATTTCCCATGATGCAAAAAGTCTACATGGAGTTTCATCAGGCACCAGAAGTGTGCGAGGCAGTTGTATCAGACAAATTAGTGGAGTAGAGCAGAAAGAAACAATGCTCCCCAACATGGAAATATATAAAAGTAAGCTCGACCATCCGAAATAGAGTTAGTTTTTTTGAGTTGAATTAGCTATTAACATCGATCTCACTCTAAGCCCGTTATATTGTTGTAATTATTTGAATGCAATTTTGTGTCTATTCTATGTCTAAGTTTTGAGAAAATGTGCTTTGTGCAACAAGTTGTAATATGAGGTTTTATATAGAAAATATATAAAGTTATATGGATGTAATATGTGTCTGTACTACATAATGTATATCTATAATGTGACGAAATGATTCTAGTAATAAAGATATGGAAATTATGATCCATTCTATGTCTTTTATGAATGAGTTGAATATGCGTGTGTATAATTTTAATTCTTATTGACTAGTAGTTTATCACACATGAGTTACATGGATGTGAATTGCAATGAATTTTCGTGTGTTTAACTCTTAATCCCTATCACAAAACCCTATGGTCTCTATGATCCTCTCTACATCTTTGGTGAGACCTTCCTCAACCTTGGCCAAGGATTTATATGCTAGTGCTTTGGGGTTTTGTTTGGATAACTTTATATGAATCCTGGTTCCAAAAATCCCCAACATTAAGAAGGACAGGTTGCATGAAATAATGGACTGAAAGAACCCAACAAATGATTTCATTTCTAGGACCCGAAGTCTTTTCAAGATTGATGAAGGAAAACAAAAATGATTTTGAATCATTATAAGGAGGAGATTCAAGACTGGATAGAAGAGAAAGAAAGTGATTTTTTTCTTGAGAGAGATGCAAGGATTGAAGGTGAATGTGAAGGAATGGAAAGGAATGGAAAGGTAGATATCTTTACTTGGACATGAGCGAGCTATTCTTCATGGAATTTCCTTGTCTATTACATGAATGGTTGAAAATGAAATTTGTTATCAATTCATATGCATTTCCATTGGAGCCAATAGTTTGGGATCAATCCAAGATTGATAGCTTGAAGGTTATAGATAATAAGTGGACTCGAGATATTGATTTTTTCTTCACTCAAGTGAAGGAAGGATACATTATTGAGTTTTCCATATAATATAACGATTCTTTTAGTGAGGCTTAAAGAAAGTTTGAAGAAGGTCCAAGGAAATAAATTCTAGAATAAATTTCACTTTGGATCAAGATGTCATTCATATAAAGAAGGATGATGTGCATGGATCCCAATAGAATGGTCAATTAAACCCCC
Source organism: Picea engelmannii (assembly GCA_009831015.1). Lineage (NCBI taxonomy): Eukaryota > Viridiplantae > Streptophyta > Pinopsida > Pinales > Pinaceae > Picea > Picea engelmannii. The sequence continues at coordinate 546,252 of ML777407.1, read as the reverse complement.
TAACATGGGGGTGATTCTTCTATAAATATGGGGAAAGTCAGAAAAGAGAGAGAATGGGTCCGATGAGGAGGATCCAAAAATTGTCAAGATGAGGTGAGGTATGGAATGGACCCAAAAGAGAAGAGGAGAAAAAGAGTTGAGAGGTAAGAAATAAGAGTTAAGATAAGATGAAGAGAGGACATGCGATGATGGATTGGGTCCAATATGAAGAGAAAATAAACCACACCAAGTGGTAGTGTGGGAGTGGATGTTGTGTCATACTGGAGAACACACGAGGATAGGTCCATGAAGAGGCATGGCATAAAGGAGATGGTGTCTAATAGGGATACCAGTAGTGATACTAGTACATTATTAAGTGATGAAGTTCGTGTCACTTGGTTGATGCAGAATGTTGTAACCTTAGAAGAATATGAATCACAGAGTAGTGGTGTGCTAATAAGGAGAGAGGATGGCATGCAGAGTAGTCGTGCACTAATTGGTGAGAGAGATTATGTGCAAGGTGTTAGTGAAAATATCATATCTAGAGATGAAGACGTATTTATAGTGCATAGATCGACCTCAAATAAGCATCTCAAATTTGTGGTGTGTAGTTAGGATAGGTAGGTAGGGTGCATAATGTGGGTGTGATATAAGAAAAGGAAGATGGAGGACCCCCTAGTTGTGGGGGAGAGGAGATGATATTAGTAGATGTTCTTGCATGAAAACAAGTATATAATGCTTTGGGTCACCTCGTGAGAAGTTTTAGAAGAATATGGACTTACCCCCCTTTTTACCACCCCACTTGCACATTTTTATTCAAGAAGAAAACACAACATATAGTGAATATATTGGAGTTGAAGAAAGATAAAAAGAAGAGAGAAGTGACGAGACAAGTGAAGAAGAAGGTGAAGTAAATAATACTTTACCCCAAGCGATAACGGTGTTGAAGAGTCTAGCCAAAAATAGTCAACAAAAAGGAACTATCTCCAGTTCGAAGATGGTGAATCAATACAATACACTGAGGTTGAACATGTTCCATGGAACATGAAAGGATGGTGCAAAGCAACATTGATTCACCTGTGAAGAAATCTAGTCTGTAAAGAGAGTTACAGATGAACCGGCTAAGATCACACAACTAGAGACCATGTTTAGGGATAGAGCCCTAAGTTGGTCAAAAAAATACATGGCTACTGCGCCAGTGGGACAAGCAAGGTCACTAGATGAGATTAAGAAGGATCTACGCAGGGAGTTTCAGAAGCCTATTTCATTCCCAATGTATTACTAAAATCAAGGAGATAAAATAGAAGGAAGGAAAAACTGTATGGGACTATGACCAGTGGTTTAAAATCTTGTTGGATAGGATAACATTTGAAATCCAATACATGCAACACATAGAATGGTTCATTGTGGGGTTACTCCCCCATATCCAAGTCCCGCTCCCCTAAAAAAATATGACAACTCAAGAAGAGGTAGTCAAGATTGTGATGCACTTGGAAGATACAACGGAAGGCATATAGAAATTGTCTGGGTCGGCACAAGTTCATTCACAAATGACCAACCTAATGATACAAATACAAGATATGTCCAAGACTGATGTCATGCACAAGAATGTATAGTGTACTACGTCCTATTCTAGGGGTCATCGTTGAGATGAGTTCCTTGTCCTTCCGAATTATGTGGCAACATGAATGCCAATTCTAGTCTCATCTAAACAGTCAAAATTATGTGAAATATGAAGAAATTCAGTCCATGTGCCACTCTATTATCCCACATTACAAAATACTAGACAACAAATCACAATCCATGATGTCAACAATTATCGCTCCCTCCATTTAATGCAAGATAACACCCGTGATGCATTTTGAGTACAAGAGAAGAAAAAAGGTGGTGAGAATGGTGGCATAGAAAAAGGAAGATAACAAGGAGGACCCTGAGGTGGATATCGACATGGTCATGGTGACATATATGGCAGAAGAGGAGGTATACCCCCCACCTTTTTTAATTACGGTGAGATTGGTCATGTCTCACAATTTTGCATCATGCTACGTGTGATTTGTGCCTATTGTTATAGTCCTAAAAATGTAACCGAGGATTATCTCAACTTACTTAAGAAGTGGGAGGAAAAAAGTACCAACTGTAACATGGTGCATTTCAAGATGCACATAAACAAGGAGGAGGAGAAGGTTGATGTCTAAATAGTAACCCATGGAGGGGTGAAGACAAGGGAAGAATTTTAGAATTGGGAAGACTCATGTGAAAATCTAGAAGGAAATATCAGGAAGGCATCCCATCTCCCTCCAAATTTTTATGATTCTTGGGAGAAGTAGTTTGTGCATGATGGGAAAAGATAAATCAAAGAGGAAAGAGTGCACAAGGGGCTACAACACGCATTTAAAAGATCTCTTGAAGAGGCACAAATCTAGGAGGAATTGAAGAGGGTGACACAAAGGTTGCTAGAAGAAGCTCATATCCATGAAGAGGTGTAGATGGAAACACATAGGTCTCTATGTGAATCTCATGCGTGAGGAATTACAGTGCACGATGCAAAGCTATATGAAGGAGGCTCACTTATAGGATGAAATATAGTGCATGACCCAAATATAGATTGAGGAAGCATGCATATAGATCGTGTCGTGACAAGATAAGAAAGAACATATGAAGAACAACACCAGGAGGAGTTGTAACACATAAAACACATAGAAGCCTTGTGTGACTTAGGTCACATGGAAGAGGTTGAAGGTCAAGTCAATACCTTGTTACACTACTTTTTTTTATTGCTTAAGGATCCAGAAGCTACAAGTAAGTTGACACATATGTTAGCTACTTTCACGAAAGAAAAAGGAGAGGAGACCACCATATCTACTCCTCTACCAGAAAGGGATGCCTTCCAGGTTAGCAAGCAAAAACGCATTGGATGAGAATTTAAAATGATAGAAGAGCTTTGTGGGTATGACATGGATAGAGTAATGTTGGATCTGGGGTTTGATGGGAACATTTTTTCATAGAAATATTGGGAAGTGATGGGTAATCCTAAATTGGTTTGGTCAACCATTTAGCTTTGATTGGCCAATCAATACAATATCTACCCCATATGCCAACTGGAGAAAGTATAAGTGAACATTGAAGGAGTGAAAACAAATGATGACTTCAAAGTCATCAAGATCGTGGATGAGTCTAATCCATATCCTACACTACTAAGGATTGACTGGATCATTGACATTAATGGAGTGTTAAATTTGAAGAAGAGGGAAATGTTCTTTGAAACTGACACCATGTGCGTGGTTGTGCCACTAGATCCATGTGAGGGTGATTGATACAAGGATCTCGTTGATGAGGATGCACTGATCTTGAGCATTGAAAATATTTATAAAATCATAGGGCACAAGGAGGACTACATCAACCCCATAATAGATGGAGAATTAATATTGAAGAGTGTTAAGTCTTATGACACAGACTCTGGGGATGCCATGCAGAGGTGGAAGAATAATCAATATGAAATATCAACGAGGAGGTACATCTATATTTATACATAAGATCGCCTGGAATAATTTCACTCCTATTGGTATGATTGGTTGGAGCTGTTGGATACTTTGATTGCATGGATATAATGCATTCCAGAGTACCAGATGCCTTTTTCACTAGACACTATAATTCTAGTAATTATTTTGCATCGATGGACTACATATCGAGAGTCATATCGCAACTGGGAAGCACTCGAATAATCCATGCGTGAATGATTCATACTAGACATGAACATGCAATGACATATGTGTTCTTTCACAATATAGAGGGTAGATAAAAATCTGCATCAAATATGCCATAGATACATTCTGAGGCCTCAAAAGAGGATTCAAAAGAAGGATTCCTTCCTGGAAGCAAGAATCCTCATCATACCTTGAAAAGAAATGAATTTGCATGGGAAATATTATGCTACGATTTCCCTACTAAATAAAAAAGCTTTGACTTATCTTAGCACCACTAACCCCATTGAGAACATATATGAACACTATAGGAAGTATCTAACTTGTGATACTTGAGGGATAGAAATGATGGATATGTGTGAAGCAACATTACAAACTACCTGGGGTCTCTGCACTTCTGTAACTACTTGGAACCCGTGCGTGGAGACAAAATAAACATGCACGAAACCTCTTGATGACTCATAAGTGTGGATGTATGAAAATTCCCCAATCACTCTTTGGGCCCCATGGTATTAGGATTCTCACATATCAATATGGTGACATTTATTTTTCAAATTAACAAAGCAACATATCACCCCTAGGTATGCCAATAGTAAATCTAGTGGCCTTCCCAAAGCACATAAACATATGGAGGGTAACTTGGTCATTAATTAGAATTTACTCTTTAAAGAATGATCTGCTTCATGGGATCTCAAATGAAAGAGGTAATAACTCACACAAATCCTAATCCGCTAGTTAGAGGATGGTAGTGTCGAAATACAGTACAAATACATATGACACGTGTCAGTGATGGCTACTTATAGCCCACCACTTAGTTGACCCACAATACTCATTTGGAAAATTTATACCTTTCTCATTAATACTACCTTGATCCATATGCAGCTTCCTCATTTCACAAGAAATCCCCTAAACCAATTTTAATCCACAAAATAGCTGGACAGTAAACAAGATCCATCCACCCCATCTATTTCCATGGTTTTTTCAAGCACCCAACGTAGTATTTCCATGGTATACTTGAGTAGAACCCATGGTCGAAAAAAATCCTAGGTTTCCTTCGATTTCCAAATATAATAACATGCATTACCTCAACATGTAACATTCATTGATTCCCAAACAGGGAGGGTACATGATGTCCGGTTCATTGATTACAATGACCATGACTCTGAGAAGTTCCCCACCTTGGCCTTCCACCACTATGCACATAACATTCACAATGAAGATGACAAGACACTAACACTCACCCAAGAGTGGGCCCAACTTCTCTGCCAAGAAATCATTCTCTCCCTATTGGACTTTCCTTACTTTGGACATAGAGAAATCATCACCTTTTGTGTCTTCTTGTTACTAACTTGAATGCATGGTGGCTACCTCTGGCTGGGAGAGTGTACCCCATAAATGAAGTTGAAATCCTTCATGTGACAGGCCTACCCATACAGGGAGAAGAGTGAGAGAAATCCATTACTGCTAAGAATTCCATCGAACAGGAAATCTACAACACACACCATAATCGTCAGGGAAGGCATGGAATCCTTATTTAAAAAATCAACAGTTGAGAAATTTGTTTTTATACACAACTCATCGCTTGCAAACTCTTGCACAACTGTACCAAGGGATAATTCCCATATGGGGTTGTTGTAGAAGGTTAGCGATGTGTCGACGAGATTCAAATTGCATGGGATCGATAAGTGATGAACTAATTTATAGATGATTTCTTGGATGCCTAGAATTTAGGCAAGGAATTTCATTACAGTTGAATTTTATTTATACTTGCAATGGTACTCTAGTAGCCCCCTCAAGGGTTAGAATGGCCTACCAAGAGTTTTCATATCTTTGAAGCCTCCCACTTACTATGAATGCAAGAGATAAAGGATTCTTTCATCCAAAATTCACACAATGATTTATTCCATGGCTGATACAATCAACTCATACAGGCCTTTGTGTCACAAGAATTCATTCCATGCACCATTATAAATATGTATAATGGTTACCTTCTCTTTTATTGTAATTTACATAACATATGAATTTATCATGGGTATGACCAGGGCACTGCCATGGAACTCCTTCATTTATTTTATTTTTGAGGATGGCATCCAACAAGGCATGGTCGAATGACCACACATATTCAACCACTCTGAGATGAACACACAATGACTTTAGAGATTCCCACTAAGCACAACCAAGATTGTGAAAGGGTTGAAGTGATGTGACAATAGACTCAATGTGAGACCTCCCATGGTAGGGGTACCCATCCTGATACATTCAAATATTTCAGTTGATATCCCCTTCCTATGAAAAATTTAGTTTATCCAACCCCAGTAGGGACCAAGAGATATAAAACCAACTCCTCCATTCTCACTTCTACCCCATCCACTCAACTAAGATATTCCCAAATGATGTTGTAAATAACAATACTAATAGATGAATTGCAACAAAAATTGTTTATGCAAAAACAACTACATTCCAAGGCTATGGTTAAGGTCGACCATATTCTTCTATAGTTAGGAGGGGTAGTGCCAGTACCGGTCCATACTCTATGCCTATTTTCTTATGGGACAAATTCTAGTACTTCTCCTCAAATCCTTCGAGCGAACCCCCCCCTTATTGCTTACTATCGATTCCCACCATGGTGGTATTCCTTTATATACCGTCCCTAATCCTCTCATACAAGATTGTGTTTTCACCCTACTCTATGAATTAGGTGAGCCTAACAATTGGCTTGGGAAATCCCATGCCAAATTACAACCTCAACATAAAGTTGACATCGCCACACACAATTAAATGTGTGAGTAGTATCAAAACACAATCTAGGAAAATCAGGATTTACAAAAGCGATATGATGTTGACACAGTGGCACCCATATCCACTTAGGATCAATATGTTGAGCTCCATTCAACCTTCACCAACCTGGTGGGGGAGGTGAATAGTTTATACGCCATGATTCCTAGTAGTAAAGGATCTCCTAGTAAAGGATCTACAACAACTTGATTTTCAACTCTTCGCCATTGGTTAGCCATCTCTTCACACCGACTCAACCACCTCACCTCTCCCCACACTCGATCATATGGATCAAGAATCTCTCCACATTGGGAAACTAGGAGTGGAATCTTTCTCCAAATTGGTTGACAATGGCTCAACCCTATGGAATCACTTGCTAACCCCTCCAAAAGTATATACCATTACAAAACGAATTAGAAAAAACTAAATTGAAGTCGCACAACAGAAGAGATACCTCACTTCCCTACCTCCATGGGAGTGTGTGTCTGCGATGTAAGATATCGCTACAAGAATGAAAGAGATTACTGCAACAAGATCAAAGAAACAAAACATATATGATATAATTTCTATCGTGGATGATACAAACTTGAACTTGTTCACCCAAATATCTAACATACTCGTTGCTCCCATCCTGCTTATCGAGAATCTCAACAAAACCGATCTCACAACTTCTCCAGTTATAGTCAATGCCACAGATACGACTGTCCAACTTACATAGAGGCTTTAAGAGAATTTTTCTAAGCCCAAGCATTAGTTTCTTGAGTTCGTGCAAAACCTCAAATGCATGGTGTCATCCATCGTAGAGATCATTCCATAAAGCATCTGGCTCAATGATGAGCCATATAATAGTGGTGGGGGCCTATTGGCATCGAAAATTTTGGTTTTAGTTTTTTCACACGTGCACAAATGAATTTATGTGTGATCATTACATAATTTTGCATGTGCCTAAGAAAATGCACGAGGAATGAAATAGAGTGTGCACTAGACTGATTTGTTTCAGTAGCAAGCCAAGTTTAAAGACAACCAAGTATGTGTCGGTCCAATTTTTTTCGATTGTGCCAAAAAATAAGAATATTCCCATTGGAATCAAGAAAGGAATCATTGGTAAATATTCCCGAATGATTATTTCTCGTAGCATGAAAATACGTGGGATGACTAGAGAATGAGTTGGCTAGGAATTTAATATTTCCCTTGATGCTGAAAGTCTATGTGGAGTGTTGGCAGAAACCAAAAGCATGCAAGCTAGTTGTATCAGAAAACAAATTGAGCCGAGCAGAAAGAGATATCCTCCCCAGCAGAGAAATATGTAAAAGCAAGCTCGAGCATCAGAAATAGAGTTATATTTTTTATTTTTCTTAGCTATCAATATCGATCTCACTCTGAGCCTGTTGTATTGTTGTAATGATTTGAATACAATTATGTGTCTATTCTATGTCTAAGTTTTGAGAAAAGGAACATTGTGCAATAGGTTGTAATTCTGAGGTTTTATATAGAAAATATAATAAGTTATATGGTTTTCATATGTGTTTTTCATGTGAAATGTATATATATGATGTGATGGAGTGCTTCTAGTAATAAATATATGATAGTTCTAATCCATTCTGTGCTTTTTATGAATGAGATAAATATGTGTTTTTATGGTTTTAATTTTTTAGTCCTATTAGTTTATCATACATGAGTTACATGGATGCCAATTATAGTGACTTTTATAGTTTTTAAGCCTTCTTCCATGTCTCAATACCCTATGGTATGTGTTATCCTTTCTACATCTTGGGTGAGACCTTCATCGACCTTTGTTGAGAATTGATATGCAGGTTCTTTGGGGGTTTGGATGGACAACATTGGGTCTAAAAATCCCTAGCATTAAGATGGACAGGACACCCACAAGTGTGGGGAGAAAATTCCCAACATGTTTTAATATGGAATGGACAACATCAAAATTCTACATGGTCGAGGTACGGAAAGAATTCAACTAAGAACAAATATTTTTGGTCAACATATTTCCAACCACTAGAGAATTTCCAAGGTTAAAGAGACCAAGTTTTTACATATCTTCATACTTAATAAATGAAATATTCTCTTCCATTCATTTTCCTACAATGGGTTTGGATTGGAACCCCTTCTTACTTGCTACTAATGTTCATTGCTCTAAATTATTGGATGCTAATTAAAAAAAATACTTATATGACATATGTGATAATTTCATGGCACCCCTGTTTTCTTTCATATACAATCAAAACCTTAAAACACTATCTCAGGAAGCTATCAAATCTATTAAAGAGATAGGATATTGGTAAATGGGGAATAATTATACCTATTTATAAATCTTTGGGTGTGCACAACCTCCTCATACCCTCCCCAAATATGTCCTTGACAAGCTAATTGGAAAGGAGATGTCTTACTGGGTAGTTCAGATCAAGATAACTGCATTTCTAGATGCAAGTTACAAAAGGATTTAAATAAAGTTTCTCATTGAAGTTGGAATGTTCACCATATTAAACATTTCTCATGTAGAAAAGGGGTTTCAGTCCTAAAAGAGCTATGTGTGTGCACATGAGAAGTTATAAAACATGATCCTAAAGGAACTTTAAGAGATCATCTTAAAATTGTAAGATTAATACACCCTTTTCTACATGATGAAAGTACCTCAAAGGAAATTTTCCAAGGGGGGCATTTTTTTGAAGAAGTATTAACCAGAATTTAGGATATATGAGGGAGAGAAAATTACATTTGGAAGAGGAAGAAAAAAAGAAGAACACCAAGGAATAGTGGGAATAGTTAGTGGCCATTGAAAAGGAGAGAGAAGAAGAAATAAAGAAATATAAAGAAGATAAATAAGAAGAAGAACTTAAAATATCCTTGGAAGCTGAAGAAATGTTAGACTGAAGGAGAAGAAAAAAGAAGAATATGCCAACTAGAAGGAGGAAGAAGAAAAAGCCAAGAGGAAAACAAAAGAAGATAGAGATAAAGAATAAGCCAAGAGGAAAACAAAAGAAGATAGGGATAAAGAAGAAATAAAGGGAAAAAAAGTGAAACAAGGGAGACGAATAAAGAAGATGCATCCCGTAAGGTTGTAGAAGAATAAAAAAAAAAGAGAAAGGAAGAAGATAGGAAGAAGAAAGAAGAGGAGGTGGCAGAAGCAGAGAGACAAAATAAAAAAAAAATTAAAGAAGATAAAGGAAAAGAACTTATCCCTAACACTTTAAAAATGATTACATTTATTAATTCACCTATTAGCCTTGGTACTGAATTGAATACAATACCAATAGGATTTTCTTATTCCTCATCTCGACTAATATATTTTGATGATGCTATTGTGTCTTTAGGTGAGTATTTTTATAGTAAATAAAAAAGAAGGATAGATAAAATATCAACAAAAACAAAGAAAAAAAAGAATAATCCCATGATGGAGGCATTAGATAGAATAATTTCATGGAATTTAGAGCAATATCCTCAAACCAATGAAATCAAAACAACCTCAACCTTTTTTCCCTTTTCAATAGAAAACTTAGTCATTTTTAGTGAGCTAAATGTTACACTGGAAAATTACAAGGCCAAGGTATTATTGTTGGAAGAACATTTGAAAGGCTCAAATGGAAAACGAATTCAAGAAGCAAGCATATGGGAAAGATCAATTATATAGAGATGAAATAGAAGCCTTGAAAAAATCACATTTGTAGGAGATGGAGTTTCTAATAACATAACACTAGGAGAAAATTTAGCTATCTGAACAACAGAGATTGGAAATAATTGGATATGAGAAAAGGTGCAAAATATTAAATTACATCTAAAAGAGAGCAATGAGATAACCAATATATTTGAGGTTGTAAGGGAAGAAGACGTAGTGGAAAATGAAGATTTAACAAGAGCCCCTAAAAACTTCTTCACCAAGTTAAAAGAGATCTAATATTATCAGGAGGATATCATTATGTTATCTGATCAGTTGTATGAGATTAAAATCCAACATATTGATACAAAAAATGAATTTAATAATATAGTGTATTAGGCATGCATGGTTGTAGACCGATTGGAAAGTGTCGTGTAAATGGAAGGAGATATGTAAATGATGTCTCAAGTTTGATTCTCACCCCGATTTACTTGTGCCCCATGCATGTGGGTTGTGTGGATGCACCTGGAGATTGTAGTGGTAGCAGATGAGTATCAACTCTGTGTCATGTGAGTATGAGAACTGCGAGATGTTGATTCCTCCAGTAAAAAAAAAAAAATTGATAATATCTTGTATTATCAAGGTATACACAACGAGACCCATATATACCTATTCATATTTACTATAAAAGGGTAGGGGAAAACACAAATTTTGTTATATAGGTATAAAAACTTATATCACGATGTTAAATAAACTATAAGCCTCACCAAAAAATCCTTTGTTACAATGTTGAATTTAACTGATGAATTATTAGAACAAATTAAAATGTAAATCACGCATGAGCTATCTCAATAAGCGACTAACAAGTTAAGGATATAAAAGTTAGAACACAACAAATACAATAGTAAGCAAGCCCTTGACCAGCACACATAGGTCATAAAAGGAGTATTAAGTCAACACCTGATAAAACCCATTAAATATGTATCAACTGCAGATGAATTTGTCAAAAGAATTTATAGGGACCTTAAGAGGAAATTTGTTGACCAAGTATACGATGGAGAGATGGAGTTAGAGAAGATGAAGTTGAATAGACTAATTGTAGCCTTGGAAATTACAAAATGTAAAGAGACTCTCTTATTCTATAAATTAGAGATCCATGTAAGACATGTGGACTTTTTCCCATTGTGACATTTGATGATACTATTATCTCTAGTGGAATAAAGAGAAGAAGTCCTTTTGACAATCATGGATGTGTTCATTTGTGTATGGGAATACTCTACTTGTGTATTTGATTTATAATTTTCTCAAGTAACATTGCATGTGAACTATTTCTATGCCGATTATTTTTTAAAATTATTCATTTGTGGTTACTAATGAATACAATGATAGGTGTGATTTATAACTATTTATGATCTGTATCTATGGAATTCTTGTTTTATCATATTACTACGTGTCATGAACTATTTCTACATCTAGTAATACAATCTTGTACTGTGTCGATTTTGTTGAAAATGATCTTGTTTGAGATAGGCTAGAAATAGATTGGAATGGACAATTTTGTTTTGTTTTGATTAGTTAAATTTATATTTAGCGAGAATTATTTGGAGTAAAATTCATCCTCATTTTTTGTAATCGAAATTCTTAGTGGCAACGAAGCCCATATACTGATCAAAAATTTCCATACCAAATGACAACCGGTCTAATTGGGACTTTCTATTGGGCATTTTCCCTTAACTTCTTCATAGGCCATTTGGACTTGTAAACACTCCCTTATCCTAATATGATGGTACCCACTCTTCAAATCTATATTTGAAAAGTATTTTTCCCCACTTAAGAAATTCATGAGGTCTTCCATTGTTGGTAAGGGAAACTGATACTTGATCGTAATATTGTTAATAGAATGTGAATTAATGCACATTCTCCATTCACCACCCTTCTTCAATGTCGAAACTCATGGGACAACATAAGGAATTAAATTTTCTCATATCAATCAATGTTAAGTAATTCTTGCACCCTCATGTTTACTTATTCACTTTTTGAAGGAGTCATTTGGTAAGGAACGTTATTAGGTAGACTTGATACTAGAATCAAATCAATATGGTGTAAAATACTTCTCATGGAAGGCATTCCAACTGGCATGTAAATATTTCCCTCATCTTCTTGTACCCTTTTTTTCATTATGGCCAAGCAAATTTTTTCCTTCTTTTGTTCCTTTAGAAATTTATTGGCTAAGCACAATAGTACATAATCACTTTTTCTACCGCTACACCCAATATCACTATTGTCCATTTTCATTGTCTCATCCTCCACCATTATATATAGCCTATAATGTTGTTCATATTTATTGAGTTCATATGTATTTTACATACCATAATGGATAACCTTCCTATGAAACATCCAAGTTCTTCCCAATAATAAATTACATACGTCTATGTCCACCACATCACATAACACTTGGTCACTGAAGTTGTTGATCTAGAAACTCAATAAGCATTTCTCTGTCATAGTGACTAGTTGACCCTTATATGACCATGAAACCTAATAGAGATTAACATTAGGGATGCACTTTAATTTTCTTTTATTGATCACCTCCATGGACACCAAATTTTCTATACTCCCATCGTCTATGATCAAATTGTGACAGTTACCTTGAACCTTTCATTTAGTTTTGAAAACTCTCTTACATTGTTTAGGTTCTTTCATAAACTTCTTTATAGGTTTGAGCAACACCATTTTGAACATAAGGTTTTCACCCTCTTCAAACTAAAGTACTGTCGGGTTAGGGAATTGACACCTTTTTTCCACCCTGTTATTATTACTTTATCCTGTTTTCTTATATCGTTCGTGTCCTTTTCTTAACCATGATTATCTGTTATCTTGTCTTTATTTCTAGGTATGCTAAGCTCATATGTTCCCTCAATTCATTAATTTTTTCTTTCATTTGAGAAGGATAATGATCATTTTGGGTATTTACTAAAAACGTGTTGAGAATTTTCTATAGGATGATCAATTGTTACAGGAATTGTTACTACTAGGTGTTGTTACTCCCAACTGTTGTTACCTTAAAGTGTTGTTACTCCCAAAGTGTTTTTACTATTAAAGTGTTGTTACTCCCAAAATACTGATGATGTTATCTAGAGACTGTTACCATTTTTGCTAATGTTGATGAGCTTGTTGATCCACATGATTCCCTTGTGGAAATGACTTTTCTTCCTGGATTACATGGCTATTTTTATAAGGTCACAGTTACGGTATTTTTCACGTGTCTACTTTTTCAGCCTGAATTATGGGACAACTCATTAGGAAAGCTATGTAAATAATCATATTGTTTTTATGACTATTTACCAAATATGTGTAATATCTTCTTATTTAGGACTACATTGAACATCTTGAGAATACAAAATATTCTCAAGGCTATTCGTAATTTTCAATTTCCTAGGATTAGTTAAGAAGGAGGAACTTTTAAAAACAAGGTACTTCCACTCCCAAGCTAGTATAGTCTTTCAATAGTAAATTCAGTCAATGAGAAACAACATCTACATCTGTAACTTCTGATTTTTTATTAATAAAGACTCAACAAGTTCGTGGTTCAGTTTATGTTCATTTAAGTTGTAGACTATGTAATGTTTCCATCCCCTGCTAAGGAGGAAGGGACCTCCTCTTTAGTAGGGTTGTTTTTATTGTACTGGTAGGTATATTTATTCATTTATGTTGTAAGTGATACTTTATAGTTATAGGTCCAGTTTGTTGTTGTTACTATTATGTGTTATTAATTGTGGATGTTCCAATGAAGATGCATATTGTTTTTACTTGACTATATCATTGCAATACTATGAATCATATTTAGTTTATTTGGTTGTTGCTATTATAGTTTTATTGTGTTGATTTGATAATTTTGGTATTCATCCGGGTTTGGAATGTCTATTGGGCTAGAAGATTATTGTTTTTTAGATTTTTTTTCTTGTTTCATCAAGGTTTGGTTTCCCTTAAGATGAATGGTTCACCTTAGAAAGGAGTGAGTCTGTTTCATTTTTATTAGAGTGTATCTTATTTTGTTTCTCAAGAAAGAGTGCGGATTTTTTTACTTCCAACAAAGTGGCTTATTCCTAGTACAAGTGTGCAGATTGTTTAATTTCAGCAACATGATTCCATTCACAACAAGTGTGCAGAGTGTTTAATTTCAATAGTGTGTGAAGAATGAGAGAGAGAGAGAGAGAGAGAGAGTTTTATTTCAAGGAAAGTGTGAAGAGTGTATCATTTCAAGCACAAATGTGTTTTACTCAAGAAAGCGCGATTTATAATTTAGAAAGGGTGTTTTCTTTTCAGTAGGGTGGAATTTAGTTTGTAGTATGTGATTAATTCTTGATATTTTGTCCTTCATATTACAATATAGTACCAGGTATAGAATTGTTTCCTGCATATATTTTCACAATAAATTTTCTATAAAAGAACATACCCCAGGTTTACAATTAATTTATTGTATGATTGAGTTTTTTTAATCAAGAAATTAAATACACCAACAAGTACTATAACATTGTTTCCAACAGTTATTCCTCACCTACCTGTGTGACATGAGTCCTAGCCTTATTCCTTCTTCCTAGATTGTGCTTCTCTGGGAATTCATATCCTCTGTGCCCTTATACTACACATCCATAGAAAGTAATGATATAATTACCCTTTCCTCTTCCAAACCCTCTACCTATTCCAACATGGTTGTCATCTTTGGAAATTTGACTATGGGTCTCTTCAGTGCCTCTCCCTTTGCTAGAATGTCATGATGAGCTAGAGCTGGTTGACACTTTGATTACATGGATATAACGCATTCCTGAGTACTAGATGCCTTGTGAACTAGACACTATAATTATAAGAATTCTTGTTCACCGGTGGACTACATATAAAGAGTCATATTGCGACTGGGAAGCACTCAAAGAATCCATGTGTGAATGATTGAGAATAGACATGAACATGTCATGATATATGCATTCTTTCAAAATACAGAGGGTAGCCAAACATCCACATTAGATATGCCATAGATACATTATGAGGCATCAAGAGAGGATTCAAAATAAGGCTTCCTTCCTGGAAGCAAGAATCCCCATCATACCTCGAAATAACTGAATCTGTCGGGAAAATCTTATGGTGTGATTTCCTTGCTAAATAAAACATCTTTGACTTATCTTATCAATGCTAACCCCATTGAGAACATAGACAAAATCTATAGGAAGTATCTAACTTGTGATACTCGAGGGATAGAACAGACAAGATGGATATGTGTGAAGCAACATTATGACCTACCTGGGGTATTTGCACTTCTATAACTACTTGGAACCCGTGCATGGAGATTGAGGAAATGTACATGACACCTCCTGATGACTCACAAGTGTGCATGTACAAAAATTCCTCAATCACTCTTTGGGCCACGTGCTATTAGGATTCTCACATATCAAGATGGTGACATTTATTTTTCAAAGTGATGACACAATATATCACTCCTAGGTATGCCAACAGTAAATCTAGTGGCCTTCCCAAAGCACATAAACGTATGGAGGGTAACTTGGTCATTAACTAGAATTTACTCCCTAAAGAATGATCTGATTCATGGGCTCTCAAATGACAGAGGTAACAACTCATGAAAATCCTAATCCACTAGAAAGAGGAAGGTAGTGTCAAAATACAGTACAAATACATATGACATGTGCTGGTGATGGCTACTTCTAGCCCACCACCTAGTTGTCCCACAATACTCATTTGGAAAATTTATACCTTTTTCCTTAATAATACCTCAATCCATATACACCTTCCTCATTTCATAAGAAATACCCTAAACTATTTTTAATCCACAAAATAGCCAGATAGTAACCAAGATCCATCCACCCTGTCTGTTTCCATAGTTGTTTCAAGCACCCAATGTAGTATTTCCATGGCCTCCTCGAGAAGACCCCATGGTTGAAACTAATATTGGGTTTCCTTTGATTATTAGATAGAAGAACATGCATTACCTCAACATGTAACATTCATTGGTTCCCAAAGAAGGAGGGTACATGATGTCAAGTTCATCAATTACAATGACCATGACTCTAAGCAGTTACCCACCTTGGCCTTCCACCACTATGCACATAAAATTCACTATAAAGATGACATGACTCTAACACTCACCCAAGAGTGGGCCCAACCTCTCTGCCAAGTGGGCAATCTCTCCATACTAGACTTTCCTCACTTTGTACATAGTGAAATCATCACCTTTTGTGTCTTCTTATTAACAACTTGAATGCATGGTGGCTACCTCTGGTTAGGAGAGAAGTACCCCATCAATGAAGTTTAAATCCTTCATGTGATGGGCCTACCCATACAAGGAAAAGAGCGACATAAATCCTTTAATGCTAGGAATTCCACCCAACAAGAAATCTAAAACACATACCATAATCATTGGGGAAGTCGTGGAATACTTTTTTCAAAAATCAGCGCTTGGTCAGTTCATTTTTCTACACAACTCATCACATGAAAATTATTTCACAATTGTACCAAGGAATAATTTCGATATGGGGTTGTTGTAGCAGCTGAGAGATGTGTTGACGAGATTCAAATTGCATGGGCCCGATAAGTGATGAACTAATTTATATATGATTTATTGGATGCCTATAATTTAGGCAAAGAATTTCATTACAGTTGAATTTTGTTTCTACTTGTGATGGTACTCTCGGAGCCCCCTCTAGGGTTTGAACGGACTACCGACAGTTTACATATCTTTGAATCCTCCCACTTACTATGACTACATGAGATAAAATATCCTTGCATCCAAAATTCACACAATGATTTATTCCATGGTTGATACAATCAACTCATCCAGGACACTACATTGCAATAATTCATTCCATACACCATTATAAATAGGTATGATGGTTACCTTCTCTTTGATAGTACTTCACATAACCTATGAATTTATCCCGGTGATGATTAGGGCACTACCATGTCACTCCTTCCTTTATTTTATTTTTTAGGATGACATCCAGCAAGGCATGGTCGAATGGCCCACACATGTTCAACCATTCTGAGATGAAGGCAATATGACTCTACATATTCCCACTAAGCACAACCAAGATTGCAAAAAGGTCGAAGAAATGTGAAAATAGACTCAACGTGTGACCTCCCACGATAGGGGTACCCATCCTGATACATTCAAAAAATTCCCTTGAGATCCCCTTCTTATGCAACATCTAGTTTATCCAACCCCGGTAGGGACCAAGTGATAGCAAGTCAACTCCTCGATTCTCACTTCTACCCCATCCACTCAACCAAGATCTTCCCAAATGATGGTGGAAATAAAAATACTAATAGATGCATTACAATGACAATTGTTGTGGCAAAAAAAACTACATTCCAAGTCTATGTTTAATGTCAACCATCTTCTCTGATAATTAGGACAGGTAGTGCCAGTGCTAGTCCATACTCTATGTCTATTGGATTATGGGACAAATTCCAGTACTTTTGCTCAAATCCTTCGAGAGAACCCACCCTCATTTCTTACTATCAATTCCCACCATGGTGGTATTTTTATCCAGGTGGATATCAATGGCCACCCACCTTTTCCAACTGGCTCAAAACAACTTTCTCACAATTTTGGCAATTTACTATTTTTAGCAGGTTTTAACTTCTGGGGCCATTTTGAGGGCCTAGATGAATGTTTTTAGAGATAAAGGTTCTCAATAATATCCAAAGGCATTATTGAGCCCAAAAAATGAATCTCCTCGATGATACCTTTCCAACGAGCTATCATAGGCCTAAAACGGAGATCGTATGCAAAAGTTACGACCCCGGGAAGTTGATGTACTAACTTACCCAAACGGGGCCCACATGAATTTTGGCGCCTCATCTCCTAGGGTTAGGTTTTTAGATGTCTACAACTTTTGGCATTCTTTTTTATTGTAAAAGGGCCTTTAGAGCCTCATTGTAATCATCTTCTTGCGAATGTGAGTAGCTGTCACATCTCTTCTCAGAGATAAGCTGCCACCATTCTGGCGAGTCTTTCACTCTGTATTTTTATAGCCTCTGTACATTTCTTTCATTAATAAAAATCATGTATTACTGTATATCTATGTTTATCGTTGCATCTCTAATACATTTATGTTATATTATTGAACATATGTGATATCTCTATGCATTTATTTATTATATCTCCGATCTCATTTCCTGCCTAAAATAATTCGGATCAGTGGTATCATAGCAGGTTTCTCTTGATTGTTTTTTTAGTGCATGTCCCCGATGAGGTCTGAGTATAGCAATTTGGGTCATGAGCTTGTCTCTCTTGAATACAATCGCTCTCGCACACCCAAGAAACCCTCAATGGAGGAAGAAAAGAAAATCGATGGAGCAGACGATCCTATCAATCTGTTGCTTGAGAAAGCTCTCACTTGACAGAGGGACGAAATGATGGAGAATTTTTCCCACATCCTTTAACACCTGCCGATAGCATCAGGTGCATCTTCATCAAGCGGCCACTTTGGATACACCTCTCCTTTCAAGGTACAAGTTAATTTTGATATTCCTGTATTTGAAGGATAGATAGACGCAGAAGCCCTAGAAAAATGGTTAACTTTGCTAGAAGGTTATTTCTATGTTCACAATTTTTCTGACAAAGAAAAGATCACCTTCACACTCCTTAAATCTCTCCCTCATTTCAAGCATTGGTGGGAAACTTACTGGGAGAAAAGTTCCACAGAGGAGTCTGGAATATATGGGGCCGATCCCACTTGGGATTTTTTTGTGGATGCGGTAAAAGAATAATATTACCCTATTGGCAACTATGAGGACCAATACATGAGATGGACCACATTGTGGCAAGAGAGGGGCCAAACAGTTCTGGAGTTCACCAATACCTTCCATACCTTGCGCACCAAGTTGGGTATCAAAGATTTCGAGCGACATTTGGTTCTGAAATACCGTGGGGCTCTACATAGATACATCTAGACTAAAATGGATTTTATAGACATCTCATCACTCGATGTTTCTTATCGATGTGCTGTTAAAATTGAACAAAAATTTAATCACCAGAAAAAATGAGAATTTGGGTCTACAAATCCACAACAACCAAAGTATGACAAAGACGACCCTAACAAAAAGTCTCCTAAAAACTAGTCCAAGACACAGGAAAAGAAGGGTCCCGGGAAGACAAAGAAGGACACCAAAAAATGGTGTGATTTCCACAAAATACCTTGGCAAAACACCGATGAATGTCGCTCAAAATAGTCACTGGTTGCTGAGATCAAAGACAAGGAGCCGAACCCTGATTCAGAATCTGATTCTGAAAATACTGGTAAAGGACAGATCATTGACGCAGACCCCACTGCTATTTTCGTGACCACGATAATTCAACCAGAAGAGCCAACAGATTCTGAAGAGGGGTAGTTCCTTTTTCATTCACAGATGTGGGTGAAGGGGGGCCCACTGTATTTGATTGTTGATAGCGGAAGCTAGAAAAACCTCATCTCAGCAGATGTCGTCAAACAATTTGGATTTTTGACAACACCACACCTGCAACCATACAACATCGAGTGGCTTCGGCAAGGATGAGATCTCTATGTCAGCCAACAGTTTCGATTGTCATACAGAATCCAACCCTTCAAGGATGAGGTATTATGTGATGTTTCCCCACTGGATGTCTGTGATGTTCTCTTGGGCCAACCATATATGTGGAAATTCCATGCTGTTTATGAGTCTCGACCCCGTAGTGTCATTATTACTTTGGTGGGTCATATATATAGAATACCAGAGGTAGTTACAACCACTGTTCCACCAAAAAAGTGCCACAAGGTAATATCTCATACTGAAAAATTCAGCTTCTTCACAATCTATTCAAAAGGAGAACAAAAGGACACTACAACCACTACAGCCCTGCCTCGAGCACCTTCTATCCAACAAAAGAAGGTCGACAAGGCTGCAACAAAGTGTAAATATTCCTTCTGCACATCGTCCTCTCATGTATCTATACTTGTTGAACAACCTCAACCTCAACAAGTTTGTGACATATTTCCACAAATTGAGCAGCGCGACGTCTCCAGCAAGACAAGCAACTCACCAAGATGCAGATCCAACAAACATTTTTCCCTCTCCCCTGGGAACTCAACGCAATTGATACCATTGCTTCCTAAGGAGGGAGGATTGATCCAGGTGGATATCGGTGGCCACCCACCTTTTCCAACTGGTTCAAAACAACTTTCTGGCAATTTTGGCAATTTACTATTTTTAGCAGGTTTTAACTTCCAGGGCCATTTTGAGGGCCTAGATGAATGTTTTTCAAGATTGAGGTTCTCAATGATAATGGAAGGCATCATTGAGCACCAAAAATAAATCTCCTCGACGATACCTTTCCAACAATCTATCATATGCCTAAAAAGAAGATCGTATGCAAAAGTTGCAACCTCGGGAAGTTGATGTACTAACTTACCCAAACGGGGCCCACATGACTTTTGGCGCTTCATCTCCTAGGGTTAGGTTTTTGGATGTCTATGAATTTTGGCATTCCCATTTATTGTAAAAGGGTCTTCAGAGCCTCATTGTAATCATCTTCTTGCGAATGCGAGTAGCCGTCACATCTCTAGCGAGTCTTTCACTCTGTATTTTTACAGTCTAGCGAGTCTTTCACTCTGTATTTTTACAGTCTTGTTGATGGGCGAAATTTACCATCCATCAACTGGAAGAGTGAGTCTGGTCCGGGGTTGTCTAAATAACCCAATTCGTTTGGTGTAACTCGTTCTGACGGGTTTAATGGCTCTGTTAGCCAATCTAAGAATCCTAAAAGAAATGAATAAAAGAGAGAAATAACTAACTAATTACTAAACACACTATATATATGTACATATGTTCAAATGTAACTATAGTAGTTGTATTTAAGAAGAATATGTACAAGTCTTGTTTATTTACATGATTTACAAAATGCAAGTTTTAATCGAAACTTACAAAAATCGATGTGAAAAATGATTGCTTCTAGGAAGTAGATAAAGAAAGAACATAAAAATATTTATTGTTTTTCTTTTATAAATTTAAATAATCTTGCAAAAAGAATTAATGAAACATGAACATGTGGATAGTCAAAGTTGAACCATACATTCTAGTTTCAATGATATGTAAATGACAGAAAAATACAAAGAAGCTATCATGTTAGTGAATTAGTGAGGTGTATCCAAGCATCTGCATGAGTGGTGAACATCCAACTGCCATGTCCAAGAGAGAAATCTACAATGAACCCTATGATTGTTCTAAATAAATTCAGAACATGTATTGGCAGCTTAGGTTTTAATGACAGAAAAGGAAACACAAACATAAACCTGTGATCTCATAATTATACATGATTACAGCAAGATAAATCTGGAAGCAATATATGCATTTTATCATTCAATTTAAAACTCAAATATAAATCTCATTATTTAAATAGAAGATATAATCATAGCATTTGTATTTTGATGAAGCAAATGATAGATGATATTTATAATATAAACCTCTTACACATCACAGATCATTTAATCTAAAGATATCAAACCTGCACATGTAACAGGATTAAAAAAAACACAAATAACAACATTATAAATAAAAGGCTAAAGCCAAAATGAATATATGCCGTTCTATTAAGTTTTTGGAATCACTTGTCCATTCTATAGTCCTAGAAGAAATTGTTTGTATAATAGACTTTAAAGATTGAAAAAATTAATACATAAATGATAATAATTAACCATGTATTGATAAAAAATACTAAAGCTATTTAAATCAATGCATAATCAATTATTCAAAGAATATGAATATATTATAATTAAAATAAAACCA
>ML777407.1:494864-523750 GCA_009831015.1 Picea engelmannii | reverse complement strand
TCTTTGATTATTATTATTTTGAAATGAGATGCAAAATGAAAAAAGAATTTAATTAATTAACATCACCAAATGATTTCATGAAAATGAGAAACCAACCAAGATATTATTTGATGAAGTATTGAACTCATTATTCAAAATAGTCAGACTTGCTAATGAGCAAAATAAAGAATACATAATCATAATTTAAACGAAAATAAACATTTGATAAAAATTAACGTTTTTGTTTAAATTGAGATTTTTATGCTCGTTTCTAACTTTTGACATATATTCTTGTAATAAATGTCTCATACTAAAGTGAATGTCTTAAGTTTGTCTCAAATCAAGCCAAGGAATTGAACTATTTGAAAAGGTTGATTTTGTAGCTCATTATAATTATCAAGATTCTAATAGGGGGCCTTTAAATTTTGTAAAAATATAAGGGGAGTTGTTGGGGCCCAACAAGTCTCTATACATTTCTTTCATTAATAGAAATCGCGTATTACTGTATATCTGTGTTTATGGTTGCATCTCTGATACATTTCTATTATATTATTGAACATCTGCGATATCTCTGTGCATTTCTTTATTATATCTCCGATCTCATTTCGTGCCGAAAATAATCCGGATCATATTCCTTTGGATCCCATCCCTATTCCTCTCAAAAAATATTGTGATTTCACCCTACTCTTTGAATTAGGTGAGCCTAATGATTGGATTTGGCAAGCCGATGCCAAATTACAACTTCAACATCAAGTTGACATCGCCACACACAGTTATATGTGTGAGGAGTATCAAAACACAATCTAGGAGCATCAAGATTTACAAAGACGATATGATGCTGACACAGTGACACCCATAGCCAATCAGGATCAATATGTTGATCTCCATTCAACCTTAACCAACCTAGTAGGGTAGGTGAACCATTTATATGCCATGATTCCTACAACTTATACTCCGGGATATGACACTCCTATGGGCCTTAAGCTCTTAGTAGTAAAGTATCTCCTACAACAACTTGAGTTGCATCTCTCTGCCATTGGTTAGCCATCTCTTCACAATAACTCACCCACCTCACCTCTCCCCACCCTCAATCATATGACTCAATAATCTCTCCACATTGGGAAACTAGGAGTGGAATCTTTCTCCAAATTGGTTGACAATGGATCAAACCTATAGAATCACCTCGTAACCCTGCCAAAAGTATATAACATTACAAAATGAATTAGCACAACTGAAGTTCAAGTCACACAACAAAAGAGAGACCTCACTTCCCTACCTCCATGGGAGTGTGTCACTGCGATGCAAGCTATCTCTACAAGAACGAAAAAGATTAATGCAACAAGATCGAAGCATCGAAACACATATGATATTTTTTCTATCATGGATGATACGAACTTTAACTTGTTCACACAAATATATGATGTACTCAATGCTGCCATCCCCCTTATTGAGAAGCTAAAAAAAAATGATATCACAACTTCTCTAGTTATAGTCGAAGCCACAGATACAACTGTCCAACTTACATAGAGGCTTCAAGAGAATTTTTCTAAGCCCAAGCGTTAATTTCTGGAGTTCATGAAAAACAACAAATTCATGGTGTCATCCGTCGAAGTGATCATTCCATAAATCATCTAGCTCAAGGATGAGCTAGATAATAGTGGTGGGGGGTCAATTGGCACTAAAAATTTTGGGTTCAATTTTTCGCACATGCGCAAATGAAGTTATGTGTGATCATTCCATAACTTTTCATGTTCCTAAGGAAATTCAAGAGGAATGCCATAGATTGTGCACTAGAATGAGGTTTTTTAGTAGAATGCCAAGTTTAAAGACTACCAAGTATGCGTCGGTCCAATTTTTTTCAGTTGTGCTAGAAAACAAGAATATTCCCACTGGAATCAAGAAAGGAATCATTGGGAAATATTGTCAAATGATTATTTTCTGTAGCATGCAAAGACCTGTGATGACTAGAGAATGTGTTGTCTAGGAATTTAATATTTCCCTTGATGCAGAAAGTCTATGTGGAGTGCTGGCAGACAACAAAAGCATGCAAGCTAGTTGTATCAGAAAAACAATGGAGTAGAGAAGAAAGAGACATCCCTCCCCAACAGAGAAATATGTAAAATCAAGCTTGAGCATCAGAAATAGAGTTATATTTTTTTAGTTGTCTTAGTTATCAATATCGATCTCACTCCTAGCATGTCGTATTGTTCTAGTGATTCAAATACAATTATGTGTCTATTATATGTCTAAGTTTTGAGAAAAGGAACATTGAGCAACAGGTTGTAATTATGAGGCTTTATATATATAATATATGAAGTTATATGGTTTCCATATGTGTTTTTCATGTTCACTTTATATATATGATGTGATGGAGTGATTCTAGTAATAAAGATATGACAATTCTAATCCATTCTGCGTCTTTTATGAATGAGATAAATATTTGTTTTTATAGTTTTAATTCATTAGTCCTATTATTTTATCATACATGAGGTACATGGATGCCAATTGTAGTGACTTTTATAGTTTTCAAGCCATCATCCATGTCGCAAGACCCTATTGTCTATTTGATCCTCCCTACATCTCGGGTAAGACCTTCCTCAAACTTTGTCGAGGATTGATATGTAGGTTCTTTGGGGGTTTTGTTGGACAACTTTGGGCCTAAATATCCCCAATGTTAAGATGGAAGGGACACCCACAAGCATGGAGAGAAAGTTCCCAACATATTTTAATATGGAATAGAGAGCATTATCATTCTACATGGCTGAGGTAGGGAAAGAATTCAACTGGGAACAAATATTTTTGGTCAACATATTTCCAACCACTAGAGAATATCCGAGGCTAAAGAGACCAAGTTTTTACATGTCTTCATACTTAATAAATGCAGTATGCTCTTCCATTCATTTTTCTACAATGGGTTGGGATTGGAATCCCTTCTTACCTCCTACTAATATTCATTCCTCTAAATTATTGGATACTAATTACAACAAATACTTATATTACTTATGCGATCATTTCATGGCACCCTTGTTTTCTGTCATGTACTATTAAAACCTTGAAACACTATCTCGGGAAGCTATAAAATCTATTAAAGAGATAGGATATTGGTAAATGGGGAAGAATTATACCTATTTATAAATCTTTGGGTGTGCACAACCCCCTCATCTCCTCCCCAAATATGTCTCTGAAAAGCTAATTGGAAAGGAGATTTATTACTGGGTAGCTTAGATCAAGATAACTGCATTTCTAGATCCAAGTTCCAAAATGATTTGGATAAAGTTTCTTATCAAAGTGGTAATGTTCACTATATTAAATATTTTTCATGCTAGAAAAGGGGTTTCAGTCCTAAAAGAGCTATGTGTGTGCACATGAGAAGTTATAAAACATGATCCTAAAGGAATTTTTAGATATCATCTTAAAATTGTGGCATTAATACACCCATTTGTACATGATGAAAGTACCTGAAAGGAATTTTTCCAAGGGGGCCATTTTTTTGAATAAGTATTAACCAAAATTTAGGATAGATTAGGGAGAGAAAATTACATTTGAAATAGGAAGAAAAAAGGAAGAAAAACAAGGAATAGTGGGAATAATTAATGGCCACTGAAAAGGAGAGAGAATAAGAAATAAAGAAATATAAAGAAGCTAAAGAAGAATAAGAAAATAAAAGAGCCCTGGAATATGAAGAAAGGTTTAGACTGAAGGATAAAAAAAAAATGCCAAATAAAAGGAGGAAGAAGAAGAAGCCAAGAGGAAAACAAAAGAAGATATGGATAAAGAAGAAATTAAGGGAAATAGGGGACAATAATAAAGAAGATGCATCCCATAAGGTTGCAGAAGAATAAAAAAAAGATAAAGGAAGAAGATAGGAAGAAGAAAGAAGAGGAGGTGGCAGAAGTAGAGAGACAAAATAAAAGGAAACTTAAAGAAGATAAAGGAAAATAAGTTATCCCTAACACTTTAAAGATGATTACATTTCTTAATTCACCTATCAACCATGGTAACCCATTGAATACAATACTAGTAGGATTTTCTTATTCCTCATCTCGACTGATATATTTTGATGATTCTATTGTGTCTTAAGGTGAGTACTTTTACAGTAAATAAAAAAGGGGGATAGATAAAATATAAACAAAAACTATGAAAACAAAGAATAATCCCACCATGGAGGCATAAGACAAAATAATTTCATGGAATTTAGGGAAATATCCTCAAACCAATGCAATCAAAACAACCTCAACCCTTTTTTTCTTTGCAATAGAAAACTTAGTCATTGTTAATGAGATAAATGCTACACTGGACAATTACAAGGCCAAGGTATTATTGTTGGAAGAACATTTGAAATGAACAAATGGAAAATGAATTCAAGAATCAAGCATATGGGAAAGATCAATTATATAGAGATGAAATAGAAGCCTTGAAAAAAGCACATTTGTAGGAGATGGAGTTTCTAAGAACATAACACTAGCAGAAAATTAATCTATCTAAACAATAGAGATTGGAAATCATTGGATATGACGAAAAGGTGCAAAAGAGTAAATCACATCTAAAAGAGAGCAATGGAGTAACCAATATCTTTGATGTTCTGAGTGAATAAGACAGTGTAAAATGAAGAGTTAATGAGAGACCCTAAAAACTTCTTCACCAAGTTTAAATAGATCTAATATTATCATGAGAATATCATTAGGATATCTGATCAATTGTATGAGATTAAAATACAACATATTGATACAAAAAATGAATTTGATAATATAGTGTATTAGGCCTACATGGGTGTAGGCTGATTGGGAAGTGTCATGTAAATGGAAGGAAATATGTAAATGAGGTCTCAAGTTCAATTCTCACCTTGATTTACTTGTTCCCCATTCTTTTGGGTTATGTGGATGCACCTGTGGATTATAGTGGTAGCAGATGGGTATCGAACATGTGTCATCCAAGTACGAGAACCGTGAGTTACTGATTCCGCCAGTAAAAAAAAATAAAAATAAAATATAGTGTATTAGCAAGGTATACACAAGGAGACCCCTAAATACCTATTCATTTTTACTAGAAAAAGGTAGGGGAAAACTCAAATTTTGTTAGATATCTATAAAAACTCATATCATGATGTTAAAGAAACTATAAGCCTCACCAAAAAATCCTTTGTTAGAATGTTGAATTTGACTGATGAGTCATTAGAAAAAATGAAAATATCAATTAGGTATGAGCTATCTTAAGAAGGGACTAGCAAGTCAATAGTAAACAGGCCCTTGTCCAGATCACATAGGTTAGAAAAGGAGTATTAAGTCAATACCTCATACAACCCATTAAATATGCCTCGACTACGGATGAATTTGTCAAAAGAAATTATAGGGACCTTAAGAGGAAAGTTGTTGACCAATTATACGACGGAGAGATGGAGTTAAAGAAGATGAAGTTGAATAGACTAGGAAAAATAACCAATGGGCATGACTTATGGGTCACACATGTAGAATATATATATTCAAAGAGATTTTCATGATCTTGTATAGTTAGATAATGTATATTTCTTTGGAAATTTGCATTCGAGTTGTATATAAGAAAAAACTATTTGAAACAAAGAGATGTAACTATAACCTTGGAAATTAGAAAATGTAAAGAGACTTTGTTATTCTATAAAAGAGAGCTCCATGTAAGAGATGGGGACTTTTTCCGATTGTGACATTTGATGATACTATTATCTCTAGTGCAATAAAGAGAAGAAGTTATTTTGACAATCATGCATGTTTTCATTTGTGTATGGGAACACTCTACATGTGCATTTGATTTATAATTTTCTCGAGTAACATTGCATGTGAACTATTTCTATGCTGGTTATTTTTTAAAATTGTTCATTGGTGGTTACTGATGAATATAATGATAGGTGTGATTTATAAATATTTATGATATGTATCTATGGAATTCTTGTTTTATCATATTACTGTGTGTCATGAACTATTTCTACATCTAGTAATACAATCTTGTACTATGTCTATCTTGTTGAAAATGATCTTGATCGAGATAGCTTAGAAATAGATTGGAATAAAAAGTTTTTTTTTGTTTTAATTAGTTGAATTTATATTTAGCAAGAATTATTTGGAGTAAAATTCATCCTCATTTTCTGTAATCTAAATTCTTAGTGGCAACCAGACCCACATACTAATTGAAAATTTCCATACCAAATGACAACCAATCTAATTGGAACTTTCCATTAGGAATTTTCCCTTAACTTATTAATAGGTGATTTGGGCTTGTAAACACTCCCTTATCCTAATACGATGGTATCCACTCTTCAAATATATATTTGAAAAGTATTTTTCTCCACTTAAGAAATCCATGAGGTCTTCCATTGTTGGTAAGGGAAACTAATACTTGATAGTAATATTGTTAATAGGTTGTGAATTAGTGTACATTCTTCATTCACCACCCTTCTTCAGTGTCAGAACTCATTGGACAATAAAAGGACTTAAATTTTCTCATATCAACCAATGTTAAGTAATTCTTGCACCTTCATGTTTACTTCTTCACTTTTTGCAGGAGTCATTTGGTAAGGAACCTTTTTAGGTAGACTTTATACTAGAAACAAATCAATATGGTGTGAAATACTTCTCATGGAAGGCATTCCCATTAGCATGTAACTCTTTCCCTCATATTCTTGTATCCTTTTTTTCATTATGGCCAAACAAATTTTTTCCTTCTTTTGTTCCTTTAGAAAGTCTTTGGATGAGCACAATAGTACATGATCACTTTTTCTACCACTACACCTAATATCACTATTGTCCATTTTCGTTGTCTCGTCTTCCACCATTAGCTCTAGCCTATAATGTTGTCCATATTTATTGAGTTTATATGTATTTTATATACCATAATGGATAACCTTCCTATGAAACATCCAATGTCTTCCCAATAATAAATTACATACGTCCATATCCACCACATCACATAATACCTGGTCACTGAAGTTGTTGATCTAGAAACTCAATAAGCATTGCTCTGTCATAGTGACTAATTCCCTTTATATGACCATGAAACATGATAGAGATTAAGACTAGGGATGCGCTTTAATTTTATCTTATACATCACCTCCATGGACACCAAATTTACTATACTCCCACCATCTATGATCAAATAGTGATAGTTACCTTGAACCTTTCATTTAGTTTTGAAAACTCTCTTAATTTGTTCAGGTTCTTTTATAGACTTATTTATGGGTTTAAATAACACCATTTTGAACATAAGGTTTTCACCCTGTTCATACTAAAGTACTTTCGAGTTAGGGAATTGACACATTTTTTCCACCCTATTATTATTACTTTACCCTCTTTTCTTATATCATTCGTGTCCTTTTCATAACCATTATTATCTGATATCTTGTATTTTTGTCTAGGTATGCTAAGCTCATATGTTGCCTCAATTCATTAATTTTTTCTTTCGTTTGAGAAGGATAATGGTCATTTTGGGTATTTACTAACAAATTGTTGAGAAATTTCTACAAGATGATCGACTGTTACAGGAGTTGTTACTCCCAGGTGTTGTTACTCCCAACTGTTGTTACTCTTAAAGTGTTGTTACTCCCAATTGTTGTTACTTCCAAAGTGTTATTACTATTAAAGTGTTGTTACTCCCAATAGACTGATGATGTTATCTGAAGACCATTACCATTTTTGCTAATGTTGATGAGGTTGTTGATCCACACGATTCCTTCTTGGAAATGAATTTTCTTCTTGGATGACGTGGCTATTTTTATAAAGTCACAGTTACTGTATTTTTCATGAGTCTATTTTTTCAACCCAAATTATAGGACAACTCATTGGGAAAGCTATGTAAATAATCATATTTTTTTATGACTATTTAGAAAATATGTGTAATATCTTCTTATTTAGGACTACATTGAACATCTTGAGAATAAAAAATATTCTCAAGGCTATTCATAATTTTCAATTTTCTAGGATTATTTAAGAAGGAGAAACTTTTAAAAACAAGGTACTTCCACTCCCAAGCTAGTGTAGTCTTTCAACATTAAATTCAATCGATGAGAAACAACATCTGCATTTGTAACTTCTGATTTTTTATTAATAAAGACTTGACAAGTTTGTGGTTCCTTTTATGTTCATTTAATTTGTATTTTATGTAATGTTTCTATCCCATGCTAAGGAGGAAGGGACCTCCTATTTCGTAGGGTTGTTTTTAATGTACCAATAGTTATATTTATTCATTTATGTTTTAAGTGTTACTTTACAGTTATAGATCCAGTTTGTTGTTGTTATTATTATGTGTTATTAATTGTGTATGTTCCAATGTTGATGTAGATTGTTTTTACCTGACTATATCATTACAATAATATGAATCATATTTAGTTCATTTGATTGTTGCTATTATAGTGCTATTGCATTGATTTGATAATTTTGGTATTCATCCGGGTTTGGGATGTTTATTGTATTAGAAGATCATTTTTTTTAGATTTATTTTCTTGTTTCATCAAGGTTTAGTTTCCCTTAAGATGAATGGTTTACCTTAGAAATGAGTGAGTCTGTTTCATTTTCAGTAGAGTGTATCTTATTTTGTTTCTCAAGAAAGAGTGTGGATTTTTTTACTTCCAACAAAGTGATTTATTCCTAGTACAAGTGTGCATATTGTTTAATTTCAGCAACAAGAGTTCACAATAAGTGTGCATAGTGTTTAATTTCAGCAATGTGTGAGGAGTGAGTGAGTGAGAGAGAGATTTATTTCAACGAAAGTGTGAAGAGTGTTTCATTTCAATCACAAGTGTGTTTTACTCAAGAAAGTGGGATTTAAATTTAGCAAGGGTGTTTTCCTTTGGGTCGGGTGGAATTTAGTTTGTAGTGTGTGCTTACTTCTTGATATTTCATCCTTCATATTACAAGATAGTTCCAATTGGAGAATTGTTTCTTGCATATATTTTTCACAATAAATTTTCAATAAAAGAACATACCCCAGGTTTACAATTAATTTATTGGATGATTGAGTTGCTTTAATCAAGAAATAAAATACACCAAAAAGTACTATAACATTGTTTCCAATAGTTTATGCTTTACCTACCTGTGTGACATCAGTCTTGGCCTTATTCCTTCTTCCTAGTTTGTTCTTCTCTGGGCATTCATATCCTTTTTTCCCTTATACTACACATCTATATAAAGTAATTATCTACTTACCCTTTCCTCTGCAAAACCCTCTACCTATTCCAACATGGTTGTCATCTTTGGAAATTTGACTATGGGTCTCTTCAGTGCCTCTCCCTTTGCTAGAATGTTCTCTAGTGACCTTCATTATTCATATTCCTCTAATATTATTTACTCTACAATTATAATACCACTTCGTATTCAAATTGTACTCTACCTTTAAAGAAATATGATATGCTTCATCCATAGTTCGTAAATAATGGTACTCATCTCATATTGAATCTAGAACTTCAATCTATTGACATATATTTCTACCCTTTGATACTCTAGTTATTAAATTTTTGATATGAGTGACACTTTGAAAAATTATTTGATATACTCCTAGACAAAGGTCTCTCTTTTCTTCAAATTTTTTGTTTCTCTACAAAAAATTTGTTGGTAACAAATAGGAAATAGCTTCTCCTTGATATTAATCACCATTTTGTTCTAGGTACTTATCTTCCCTTGTTGCGTGTATTCTTTGTTGTTCTACACAACATCCCACCAAATTTAAACATTCCCTTTAAAATATGTTAGTGAAAAATGAAATATATCGGGGTCATCGACATTCTCATGCTCGAAGTATCTCTCGTGTTCTCCTGTCCAATCTGTGAGAATCCCATCTTTTAGATTTCCATAATAGCAAGAAACTTACACCCTTTCATTACTTGTATCCTTCATAAATGAGATCAAATAATCGGTTGGGCCTCTTTCATAAAAAAATATTTCTTCCTCCATCTCATCTTCTAATTTTGAATCCACTATGACTCCAACATATCCAATTTGTTTTTTCTCCAAATCTTTGATTCTCCTTTCCAATTCCTCCAATTCATGGTTCCTTTCACCTTCTCTACCTACTCCTCTTCGTAGTTGTATTTATGAACATGAGAAAGAAAAAATACTAAGCCCATGGTTATTTGTTTCATTTTTTAATGAGATTGCAACAGAGAGTGAAATTGTGCTTGGAACGTCTTCTTCACTTTTAAATGAGCTTGAAATAGAGAACAAATTATGCTCGGTGTTGGTTCTATTTATACACGATATTGAAATAGAGACAGAAATTGTTCTTGGGCTTGGTTTCATTTTTACACGAGCTTGAAACAATATATTGAAACTGTGCTAGGGTTTGGTTTCATTTTTACATGATCTTGAAACTAGAAAATAAACTATGTTTGGGATAGGTTTCATTTTTACACAAGCTTGAAATAGAGAAAAACTCTGCTTGAGGTAGTTTTCAATTTTACACAAGATTGAAATAGAGAAAAACTATGCTTGGGGTAGGTTTCATTTCTACACAATATTTAAACAAAGAAAAACTATTCTTGGGGTGTCCCTTTCATTTTTACACGAGCTTGAAACAAAGAGTGAAACTTTGCCTAGAGTGATACTCGTTAGAGGGGTTTCTTCCCAACATGATGTCTAGAGGTTGTTACTTTTCCCCCAACATGATTGGTAGAAGCTAGTGGATTAACTCTAGCATGATGTCCATAGGTTGGATACATTCCCCTCAAGCTTTGTTTCATCTACCGAATCTTATTTTTCACCCTAATAGACTCCTGGATACTAATAGAAATAGGTTCACCAGAGAGGGATGAAGAAATAGGATCAAATGACACATGCAGATGTAATGAAGGTTCAAGTACTAAATCTAGTGGAACACTCGACTTAATTGGAGGGTGGTCTATTTCAATTTTTAGTGAGATTGACACAAAAAATGAACTATGCTCATGGTTGTCTATTTCATCTTTTAAGGAGCTTGACATAAAAGATGAACTATGCTCATGGGTACCTATTTCAGTTTTTAATGAGCTTGACACAGAAAGGGAATTGTGCTCATCTATTTCATTTTTTAGTGATCTTGACAGAGAAAGATAACTATTCTCATGTGGTTATGTTTCATTTTCTAATGAGTTTGACACAGATAATGAGCTATACTCATAATCCTCTATTTCATTTTTTAATGAGCTTGACATAGAAATGGTGACTTTTCTTGAAACCCTTAGCCATGATTTCCAAGAGGTCTTCATTAGACAAAAGAACAACAATCTTGAAGGATTAGATGTCAAGGGATTTAGTAGGGGTAACAAGGGGAATATCAAACTCCAAATCCCCCATTGAGTGGTTCACCATTCAACTACCAGATCTAAGTCCAAATAAGGTGAGCATATAGACATAGGCTCCTTCTCATTCAGAGTTGGATGCATGGGACATGATGCCACATAATTAATATATGGTGGGTAGGATACCACTTGCATATAAGGAACATTCAAGGGAGTCAGATGTCTGGTAGTCAGATCAGGACTAATAAACAAAATTTGGTCACTTGAAAGAGTGTGGAAATGGCAACTTTCATAGTGTAAACATAGTCCCACCCAAGGAGAAAATTAAATTCTAAGGGGTCATGGACTATCATAATATCAATACATATAGTTTTCCCTCCTAAAGTGATGGTAAATTGAGGAAGGATATATAAAGGTTCTTTAGGTCTTCTATTAAAATCACAAAGATGATGGGCCACAAACACAAGCTGAGGGGGACCCATAGCTTGCCAAGAAGTTGAGAGTAGAATGCTAATAGAAGTGATTTTTCAATAATAGTGCTATGTACCATGATCCTATCACAAACTTGCATGATAATTTGGAAATTTAGGTATGAAGGAATGTGAGGCTCTATTAGAATATTTGAATAAAAGGAAATGACCTCAATACTTGGAGGGGGTTCCATTGAAACGTGTGAAATTCCCCCGTGTATAGAGTAATATGAAGTGATAAGAAAGACCTAAGCAATATCCACTTCACTCTCCAAGGGGAGAGTGGGATGGTCCATGTAATTAATCATACCGACCACCTCATCAACCAATGGTTGGTTGGGGGAGGACTCATGGGAAGCAGTTGGAGGTTGTTTCTTGGAAATAACAATGTCTTCTAGTAATTTTGAATCTTCATCCATGTGAGGTAAAAGTGACATGCAGTGAATTTTTTTGGCACAAGGGAAAACCCACGGTTCAACTCCAAGAGCACACCAACAAGCCCTAACTACTAGCCCTTTCGGCAACACCTATGAAGAAGATTGCAGTCTCACCTGAAGCATTTATGAGGGGGTTGTAGGACAGAGATGTCTACAACCAAAGGGAATATAAAGTGGAATTAATACAAGAAAAACACAACATTCATATATCACTTATCATCTTGGATCTACTCTACACATCTACTTATCAGATCTAAAACAGTAATGCAATCACAATATATCAATGACAGAGACAGAATACCAATCACACACAACACAAAATATACATGTTTCACCCTCTCCCTAGGTCTACATCCACATAAATGTGATTTATAATATGTCAGATGAATCATACAGTTCTTGTCTGTTCTCCCTCTGTAACATAAGTGATCTCATATGGCCCTAGCCAATGTGTTCTGAACTTCCCAAGATGTCTGATGAACTTACTATCATATATTAGGACTAGATCACCTTGTCTAAATGCCTTCTCCTTGATGTGCCTGTCATGATAGGCATTCTCTCTTTCCTTTTGAACCTGTTGATGGAATCCTGTAATAAATCTGTCTTCCTCCAATTCAACCAACTGTGCAAGCCTCTCTTGAACAACGCCAAGGTCATCCATATCTGTAAAGGAAACAATTCTTAGGCTTGGTACCAGATATTCCATTGGAACAATAGCTTCAAGACTATATACCAACTTAAACGGTGTCTACATTTTCATCTTCTTGCAAGTGGTTCTATAGGCCCATAATACTACTGGTACTCTTAGATCCCAATCATCCCTATTCACAGTACAACTATTCGTTAGTGTTGTCTCCAAGATCTTGTTGAATGCTTCAACTATCCCATTTTCTTGTGGATGGTACGGTGTGATATTATGATGGTGGACTACAAATTCTTTAGTCAGGGCTTCAACTATCTTATTAATGAAATGTGTTCCTTGATCACTCATAAGGATCTTTGGGCATCCAAATCTGGTTATGATGTCATCAAATATGAAGCACACAATTGTAGTTGCACTACAGTCCTTAACTTCTCTTGCATCAGCCCATCTGGTCAAGTATTATGTTGTTGTAATTATGTACCTTGCTCCTGTACGCTTCCCTGGTGGGTTTATAGGTCCAATGAAGTCAATGGCCCATTTCTCGAATTCTTGTAGGGTCAGTTGTGGTGCTAGTGACATTTCATCTTTCTGGAAGGTTTCCCAACTCTTTGGCATACATCGCAAGCTCTAGAATAATCTTTAGCATCTCTGTGTAAGGTAGGCCACCAAAGGCCATCTCTAAGAATCTTCTGCACAGTTTCTTTCCCTGCATAATGTCCTCCTGCAATGCCTTCATGAGCGTCTGCGAGGATCAATGGTCATTCTTCCTCCATAACACATCTTCTTAATATCTCATCAGGTCCCATCTTGTATAGATGTCCAACTATAAGTGAGAAGTCTGTAGCGCGCACTACTAGATGTTTCTTCTGAGGAATTGTGTACTCACTAGGTGTCATTCCTGTTGATAGGAACTGGATTATCTCTGCGAAGTGGTCATCGATCTTCCTAATGACCAGTAGATGTGTATCTATTAGTGCATCCTCCAAACTAGTCGGCTCTTCACCATGTTCCAACGTTGACAAGTGATCAAGACCTTTCTTCATTCTCCCTAGCTTTACTATGATCTCAAAATCATATCCCTGAAATAGAAAAATCCATATGCATATCCTTCCACCAAACACTGTCTTGTTGACTAGGTATTTTAGCATGGAGTGATTAGTAAACATTTTAAAGTGTCCTCCCAATGAGTAGTGGCAAAATTTATGCAATGCATATACCATGGCTAGCCCTTCTCACTCAGTGGTAGTGTAGTTGACCTTTGCAGTTGATAGCTTCCCGCTAGCAAAGGATAACGAGTGGTTAATATCTCCTCCTCCAAGTTGTGATAACACAACTCCTAAATAAATGGAAGATGCATCAACATGCACATGAAATTCCTCGGTCCAATATGGTAAAACCAGAATAGGCACAGTAACCATCTTCTATTTCAGTGTGTCGAAGCTCTGCTGGCATTCTTCTGTCCAGATAAACTGACAATATTTCTTCAACAACTTCTCCATGGGTGTTGTAATCTAAGCATATCCTTTAATGAATTTTCTATAGTATCCTCTATATCCCAATGCAGTGCTCAGTTGTTTGAGTGAATTATGAGGGGGTAGATCAACTATAATGGAAATTTTAGATGGATCTACCAGCAAGCCTTGCTTGCATACAATATGACCTAAAAACACTCCAAATGGTGAAAAGAAAATACATTTCTTCAGGTTCAAGGAAATTTGATATTGCCTTCATTTGTCCAACATTACCCTTAGACATTCAATAGGATTGTTCAATAAACTAAAAACAGTCCAATCATCAAAATATGCTTCTAGAAATTTATGCAGAAATTCCTTGAATGCTTCGACCACCACCCTCAAAATGATGGCTGGGGCATTCTTTAATCCAAATGGCATCACTGTATACTGGTAGGATCCCCATTTTGTTGCAAATGTGGTCTTATGGAGATCTTCCTTGGCAATATGGATCTGATGGTATCCTGAAAATCTATCTATAAGAGAATATACTTCCTCGCCTCCCACATTATCTAACACTTCGTCAGTGAATGGTGTAGGGAAGGGGTCATGCAAACAAGCATCATTCAACTTCCTGATATCTACGCATATCCTAATCTCTCCTGTCTTCTTGTCTTGTAACACCATAGGGCTAATCCACTTAAACTCTTCGACAGGTTCTATGATTCCCACTTCCAACATTCTGTTGAGCTCAATCTTTACTTTCTCCTTATATTTAGGGCTCAATATGTAGGGTCTCTGTTTGACTGGTTTAGCATATGGCTTCAAAGGGATCCTTATATCTCCCATAAGCCCTTTAATTCCCTTCATATTAGTGAACTTGGTTGGAAACAAGTCTTGATATTCATGTAGTAACTCTGTAAAATTGTCAATGGTAGCAGCATCCCAGTAATCTCCAACATTTGCAAACTTTGGTGTCTGCTCTATTCCAATATTGAACTTCTTAATCTTGATCAATTGTCCAATAAATGGTAGCTCGACTCCTGGTCCTTCCACGTCTCTTTGGCCTTCTATTTCTGCGATGTTCACCTTCCTAGGATCATCGTCTTCATCCGCGTTGATGTTGTAAAATCCTTGTAGTTTCTAGAGAGGCACAATCCATTTGTCCTCTTCTTGTTCCAAAGGAAGGATAGATGCCTCCTAAAATACTTTATGTCTGACAATATGTAATGCTTGATCTACTGAAGGGTATTGACTTTCAAATAAGAAGGTAGTTACAAAATTATGATTCATACCTTTCCAATCTGTAGTGATGAGGCACAACTCTCCTTGAAGGTACCTATTGATAGGTGATGTGTCCAATGTTTTGATGAATTTGTGCACCCATTGTTCTTGAGGATTATTTCTCCAGGCTTCCTCACAACTTTTCACATGGTCCTTTGGATGGCTTCAACCTGTATAGAGAAATTCACAACCTTCTACGTGTGTTGAGAACCACGCTTTCATCAAGGTATGACATTGTACCAATTCTATAATGTTGTGTTTATGTGCCCTCAACCATCTTGTTGGGGTTGCTCTCAGGACCTCATCCATCACCAACAATCTTTGTTGCATTGGTACACTCTCTTCAAAGTCCAACAAGAAGATTTCTAAAGGATTTACACCATCAAAGGTGGGTAAGTTACTTACTGTTCTGTCGATCCATCGGACTTCTCTGGTTAATCTAGCACATCTTCTTGTAGATACTTCATACATTTTATTCTGCCAATTCTCCAGTGATTCTTCTGAGTCTGGTGAGCATATGTTGTCACTTCACCAGCTTAAGTTCCCATCGATTGTGGGATTAATGTAATCTTGTTGTTTGGCTGCTAATTTGTATATGTTTTCCAGTTTGTATGCATGGTATTCTTCTCTGATGGGCTCTTTGTATCACTGACCTTCATCTGGATCTAAGGGTGAAATGACCCTAAGGACATATTTTTCAAAAGTCATGTGTCTCTTTTTTAAATCAAACACAATGGAATTATTGAAGGCCCAATCAATTCCTAACAGTTTCGTGTAAGGGAAGTTGTCATCAACTATCTCAATTACCTAAAAATCTGCAAATGTTCCAACTCCATCAATTTCCAGAAGGACATGTTCCAGTCTACCAAAGAGGATGATAGCTTGTTGATTGACCATCCTAAGCCTGATAGGGGAATAGATCAACTTTGGTTTTCCCATCAATGCCCAAGTTTTCTTTGTCATTACATTGACCTCCGACCCTAAGTCGAGGACTACATACTCTATCCCATACTCTCCTATTTGAGCATTCAAATGTAATTCCTTATTGGTCCTTCTCTTCTTACTGATTTGGTGTACTTCCCTATTCTGTAAGGGGTCCATATTTCCTAGTTCATATTGTTTGATTAAATTTTGTAACTCTTGTACAATGCTCTCATCCTGAATCAACTTAATACAAGTATATAGGAATTCCATGAGCTTGCTTACCTCTTTTTCTTCTTTTGGTGAAGCAGAATGATCAAATTCCAGAGGCATTCCATATTCTCTCACTTCTGGTCTTGTCGTTGATGAGGAACATTGGTCTCCTATGAATTCTTTTCTTCCTTCCTCAAACATTTGTCTTTCTTTCTTTGCATCAAACATTTGTGTCTTCTCTGTGGCTTTCCTGATTCCTGACTCTTCGATAATATTTCCTTGGGTCAGTCTGTCTTCTCCTATAACAACACCTCCTCTGGTTATAATAACCATTCTAGGGTCTTCTCTCCGAGGCTCAATATATATCAGTTGCACTTGCGGGTTCTGTTGAGGTCCTCTTCTTTTCTGAAGCATAACTAGAAGGACAAAACAATCTTCTATAACATGGTCAAACGAGCTGCAATAGCTGCAAGTGGTATAAGGGTTCTGACAATCCTGTGCTAGGTTTCCTAGTTCTACGTAGTTATAACAGATGATCTATCCTCGGCCTTGACCCATTCCTCCTCCTCTTCCTTGACCTATGAATCCACTGTGAGGATTAAAATTTCCTCTCCTAAGGGAGTTATACTGCGTAGTGTTTCCTTCTCATGGTACTTTGCCTTGAATCTTATATATGTCTCTCGACCTTTCATGCCTAAGATCGTAAGCCCTACAATCCTTATCATCATGTCCCATGGACTTACAGAACATGCAATACAAATTTGTGGGTGTCTAAACATAGTTTTTCATGTAATAGCACTCACTAGGGTGATTCGTGTTTTTTCATACCTCGCACTAGGGTAAGGTGACTTGCTTCAAAGGGCTCGGTGCTCTAGAAGCCAAGTATTCATTGAATAGGGGACATCGTTCCTTTTCATGGCCTTTTGATCTGCATCTGACACACCAAATTTCTTCTCTTTTATCTTTTCCCTTGTCTTTCTTTATATCTTCGACCTGCAGAGACAAACTATTCAGTTGACTCAAGATCTAACTCATACCTGAGATGGATTCTCCCATAGGGGTTGACTCTAGCTTCATGGAAATCTCCAATGCCTCATACTACGAAGCAATCATTTGTTGCATCAAGGGAAATTTGATGTGTGGTAATAGGGAAGCAATGAACCATTCTTTGTTCTGTTCATCTGGGATCTGAAAAGTCAATCGGCATGTTAAGGTTTTGAATCTCTAATCAAATTCCCAAATAGGTTCGGCCACCTTCTACTTGATCTCTTTCATATTTGTGATACATTGTGACTCCGACTTGGGTTTCTTGAACTCTACAATCAACGCATTCTTAATCTGATTCAATGGATTAGGCTGTGCAAGTCCTTGAACAAGCTTCATGTACTAGCTCAGTGTGTGATCCCTTAGAGTGGTAATAAACTGGGTTCTTTTGACAACTTCATCCGTGACATTTTTAATATTCCATACAGCTTCACATAGGAACCAGTGATGGTCAAGATCTTCAGATCCATCTCCCCTAAAGATAGGGAGTCTCATCTCATCTTCCATAGATCTTCCTAGGGTCCCTGAATGAGTATGTGGTGCATTACTAGTGGTAGTGCTATGGGTACTCTAGTGGCTAGGATTACTATGATTTCTTAATACTACTGTATCAACAAGAGGGATAACAATACTTACTTCAATGGTTTGTGCAGTTCCTGAAGTTTTATATTCTCCCCGATGAAACTCTTTATCTTTCCCTTCCTCTGTCCCAGTAGGTTCTAAATGATCCCCATTTGTCATATCTGCCTCTTATCCACTATAGAAACCTTCGTCCCCATATTTTTTCTTGAATAGGTTCGCAAGGTGAACTTCTCTGAACACTCTCCCACTGCACATATGCCCAGCTTCTGTGTCATTGTCGTTGTCCAAATTCTTGAACATTAGCCTTTCTAGATTCGACCAATCTACTGTTTTCCCCTTGAGTCTCATGCAATAGCATCTTGAGTCTCAACTTTAGGAATTGTAAAAAATTTCCTATGGGTCCCTTAAAGAAATACTGCTCAGCTTAGCTATATGACTCTACTATGTCAACAACAAACTCTGTGATGTACCCTCCAATGGTGCTATCAAATCAGTGATCTATTGCTCATGGTACAATGTTATCAACTCTTTTGACCTTCTTGATCAATTTCGATGTCCAAACCATACGGGGTCTATATCGGATCTCAAACTAGGTATCTACTAATCTAGCTATCCACTCATACAATTCCTGATGGATTCCCCCAAAGAAAATTTTGTGTATATAAGTGAAGCTATATTTCTCAAACCAATCCTTTGTACTAAGATTAGGGTTCTTATTCTGGGCTTTAGTGAAGTCCGTTTCCTGATCCTCTATCCACTTTTG
The DNA here is from genome assembly GCA_009831015.1 of Picea engelmannii. NCBI lineage: Eukaryota > Viridiplantae > Streptophyta > Pinopsida > Pinales > Pinaceae > Picea > Picea engelmannii. The sequence goes on along the minus strand of ML777407.1, from coordinate 504,730 downwards.
ATTCTTTTTCTTCCATGGAAACCACCTTGATATTCCATCAAGAAGATTCATGTCCCAGTAATGGAACCATTTGTTGGCACAGGGGTAGAACCAGGGTTCATATCCAATAGCGCACCAACAAGCCCTAACTACTGTCCCTTTCAAAAACACCTATGAAGTAGATGRAGTCTCACCCGAAGTCGTTATGAGGGGGTTGCAGGACAAAGATGTCTACAACCAAAGGGAATATCAAGTGGAAGTAATACAAGAACAACACAACATTCATATATCACTTATCAGCTTGGATCTACTMTGCACATCTACTTATCATATCTAAAATAGTAATGCAATCATAGTATATCAATGACAGAGACAAAATACCAATCAGACATAACAAAAAATATACGTGGTTCACCCTCTCCCTAGGGATACGTCCACAAAACTGTGCTTTATAATATTTAATATGAAGCATACAGTTCTTGTTTGTGCTCTTAGACAACAGATCCTCTTTCTTCTCCTCTCTTTCTCTCCCCTCTCTGCGCACCCAACTATAGGGTCGATCTTTGCACCCAACTGAAGATCTTACAATACCATAAGGCTCTCACACTTAGCACTTCTCTCTCACAAAAAAATAATCTCTTACAACAAAACAACAACTAGATCAAGTAACTCAAACCTGAACCAACCCTCTTCCCTCATATGGGTTCTTAATTATTCATTACAATCACTTATCAACATCCTTAGGTATACACCTAGGTATCCAAAACCATAGATACCAAAACCCTAGGTCTCTAAAACCCTAGGTCAAATTGACCTGTATTTTTAGGGCTTCTCCAGCCTATCTTTCCTTCCTTCTCATGCAGTGATTTAAGGCATCCAATGGTGGATTTATCTACTTTCTGATTTTTCCATGATCCTTCTTTCTTGTTGGTCTATAATCCTCGATCTCCTCATCCAACGACTTTATTCGATCCATCTTTTCTTCTCTTTTGCTTACTTCGACCCAGTAATAGTCATTGTGTCTTCCGCGAAGTTCACATTTTCCTTTTTCTTCCTTGATTTTCTCTTGCTTCCATAACCAAGGGCCAACACATTTCCCCACATAACCAACAAGGAATATTCACTTAGCCATATTTTCCTCGAACCCAATGATTATGGGTTGATGGGTTGTCACTAGCACTATGTTCAAAGTGTGGCGATGTCGATTGTTGGGAAGTTGTAGACAACACTTCTAATACTTTGGGAAGACTAGAGAAATACTTAAAAAGGCGGTCACCCTTACAAATCCTTAAAGGGAATTTAGGATTGTGACGTGTGTTTGTAGGTTTATCAATATCATCAACAAACCCAACATGATTAATAGTGGTTGGTTGATTCCCCCTTTTCTTATTTTTGTTCTTCTTATTATTCCTTCTCTTCTTCTTCTTATCCTCCTAGTTATTAGCATTAATACCTTCACCATGTGAGTAATAAGAAAGGGGAAAATACCTAATAGGAAAAGAAGGAAAAAGGTGAAGATGAGGTTTATTTTCTTGGGGTGGAGGGTTTGCATTCGAAGTACCAAGAGCATTTGGGATCACTGGAGTGGAACAACACCATACCAGTAACCCTATGGTTAATCCAACAAGACTCAATGTAGCAATATAGGGAGGACCAACGTTTCCAAAATAAGGAAAAACAAAAGGTTCCCTGTGAAAAGGGGTTCCTTGCTTGGTAGTCCCAAAAAATGTTTCCATAGACACAAAATCAACCTAAATCAAAGAGAACACACTACCAGAGTCCCTATAAAATAAGAGCAAGCAAAAATATCCCTTGTGATAGGGAAAAAAGGAAGTAAGGATATTCCAAATATGAGAGATGAGGCTGTCAATGAAGATATGAGAAATATTTACCCACAACTATTTTTTAATGGACATCCATAGGTGCAAGTAAATGATGCAACCAAGTAACCTCCTAAGGAGACAAAATCATGTGTTGCACGTTTGTCTCAGGTACTAACATTACCACTGTCGTAGTCACCTGGGCAGGTAACCTAGGAAAAGAAACTAGGGATACTACTTCACACTTGGTGGTTGGGAAGAACGATCATGGGATAGGGATTCTACAAATGGGAAGGGAACATAAGACAAATTTATTATACCCGAAGAAACTCAAATAGTGGTGTCACCTCGAGGACTTGTCACTACTAATATTTCCCCCCTGGCCTGCATAACCCCGCCGAGAGAGAGTGTTGGGGACTCCAATCACTCTTCTCAACTTCTCCTACCATTTGAATCTTGTGTTAGAGGATATTTCCCAACAAACACTTCACATTACTAATGGTTAGTGTTCCTAGTTTTTTTTTAGTGGCCTTGGAGAATTTACTCTCCACCTTACAACCAAGGCCCTAAAATCCTAGACTTGTTGGTTGTTTATAAAAGAAAAAATTCTAATTTATTTTATATTATGCTCTTGTTCCTTTTATGATTTTTATTACTAAAAATCATAAATGGAAGTGGAATGTATGGTGTTATCACTATGACTCCAAGAATACTTCAAAAAAAAAATGAATGGAATGCAATATTTTATTTCAATGGAGCCTATCTACAAAATGGAGCAAGAGGTTTCAAGCAAATAAATAAGTGTAACATTCAATCAAGAAACATGAAATACTCTTTGAATTCAAAATGTGTTTGGTATATGAATCAAATAAACTGTGGGATACACAATTAAAATGCAATTTACTTAGATTTAAAATGCAAGCTCAAAAATGTTCCACCCACTAACTAGAATGCAAGAATTATTGTTTGTTTTTAAATGCACAATGAAATGATTTCAAATGCAACCTTTTCTTCTTCCTTACTTTCAATGAAATATTTTAATGTCGAGGAAAAGTATTACAAAGAAAAAAACACAAACAAAACATGCACTCAAGCAAGAACTAAAAGAATCCAAATGTTAGAATATTTCTAGCACAAGTTCAAACAAGAACCCAAATCTATAAAAAGAGAAGGGGAACCAATTTTTGAAAACCTCAAAAGAAAATATGAATAATCAATGTAAATTTGCAACAACGGAGAAGAGTTCAATACTAACAAAGAGGAAACTCAACAACAAAGTGGCCAAAGAGTTCAAGAATACCCTCAAGGGATCGAAAATTTTCCCAAGAGAACGTAGGAAGAAAATCAATAAAAGGTCTTGACACGGCCTACACAATCTCCAAATTAATTAAAATCACTCCAAAATCAACAAGTGAAACACTTGAAAATTATTTGAATGGAAATAAAAGCATTTTGAAGATTTGCAAATAACAAAGATCAAACTGCTAACAATAAAGACTGTGCCAAAGGATCATGTTAAACTTGGAAGCGATGAATTTTTCACAATTTGATAAGAGATAATAATCCAAAAGAGGCCAAAAAAAATTATAAACACAAGCCTTCAATCAATCAAAGTCAAAATAAAACACAAATGACTATGATGAAAAGACATGAGTCAAGAAATCTAAGGAAATAAAGGCAAAAGGGATTAAAATTGACTCAGGAAATCGACTATTGCTCCTATTTTAATGCAGACAGGGCAATGATCAAAGTTCATAGCTCCCTAATACATTATTGGATGACTATAATCAAGATACTATCACTCTATAGGTCACTAACAAAGAGGGATGAAACTTGATAAATGGTTAAAAACTATCAAACATTCCCCATATTTAAAAAAAAAAAAAATAGATTATTGGCTCAGAATACTTTCCAACAATGATGATGGAAGAGAAGAGTTCAAATCAAAAGCATTCGATCAAAACTAATCAAGAAACAAACAAAATCAAAAGGATAAAAAATCAGGAACATTCGTTCCCTAATATGGTCGCCATTTTTCTATCGTGGTGGATTATCCTTGTAGACAGGTGAAATTCCCCTTGGATTGGGTTCCTTTGATCCAATATAGAAGAAAAACAAATGCCAATTAACTTCCCTTTAAGACTAATTTATATGTTCATTAATGAAATTAGAAGAGAGAGAGAAAGAGGAAAATATAGATGGCTTACCTCTTTCCTATAGGTTGTCCTCGTAGCTCCCACTGTTGAACTTGATCTCTAAGATATGAGCATGGAAGTATCCCCTGTTAGAAAAACAAGATCGTGGAGCAATAAAATAAAACAAATGCGGAAACAAAACACAGAAGATACACAATACAATAGAGACACAGATTTACGTGGCTCACCTAGTGTGGGCTACATCCACTAGAGAAATTATCGGGTCCTTCCTTTATTATTATCCAGCATATGAAGGGATACAACCTACAACAAACCCGCTGTAACTTCCTCTTCTTTCTCTCATAGTCTCCTATCTCAGAATACAATATTCAACAACAATCATAGCCGCAATACATTTCCCTCATAAAAGAGGGTTTCCTTCTAGGGAAACAAACCCTAACATAATCTCTATCATTAGATTTGTGACCTTATAATTAATGGTCCAGATTTACAATGAAATTACAATATACATTTACAAGGCAATTTTTCCTTCCGGGGCTTCGCCCCCGAACCCCTGCTGGGGGCCCGCTTACCCCCAGACCCCAACCTGGGGGATAGCCCCCCTGGACCCTGCAAAGGGGGTACCCCCTCTTTGTACTCCCCCACGTGGAAGAGTGTACATACTTCTGTGGTGTAAATACTTCATGGGGTATAAACACGACTGAAAGTAAAAGACCTCTGAATCAAGAAGATAATCAGGCTCCACAACCAACATCCCCCCTGTAAGAGACGATACAATCCTCTCCTGCTACTATATATCATTAGATGAAAGTATATTTATCTATCCTGGACTTAAAAAAGACAAAGATAAACATTAATGAAATGTACAATGTAGACATTAAGAGATATAGGCCAAGTTACATATTAAAGTGGAAAGAAATAGAATATTTATGACCGCAATGATGATGCTGCAACAATTCCTCCAAGCTCTCCTTTTTCCAACCCCTTCCTGCAACAATACTATAGTGTTGGAGTTACTTCACACACACATAGGATTTATTTTTCCTAAGGTTATTCCTTGTTTACTAGTCATAATTAGTCATTATCCAGTCTCCTATATTTTTAGGGAGAATATTCCACCTGGAGAATATTCTCTTTCAGTTGACACTTCAGTTTGACTAGTTGATTTGAGTTTAGATGTTGCATTGGTTTTGTCACCATGCAACATTGGGATCATCACCAACTCACTACTCTTTGTTCAGTCAGTTAATTGAAGACTAGTTGACTAGTTAACTCAGCTAGGTGGCAGTTCACTCCCGTAAATGTCTGAGAGACTAGACTAGGTGGTAGTTTACTCTTGTAACTGTTGGTGTGTGTTCATATCAATCTAGACCACCACTATGGCTCATTATTTACTCATGTATCCTATATCTATTGTAAATTATTCACTCTTTGAGTGCGGAATACAATTAATGAGAATTCTTCCATTCTTTCTCTTCTTCTTCTTCATTTTCCAATTTTCTCCACAAATGTGTGTATTATTGTTTAGCTAGATCTATTCTGTGTAGGTTCAACACATTTACATGGTATCAAAGATGACGGATTGCTAAGCAAAAGATACACCAACCGTTTTTTTGCAGGTACAAAAGATTGAAGACAACAAAAAGATGGATTATTCGCCACAAATACTCCTCACGCCTCATTACTATTTGGAATGGAAGCCAAAAATTATGCTTATGCTCATATGCAGAGGCTTGTACCAAATAACTATGGAAATGGAAGTAGAGCCTAATTCTGTCGATGATAAAAATGACTTTCTCAATAGACAAGATATGGCCATAGGATGTATCCTCTATTTTATTTCTCTTAAAATTCTCCATCAAGTATATGATGACTCACAAGAAATAAATCCAAATGAATTATGGACCAGATTGGAGGTTCTATTTGGGAATAAACAATATTGTGAAGATTGCATGCAAGGGATTGGAAAGATAGAGCAATAAGAGAAACTGTCAGAAGATCAAGCCTCTTATTCTAAAGAGTCTTCTACACAAGTATTTGCAAATAATTGTATTCCAATAAACAAAGATGATGTTTACTCCATTTCAGATTTGTTTTCTGAAATTCATGTGGAAGATATATGGCATGAATCTCAGGACTCACTAGCAGACAATTTTCCATGTGCAATGCATGCATCTTAGGAGACAAAAAGAGAGCCCTACACATCAGACTTCATTATGATATTTTTTGAGCCACATTTTCAGAAACAAATTGGATATTTTAATTCCTCTCAGGAAAATATCCAATTTCAAAAACCAAATCATTTGAAAAGGAGTCTGAGAAGTGAAGTTATGATCGTTTTAAAATCAACACAATTTCAACGTTTTTTCGGAAATGGCCGTACGGTTTTCAAAGTTTCATCCAAACGTTATTTGGATATTATTCATTACAAGAAGATAAAGTGGATATGTGTGTAAATATCAATAATGCATATACTTCATCATATCCGTGTAGACATCTACATCTTCAACAAAATCTTCAAAGAGAACAAACTTGCACAGTTGCGAGGTCTTCTTGGAGTGAAGGACATGGTTGTTTAGAAACTACCTTTTGTTTCTTCTTAGTTTTTATTTTATGAATTGTAATTTGGGGCGAGGTTTTGTTCCCATGATGTTTTCCCTCTTTCCTCGTTTAGTTCAGTGTATAATTTGTATTTGGGTACCTAACATGGCATCGTAGCCGGAACCCATTCTTTATTTTCAACACAGTGATGTTCAGGGGGGGTGTTGGAGTTACTTCACACACACGTAGGATTTATTTTTCCTAAGGTTATTCCTAGTTTATTAGTCATAATTAGTCATTATCCAGTCTCCTATATTTTAGAGGAGAATATTCCACCTGGAGAATATTCTCTTTCAGTTGACACTTCAGTTTGACTAGTTGAGTTGAGTTTAGATGTTGCATTGGTTTTGTCACCATGCAACATTGGGATCATCACCAACTCACTAGTCTTTGTTCAATCAGTTAACTGAAGACTAGTTGACTAGTTAACCCAGCTAGCTAGCAGTTCACTCCCGTAACTATCTGAGAGACTAGACTAGGTGGCAGTTTACTCTTGTAACTACTGGTGTGTGTTCAGATCAATCTATACCACCACTATGGCTCATTAGTTACTCATGTATCCTATATCTATTGTAAATTGTTCACTCTTTGAGTGTGGAATAATACAATTAATTAGAATTCTTCCATTCTTTCTCTCCTTCTTCTTCCTTTTCCAATTCTCTCTGCAAATGTGTGTATTATTGTTTAGCTAGATCTATTCTGTGCAGTTTCAACACATTTACATATATGTACGATGCTATGAACTAATTCCTCACAAGTTCAAAGGTTTGATATTTCCAAGTCCCCCCCTTAAGCTCTCCCATAAGGAATTTAAATATTTTTCCATTTTAGAACTAAATCAACAATCCAAGGAGAATATCACTCACTAGATCCATTCAATTGGGATCTCCAATATTTTTTGGGAAAAAATATCTCTCAAGTATTTTTGGGAGAAAATATCTCTCAAGGATTTCAGCGAGGAAATATCTCTCAAGATCCATCAAATTAAATTATCGGTTTGAGAAAATCTTTCAACCATCTATGAGACTCTCAATTTCTCCTTGAGATTAGGAAACTAGATGTGAGGTGGATTCTCACACTAAATTAATTTCTTTTTTTCAATAAAAATGAATAATACATGTTCACATAGTATTTTTACCTTCATATGATAAATTTCTCCCCCAATATGTCTAGGGATAATGACAAACAGTCCCTCACTTAAGTGTGACAAATCCACACTTAATATTGTGGGAATTGGGTGTGTAATAGTAGTGTCATCCTTATGAGTTTTCCTGTATTCCTCAACTATAAAACCATTCAAAATAATTTATTTTGGCACTTCCTCCCACCACTTGTCTTTCGATAGAGACAAGTTGAAATGACCATCTCTCAAGTATCCTTGTTGCCACTTTTTCATAGGAACTGATCTCATAGAGCCCAACTCTCATGAGATAATTAGTTATGATAATTTAGTGAATTCTCAACCAGATCCTAACCTTGTTGTAATACCACTTGATGCACCAATCGAGTTCTATAATTTTATAACAACCTACCCAACTAGATCAACACTATCAAAGTGGAACACATACAAAAATAGTTTAGTCAAGAAATCACACTAGCAAATGATACAAAACTAAATATAACATAACTAATAATGTAAATAATAGGAAACAAAAGAAAATGGATGGAATATAACTCTTTATTGAATGATATGTGAATCTGTTATATGGATTACAATATGGAGGTCTTAGTCTCTCCAATCTTCACAATATTCTGTTGGAAATACTAAAACAACTGAGAGGGGGGTTGAATCAGTTGTTTATGAGCTTAAACAATTTTATGACTTTTAAATAAATATTAAGATTTCTTCATGTGTCGTCAACCAACATACATCATATGGACAGTAAGAGTAAAGATCATCAGTCACAGACAAAATACACACAGAGACATATTTTCACGAGGAAACCCATAAAGGGAGAAAACCTCTTCTTCTTCGAAATGATAGGCAGTCTTTTTCAGTTCTGTACATCATCTACAATTGAGCATCAACTCAATGTGAGGTTGCTACCTCTGTTTTACAAGCTGAAACTTGTTTGAGAGCTCCAACTCTCTGGTTTCTCTAGCACCCACTAGAAGGAATCACCAACTCCCTGAGTATTCCAGCACCAACTGGATGGAAGCACCAACTTCCTGGATGTTCCAGCACCAACTGGATGGAAGCACCAACTTCCAGTTATACAGGCTCCAACCTGCATAACAGAGAACACCTGTTCTCCCTAGCACCACCCTGCCACCCTGGTTTCTCTGGCCACTACCATATGGAAGCTACAACTTCCTGTGTTCAAGCTCCCACTTGAACTTCTGGGGACAATAGTCCTCCCGAGCACCTCCCAACCACCCTTAAATATCAATGGTTAAATACACATTCAACTTTACAGATAAATCAGTTCTTACCAGTCTTTCTTTGTTCTTTAATTCTGGTCTTCTGTTCATTGTTCTGCTACTCTTCTCTTATTCGACAGGTCTTCTCTGCATCATATCTTCTATCATTCTGCTCTGCTTTTGTTCTKTCCATCATGTTGCTCTTCTTCTATTCTCGTTCTGCACAGTTCCTTCATTTCTTGCTATTCCTCTGCTCATCATCTTTTTCTTACTGTTTACATGTTTTTCATTCAGAACGATCAACCCAATTCGGTCTCCTTCATTTTCTTTTATACTCCATTCCTTAACGATTCCACTTCCCCTTCCAATGGGAAATCCAACGACATCTATCTTGGAAACTGAAACGCTAACAAATTCATCATTCTCAGTCGGTTTCGCTTAACGGATTTACAACTGAAGCGTTAAAGAGTGAGAAAGAACAGCAACCCTCTGATCAATATTTGATCCAACGGTTCAGATCAAATCGGGATTTCACTCATCACGATTTCGGCATTTGCGATGTCGATTTTCACAAGTCCTCCAGACTCGCGATTCTCCGATTCCCGATGGCTCCTTTCATACGTAAGCCCTGCTGGCTATAGCCCTTGGCCCATAAGACCGTTAACACATGACCTCGGTCAAACATCGCATCTGGGTTTTGGCATTTGCAATGACATAATGTTTGTGTCCACGTGATTCGCGATTTCCTGATTCGTGATGCGCTTCAACCCTCCTGGTTGAGCCCTGGTCCACGTGACCATTATCTGTGACCGCAGCTTTATCCTGTCAGGGCTTCGGGGTTTACAGTGATAATGTACCTACGCCCTTTGGACCCGCGATATGTCGATCCCCGACTTCCTCTATACTCCTTACACCTGTCCTTCACCGACTCCTGGTCATTTCTGGATCT
>ML777407.1:455507-486356 GCA_009831015.1 Picea engelmannii | reverse complement strand
GTTGCGATTAAATCGTGAAATCGCATATCGCGATTTCGGGGTTTTCAATGTTAAGTGTTCTTTGCACTTTGAACTCGCGATCCCCGATTCTCCGATGAATGAAATCAATGGTCCAGATCTCATTCTTGATTTAACGGTCGTGATCATATCGCGATTTTGGGGTTTTCGTTGTCAAGTGTTCTTTGCACTTTGAAATCGCGATCCCCGATTCTCCGATGAATTTATCTCTCTCGCAGCTTCTACAGATCTGACAATCCTGGTTCTTTTGGGAGATTTGGATGGGATCCAACGGTCACTGACTCTTCTTCCTTTTTCCTCTATAAGCTCTTGCTGTGCGCATTTTATTCAAGGCTATTCCTCCTGAGCTTTTAATTCCAAATCCCCACGAGGTTTTATCCTTCTTATCCTACTGTCTCTATTGTTGCCATTAATGACAACAACCATCACTGCATTCTATCCACTGAATTTGCCAACATATTCACAGTAGGATGATGCTAATGGAAGACAATATCAAACTTCCCTGAGCATGATATAGTATTCACCCTCTTCTTCTTTATCGCAAATTTGGATTCGAACCTTCTCTTCTCCGATTGTAAACTATTGGAACTTCTCTCCTTTGAGAATTCAATATATTTATAAATTAGTCTTAGACTATTTAGTTTGCATGGTATCCCAACAATATTTTTAACTCTTTAACTCCTCTTGGGATATCTCTATATATTCTTAGTGTAGCTTATGGTCCATTTTTTTACTATTCCAATTTATATTTTAGTAATAGTGACCTCTTTATTTCTCCTACTAAGCTAAGTAACTAGACAATATGAATATTTATATTAAATAAAATATTTGATGCTAATTGAATGAGCCCAAGGATGCTCCTGCATCATATTGTGTGCCTTGTGATGCTAGTTTAAATATGGGATTTTGGACTGCTTATCCCTTGATTGTTCCTCGCGTAGTAGTTTTACTTGAAATAATACATAGGGGAAACTTGATGATTATACCCTTTATGGAGTAGGTTGAGTAATCCTTACTTGATATGCTGTTGGAATAATTATGCACTTATATAGGGTGGTTTCCCTCTTATTACAAAAATCAAGCACATAAAGGAACCAAGATAATTCGAAAGAGTTACCTGTATTGTGAATTCATGAGAAAGAAAAAGATTTATTATAGAGGATTACAAGTAAGTCAAGACAATCTACTTTATGAATGTGGGATAGACCAAGAAACAAAATAAGGTGAAATAATACATAAAAGAATAAAATAATATAAATTCGAGTTGACTTTACTAATTCCTAAGTCTAATATCAAATTGACCATTATAATCTAATATTTACTTTCATACCCTCCCTTAATGGTAAATATATTATATACACCAAGTTTATCCCATAATTTCACATATTGTTATGGACCCAAAGGCTTAGTAAGGATGTCTATAGTCTGGTCCTTTGTGGGACAATATTGCATCTCGATAGATCCATCCTTTATAAGCTATAATGAAGTGGCAATGTACCTCAACATGTTTGGTAGACTTGTGGAGGAATGAATTGTTGGAAAGTTTGATCACCCCTTGATTGCCATATAACAAGGGTGTTAGATCTATTTTCTACACATGCTAATTTGAAATCATCCTCCTAATCCAAATTACCTCATAGTCTCCTTTTAATTCTCCTCGATATTCTACTTCTGTTGATGAAATAAATACTATATGAAACTTCTTATTGGTCCACTTAACTAAACCCATGCCAAGGCTGAAAACATATGGAGAAGTGAATTTTCTATCATTGAAAGAACCTACCCAATCTAGATTTGTATAGCCACACAACTGCTGGTCTTTTCTTCTATTTTACAAAATTCCAAAGTCAAGTGTCCATTTCATATATATCAACATAGGATTAGTTGCAGTCCAGGGCTCTACCTTGGGGGTTGTCATGAATATGGAAATGAATCTCACAACGAAACTCAAATCAGTTCTAGTGGATGTAATATATATCAAGCTACCCACAAGTTTCCTGTATATTGATTTATCAACCACCTTATAGTTACTCTTGGTTGAAAGTTCCATTCATTTCTCCATAGGTGTATATGAAATTTATCAATTTGTAATTCTAAACCCATCAATAAAAATCTTGGCGTATTTTGTTTGTGAGACAAAAATACTACTTCTTATTTTCTAGAATTCTACATATAGACAGTAGTGTAGGAGGCCTAAATCAGTCGTGTAATTTTTTTTTCTCATATTGGATTTGATCTATTTGATAACACTTTCATCACTACATGTAATAATGATATCGTCTACATATATGATCAACAGGATGATATCATTACCAACTCTTTTGACATACGTATTGGAATATGAAGGACTCCACCGGAACCCCTATTCATCCAATTATTTTTCAATCTTGATGTACCATGCCTTGGGTGCTTGCTTTAGACCATATAGAGATTTCTTCATTCTGTATACCAGATGCTCCTTGCCTGAAACCTAAAATTCCTATGGTTGATACATGTGTACCTCTTCCTACAAATCAACATTTAGGAAGGCACTTTTCACATAGATATGATGGACCTTCCAACCAAAATGTGTTGCCACAGATAGAAAAAGTCATATGGTGCTTATCTCTGTTGTAGGATAAAAGGTATCCTCATATTCAATGCCTTAATGTTGAGAGAACCCTTTTGTAACCACCATTCTCTTTACTTCTCAAGTGTACCATCTTCTTGTTTGAATATTGGTTGTTGTCATTGATGTCAACCCTAGTCATTTGTTTTGGACCGTAAGATTGATGAATGTATTTGGACACGTAGGATAGTGCACATGCATATACAACAACCATGGATGGATAGTATACACAATGTTATTTCCGATGGTAGGTGGAATGTCACATGGATCCTCATGGTTGAGGAGAAATGAATTTTTGAAGATGACAAAGTAAATTGAATAAGGAAGTCCATGTCAGCCGTGAATATAATTAATGAAAATAATTACAAAATAAGAAAACGTCAGGTCAGCCCTAATGTTAAAAGGAAGTGACATAAAGGGTATAAATAATTATCATTATACATTCATTTTAAACACACAAGTCGAATTTCAGAGAAAATCTGAAGTAAAGAAGGTCGGATTTCAAGGGAGGATGAAGTCTTTTGGTGATGTGTTCTAAGGTATGTTATTTATAGGTCATATTACCATTTTCTCTAAAAACATTTTTCTACAATGATTTAGACGATGAATGTGATATGGTATTGATAAGACATATCTATGTACCCGTCGTAAAAATTTCAGCTCTTTATTCACTATAAGTTTGGAGATACAGTTTGTGGAAGATTGGGTGTTTGACTAGTCCTAAAGTTAGTCATAAACATGTGTTTCGGGTAAAACAGTCATAACTTCTTCATAGAGAATCCAAATGAAGTGAGACAAATTGCATTGGAAATAGTATGTTCTGTAGTTTTGTGTGTGCTAATTTCAGAATTTGATGTTAAATATTGAGTGTTATAGCAAGATTTGCCTCACCATTGCTATCTTGCACAGAGGGCCTTTTCCCATTTCCCTATGCATAATTATCATTCCTTTTTGATGAATCCGGAGCTAAAAATATACATTTTTCTAGATATACACTCCCTATCAGTTATAAAAGATGTGTATAGGCTTGTTGCTCCACTACAGCTCATGTATATCGAGATTTGTGCCAGAAAATAAAAAATGAGGTCGAGTTTCCATGTCACGACAAAAGATCTCTGATCCTTGGCCTTCCATACACTGGAAAAGTTCTGACTCAGACCTTTAGTTGAATTATTAAGGCTATAAGAGAACAATTTCTAGCTATGGAAAAGAGGATAAATCATTCAACTTTGAGAGCAAAGTTACTCTGGAGAAATTACTTCATATTGAGTCTGCATCCCTTTGTCCCTCAAGTCTGAACACAGTGTTCATCCCCCAAGCTATTTCCCTGTTGTTGAGAGGACCTCATTGCCTCTTTCCTATGAGCTTGCCTTTGGTGTAGGATTGAAGTGGTGGAGACCCAGTTGGAAGGAACTTGGTTTCTTGGTTTCGAACCGTGCTGACATGGAAGTCTATAATGATGTCACTTTCATTGATCAATTAGTAATAGAAATATTCATTTCCCATCCTATCGGTATCTTACAAATATATGATTGTTATCCATGGGTGTGTTTTTAATGTTTATTAATGGATTATGCTATCTGATGTGCTAACCCCTTTTATATCATCACTATGTACTTGCTATACATGTTTGTCAAGAACTTCTTGCAAGTATAAAGCTTTGGGTCAAAGTGCTCAACGGTGGAACATCATCGAACGTTGGATCGAGGTAGGCCTCTTTCTTATATTTCACATTAGTATATATAGCATATGTTGGAATTGAGTTTATTTCTGCAGTCATACCTATCTATTGTGTTTTAACCTTGGCCATAGAGAGTTTTTCCCTTGTAACATAAATGGCGACTCCACTGGGGATAGATCTTCCTTCTAAGGGTTGAAGTACTTTTCTTATTGCATTTCTCTTTTTCCTTTGTATTTCTTGTGGTATCACTGCTTCATAGATTCTGTTCACTCTGAGTCTAAATTTTCATCCTTTTTCCCTTGCATGGCCTTGTTTTGAAGCATATACGCTCTTTCTTCCTTTACAGTCACGTATACACGCTTGTTGTCTCACTGCAAGAAGTGTATATACGCTATATTCTCCTGAAAAGTCATGTATACCACTTCCCCTTGCTTGTTTTTCTTGGTTTAGTGATTGTTGGGTGGGATTTGAAGATTGTTGAGCCTCCTTAGGTCTCTATAGTACCTGTTGAGATTATCTGGGATGACAGGAAACCTGTTTGGAGTTGAATTTTTGGGTCGAGTCTTTCGCTTTGTTTTCCATTTTTTATTTGTCCTTGTTATATGGGTTGTTTGCTTGGCTACTTGATATTATTCTCGAGTTATTTATTTTATACAAAGTAGAATTTATATATCAGGTTGCTCATCAGTCCATGCATTTTCTTTTTAGTATATTGAAAATACAAAAAAATAGGCATTTTGCATTGGTTGGCATTTCTGTCTAGGAATCTTTATCATTAGATTAGCACATTTAGTGAAATATTGCATTTTACTTATGAATGCAGAGTTGAAATTGAAGACTGCATTATTCTTATTTAGCATATAATTCATTGAAAAGTTAAAGATAGACTTTGCATTATATCCATATTTATTTTCTTGCAGAGTCATAACACCATGAGTTTCACTTCCATACCTTTTTGAGTAACCATGGACAATAAAATTTATACTTTAAACTAAAATTGATTAGTCACAATTTTATTTTTAGGGTGCACAAACTAGCCTAGGATTTAGTGCCTTGGAATAGGATCTTGTGAGTATAATTCTCCAAGGAAATTAAATCAACATATGTGTCTGAGACATGGAGTTGAGAAGTCCATTGTATAATTGGTAATATCAGGAGGCTCCACTCACACCAGAGTTAATCACGAGGTCACACAAAGTTATTTTAAGGGATAACCCCTGGATACTCACCTAGCATCAGAGATATTTCTATGGATTTATTTGTATTTGGGGATCTTGCTAGTACCCATACCTTTGTGAGAGGTGGTGATTTCAAGGTTTCAGGATTTGCTACCCTGCCCATACGGTGATCCTGACTTACGAATTCTCGCCTGTGCATTAGTTATACAATGGTTTATTAGTTGCTTGACTTAGGTATCTCATAGGTTACTTGCATGGGTTATTCTTCCTGTATCTTGAGTCAAATAGGGGTCAGAAAACACACAACCTTTATGGAGGATTACCTCTCCGGGGGGATTTGACTGACTGGTTGTTAAGCCTACGAGGGCCCTTATAACTGATTATGTTACCTCCAAACTTTAGCGGGGAGTCTCAGGTCTCTCTTGGATGAGACATACCTTCTTTAGTGAGGGAGGCCACTCAGCCACTTTAGCCCATTTGCATGCATATTGGTTGTTTGAATTTTTGGTATGCTCTTTGACTACTGGCCGACCTTAGGAATCTATTTTGGTTTTCATCATTATGGACAATGGAGTTTCTTTTTCTCCCTCATTCACTACTACCCACCCCATGATACCTGCTAATTTCATGGGGATGGACCCTTCCGATTTTTACAATGGTATGAAAAACTACAACGCTCAGTATACACCTTGGGTCTCTAGCCATTTTTTTGTTGATATGCCTCCCCTCGTGAAACCCTCTCCCTAGCCCACATATATGAATTCTAGCATTGGAATTGGAAGCACCATGGCTCTGATGCCTATTGCTTCATTTGATATGAGTTGTGTCCCCATGGGAGGGTGGAACCTTTCTCCCTATGGCTCCAATATTAGCTATTCTCTTTCAAGAGCCAGTACTCAGATGGGTTCTTATCCCACTTATTACACCCCACCCATGTATCTTTCATCCGCCATGTCAGTTCCTTTGAACACTTTTTTCATGAAAGGTCATCAATTACCACCAGGTCTTTCATATGGAGAGAATCAATTTTACGGTTTGGGATACACTCTTTATGGGACCCCTTCACAAGGGGGAAACATATATCCTCACTCGAATAATCCTTATCCTACCTCAGTCTCTTCAAAAACCTCAATGAAAATGCCCATCCAAACCTCTTTGAACCATTTTGGCATGAACCAACACCTTTCTGAGCTAGGGCAAGAGTTATACCAAGATCCTGTTTGGCTTGCAATTTTTCAGAATCAATCTTTCCCCGGACCATGGAATTAAATTCCACCATCTATCACCATCCCAGTCACTGTTAGTCATACTGGCGCTCCATCTCCAACTTCTGCCAGTCATATTGGAGATGGGTCAATTTATTCTACAAACCATGTCAACAACTTGCCCCCAACCTCTACCAATTACGTCGGGGGCACCATTATTTTTTCCCTGAATCATAACCATGTCACGTTTCCTGCTTCTATTCATCATACAGGATATGACTCTCTTTCCCCTACTAGTTACATCGAGAAACCCCAATGCCTCATACATAAGCCTAAATTATTTTGCAGGACTTGTGAAGGAATTCACCTTACTCATTTTTTTCTGATTACTGTCGAGATACCAGAAGCGTGGGGCTCACCCAAGATACCTTCATATTCTAAGGCATCTGTAGTTTCTCTTCACACCACTTCTCCCTTGATCATCTCGGTGGTTCCACCATCGTAATATTCTCTCGACCTCACCCCCTTTGTTAAGGGTGAAGTGTATCTTGCCCCCGTTACCATGCATCCTCTTCATCCTATAATTGAAGAATTGGTCACACTAGTGCAATCTATGGTCAACCCTACTCTCCCTGAAGAGAATGACGCACCTTTCAGTCATTTCATCAATATTTCAAATCCTCCCCCTTCTGAACGAGAGAGATTTATTCTTTCCCCGAATTTACTCCTTCCAACTCCTAACGAGGTTCCTTTCGATTGGGACGACTTGATGGGACATCCCATTCCCCCACCTATGTCTTTTCCATTAAGAGACATTATTTGACCCATCACAGAGACTGTATCCTTCGTTATCACCTTCTCCTCTTTGACTTGGAAAGCCTTGGGTTTTCGCAAGATCTTGTCAGTTATGCGCAAGGTACTGAATTTCAGCAGAAGGTTGGGATGAGAGCCTTGGCCTCCCCCTTTACATGTTGATTAAGACCAAAAAAAGATTCTTAGTTATTTTCCAACTTGCCCCCCCCAAAAAAATATCGCCAAGTGATTTGTCCCTTTCACACTCGTTAAAGTTGGATTTGAAAGGTCATGAGTCTTAGTTAATCTCTTTCCTAACTTGCTATCAAATAGAAAAGATTGCCGAGTGAACTTGTCTTTTTCACACTCGTAAATTGGATTTGAAAAGACATCTATTTGGCACAAGTTTACCCCTTTTTCACACCAAGTAGACTAAAAGATATAAAAAAGGACATTTTTTTGCGTTAAGTTGTGATTGCATCTCATGTCCTTGGTTGTAGTATTGAGCCTTTAGTTGGTTCTCGCTTTACATTATAAACCATTGCCTAAGAAGTTTGCATCCTTAACCAAGCAAAACATTGTTTATATCCTTCACAATTTAACAGCCTATACCCTGGAGGTAATATCACCCTGAGTATCCATATCCCACATGCATTTCCTTGCATTAAGCATAGGTACATTCCACTGCTGGAACTAGTTTTTCTTACTTGCAACCCTCATTTCCTCCTATGTATCATAGCATTCATTTGTTATGAAAAAACAAAAAAAGATGGGCGGGAAGGTAGTACTATATTGTAATTAGCAGCAGTCGTGTCACCTTTGAATAGAGAACAACGTTATTGAGTCCTTGTGTCATCATAATTTTGGGTTTAGCATGGCCTTAGGAAGCTGATCTCACTACAGAGATTTCTCTACTGACTGGTTACTCTTCCAGTCCCTATAGAGAACGTTATTGATGCCTCCTACATCTAATTGTCACATCATTAAGTCTATTCTACTGGAGTCCACTGTATGTCTCATTCTCTTTTTCAAAGGAATTCTATCAGCCTGTGTCATCCACTCCTTAGAAATATTGACTTTGCATGTTGGCCATACCCTCAGTTTGTCTTAGAATCACATGATACTTTGGTCTTAGCATGCACCCTGACCCTACTTTCATCATTGGTAGGTCACCTTGAACCCAAAAATAAACATTTCATCATTGGTTGTTGGCTGGGTGGTTTCCCTTGTGTTCGACGACAATACATCTATTCACACTTTGGGATTCGTCCAATGTCTTGGAAGCCATTAGCCTTATTGGTGGTTTCCTTTCCTTTGTCAGGAGTTTTTCATCATTGACTGTTATTTAGAGGGTCCTTTTCATGTACCTCTCGCATTTGGTACATGCGAAATATGCACATGGTCGTTGGTTCATGAACATGTTCTTCGTCCGATCTCCACCAAATCATGAAGCTCCTTCTTTGTTCCTCGTGCTGACTGATGAGAGATGCCTCAATGCTCTCCTTTCAATGGGTATCTTTCCATTGAATTCAGCTCATTTATTTTCGATATGGGACCTAGAGTTTTATGAGTACCTTGAGGCTTGCATTCATTAGTGGTAGGCTCTCTCGCCATTGGCAGATGGGAATACATCAATGTCTCATGATCAATGGATTTCTCAATTGTTTGACATCGACTCCTTTTTCAAACTTGTAGGAATGTACTCGGTGCCTTGATACATACTTTCATTATTGGTAGGTTGTCTCATGTTTGTTAATGGTATACCTCAATGACCGGTAATCAAATGATGTCTCATCGTGTTTGACCTCAACTCCTTTGTTCACACGATGTAGACTTGTACCTTTGGCGGATAGTATAGAAGACTTGAAGACATCACTATGTGGCTGCAAATTTCCTGAGCTATTGCTTCCCCTTCATTGGACCAGTACCTATTTGACTTCAGTGATCATGGGAGACTAGATTGTACTTCATGGTATATAGATATATTCAGATTGAGTTTGAGACTAGTTTCACTGGGCCTTGTTCATGACTATGACAATTTTTGGCATGTAACCGCATTTGTATTTTCCTATTCATGGCCATGAACACTTGTTTGGTATATTTTCCACATGGATCTACATTGTATTCTTGGCATCCATGTATGCAAAGTCAGTACATAATGTAACGAGCAATTGAGTTTGTCCAGTTGGTTCTCTACCACTCCACTTCTGGGTTATTTATAATGTATTTTGGCCATTGCATATACTCCTCTGATCTCACACATTAGGGGGCATATGTTATAGAAAGATTTGCCTCACCATTTCTATCTTGTACAGAGGGCCCTTTTCCATTTCCCTATGCATACTTATCATCCCTTTTTGATGAATCAAAAGATAAAAATATACATTTTTCCACATATACGCTCCTTATTAGTTATACAAGATGCGTATACGCTTGTTTCTCCACTACAGCTCGTGTATATTGGGATTTGTGCCAAAAAATACAAAATGAGGTCAGGTTTGCATGTCATGACAGAAGATCTATGATCCTTGGCCTTCCATATACTGGAAACATTCTGAGTCAACCCTTCAATTGCATTTTGAAGGCTATAAGAGCACAATTTCGAGCTATGGAAAAGAGGAGAAAGAATTCAATGTTGAGAGAAAAGTTACTCTAGAGAAATTACATCATATTGAGTCTAGATCCCTTTGTCTCTCAATTCTGAACACAGTGTTCATCCCCCAATCTATTTCACTATTGTTGAGAGGACCCCATTGCCTCTTTCCCATGAACTTTTCTTTGGTGGAGGATTGAAGTGGTGCAGACCCAGTTGGAAGGAACTTGGTTTCTTGGTTTCGAACAGTGCTGACACGGAAGTCTATAATTTTGTCACTTCTCCTGATCAATTATTAATAGAAATACTCATTTCCCGTCCTATTGGTATCTTACAAATATATGATTATTATCCATGGGCATGTTTGTAATGTTTTTTAATGGATTGTGCTATTTGATGTGCTAACCCCTTTTATATCATCACTATGTACTTTCTCTACTTGTTTGTTGAGAACTTCTTACAAGTATAAAGCTTTGGGTCAAAGTGCTCAATGGTGGAACATCATCAAACGTTGGATCAAGGTAGGCCTCTTTCTTATATTGCACATTAGTCTATATAGAATATGTTGGAATTGAGTTGAATTCTGCAGTCATACCTGTCTGTTGTGGTTTACCCTTGGCCATAGAGAGTTTTTCCCTTGTAACATTGAGTGTGGGGAATTATGTACAAGTTTGGTCTCCTGAATAAAACCGAATTGAATAAGGTATACAATTTTCTCTATGACTTCTTTTTGGGGAGGATTCAAGAAGTGAAAAATGGAGGAGTTTTAGAGAATAAATTGAGTTGTATTTTCTACAGGATCAGAGTGTTCTAAGAACTGAAGAATTACAGAATTTGAAGAAGTCTCATGAAGAATTATCAGGTTCTATGTGATGGTTGTTTTATGGTGATGATTTAATGTAAAATTTTATTATCTCTCATATATTCTTGGGTGGAAGGAAGGGGCAAGGATGGAGAGGTCAACCCTCTCTTGGTATTGGAGGATTTTATCTTCCTTTTGGATGCTTATCCCTCCCTTTTGTATTTGGAAGTTGTATATACCTTTGTAAGTCATTACTTCCCTTGAACAATAACTATTGATTATTTCTCATATATTGTGCAGGATGTATTGTGGCGTATTGTTGTAACTCTTATACTATTGTTCATTGTTCATTGGATATAATTGAATGGATTAGGTATAAGTTGAATTTTTTTTTAAATTGTACTTGATATTGATTAATCCCCCTCTCAGTATCAACAATTGGTATCCGAGCGAGTTACCTTCAGTACAGTTTAACCACTGGAAGGAGGATCCTAAGAAGAAATAGAAGACTACATTCCAAATGGGATTCCACCATTTGATAGAACCAATTTTGAATACTAGAGTAATAGAATGGAAACTTACTTGAAAGATATTGGGGCATATGTTTGGTTCTCAGTTTCTTCAGGATAAAATTCTTTGAAGAAACCAAAGATTGCAACTCAAAAGGAATAAAAAAGCAACAAAAAATTGGAAATAGATACCATCCTCTATGGATTGGTAGATTCAGTGAAATCCAAGGTGGGATCATGTGCATCAAAAAAATAGATTTGGGACAATCTACAAGACCTTTATGCAAGGGAAGAAGAAAAATAAGAAGAAGAAAATCATGAAGCAGAAATGATTCAACAAGAAGATGAGAATATTAAAAAATTGAAGCATGTTGAGATTGGAAATAGAAAGATCAAAGACACGCGTAGAAAACTAAGAAGTGAATTGGGTAGTTGTGAAAATACAGTTGTAAGATTAAATAAACAATTAGAAGACTTTGAGAAACTAAGAGAAGAAACCATTTCCTTGAAAACTCTACTTGAAGAAGCAAGAAGAATAGGAGAAGTAAAGAATGTCCAAATGATGAAGAAAGAAGAAGATTGTGAGAAACTTGAACAAGAAGTTGTGTCATTGAGGAAGATCTTAAGAAACTCTCAAGTGCCAAAAGACTTAACACATATTGGATGCATGGGTGAAACTTCATACAAAGAAGATGCAAATACCAACAAGAAGTTTGAGGAAAGAGCTACACAGACAGTTGATGAGAAGTGGATCGGGATACCAGAAAGAAGGAATGATTACAAAAGATATGAATATCCAAGAAGACCTCCTACCTTTCGGAATCAAAGAAGCTTCAATAAGTATGAAGGAAACTACATAAGAGTAGATCATGAACCCAGATGGACTACATCACAAATAAAGTCACTTATTCCCAGGTATCAAAATTTCTTTCTTGGTCATTGTTATACTTGCAAAATTTTTGGACATAAGGCAATTAATTGTAGAATGAACAAAAGGAACAACTATGCAAGAAACATGAATGGTGTAAATAGAATATATGGAAATAATCATGGGTTTGTCAACAAAATTTATAATTCATTTTCCCCATTGATGGAAAAGATATTGTATGCTACAAATCTAATTATCTTGGCCACAAAGCACAAGATTGAAAATATATGAATGGAGATGTCCCTATGCCAACCATAGTATGGAGAAGGAAAGAGATTCCAAACAATGATGATTGTCGAATAGCATTGACCATTGAAGAATGTAAAGAAGAAGATGAATGGTGCATAGAAAATGGATGTTCTTCACACATGACTGGGGATCAAGACAAATTCATCATCTTGAAGAGAAATGGTGGCAATGTTGCATTCGGAGATGACTCATCTACCAAAATAATTGGAAAAGGTGAAGTAGAGTTTGGAAGAAAAAATGTAAAATAAAAGAATGTCCTATTGGTTGAAGGCTTGAAGCATAATCTAATCAATGTTAGTAAAATGTGTGATCAAGGATATACTCTCACATTTGACTCAGAAAGATGAAAAATCAAATAATGAGGTTTAGGAAGATTGGTTGCAACTGCAACAAGAATACCAAGTAACATATATGTCCTAAATTCACAAAAAATCTCCAAGGAAGAAAGAGACCATAAAAATTAAGTGTTATTAAGTGCTATATGTTCAGGGGGAGCAACCCCAAAGAAGAGAGTTACCTTTTTCCATTAAACTCAAGGGGAGAAAACCCACCCTTTTCCATTGATGTCAAAGGGAGAGAGAAATTGGGATCATGATGATAGGGGGAGAATGACTGTTTCCATCAATGAAAAAAGGGGATATTGTTGGAATATTGGTTGTTTTCATTGATGTCAACTCTAGTCATTGGTTTTGGACGGTAAGATTGATGAAGGTATTTGGACATGAAGGACATTGCACATGCAACTACAACACCCATGGATGGATAGTATACATAATATTGTTTTCGGTGGTAGGTGGAATGTCACGTAGATCCTCATGGTTGAGGATAAATGAATTTTTGAAGATGACAAAGTTAATTGAAGAAGGAAGTATAGGTCAACCCTGAAGATAATTAAAGAAAAGAATTACAAAATAAGAAAGTGTCAGGTCGGCCCTAATGTTAAAATGAAGTGACATAAAGGGTATAAATACATATCATTATACATTAATTTTAAACACACAAGTCTAATTTCAGAGGAAATTTGAAGTAAATAAGGCCAGATTTCAAGGGACGATGAAATCTTTTGGTGATGTGTTCTAATGTATGTTATTTACATGTCATCTTACCATTTTCACTATAATTTTTTTTATAGAATGATTAAGATGGTGAAATTGCTATGGTATTGAGAAGACATATCTAGGTACCTGTGTTAAAAATTTCATCTCTTTATTCAATATAATTTTGGAGATACACTCTTTGGAAGATAGGGTTTTTGACTAGTCCTGAAGCTAGTCATAAACAGGTGTTCCGGGTAAAATAGTCATAACTTCTTCATAGAGAATCCAAATGAAGTGAGACCAATTGCATTGGATAGAGTACGGTCTTTAGTTTCTCATGTGTGAATTTCAGAATCTGATGTTAAATATTTAGTGCAAGGAATTCTGTACAAGTTCGCTCTCCTAAATAAACCAAAATTAAATAAGGTCTACCATTTTCTCTATGACTTATTTTTGGGGAGGATTCAAGGAGTGAAAAATGGAGGAGCTTCAAAGAATACATTGATTTATATTATATACAGGTCAAAGTGTTATAAGAAGTGAAGAATTACAGAATTTGAAGAAGTCTCAGGAAGCATTATCAGGTTCTATGTGATGGTTGGTTGATGGTGATGATTTAGTGTAAAGTTTTATTATATCTCATATATTCTTCGGCAGAAGGAAGGGGCAAGGATGGAGAGGTAAACCCTCTATTGATATTGGAGGATTGTATCTTCCTCTTGGAGGTTTATCCCTCCCTTTATATTTGGAATCTATAGCTACCTTCGGAAGTCATTACTTCGCTTGAACAATAACTATTGATTATTTCTCATATATTGTGCATGATGTATTGTGGTGTATTGGTGTAAATATTATACTATTGTTAATTTCTCATTGTATATAATTGAATGGTTTAAGTATAAGTTGATTTTTTTTTTAAATTGTACTTGATACTGATTCACCCCCCTCTCAGTATCAACACTTCTTTGTACTCAACCTTGTCACCCATTTGAAACCAATGGGTTTCTTCCCTAGTGGAAGAGCTATGAGGTCCCAAGTCTTAATCAAATTCTCATGTTTTCTTTCCATGGAATTTTCCCATTCAGGTCTCCCTTTTCTTCCTCAAACAATTATCGCTCATATATTTCCTAAACATTCGCCACTAGATAAAATTTTATCATTTTTTGTTATGTTTTCTTATTTCACTCAATGATCAAAACTCAATCATTTCACTTATCTAAACATATCCAATGGTGTTGTGCCACCACTTGGGTATCTTCTTAAGATTATCATCATCTTCACCTGTATTTGTGTCATATAAATTCTTTGTTGAATCTAAATTCTAATTTGGAATGTTTTCATAAGTAATTACCATCCTAGAAGACTCTTCATGCTCATAATCTCCTCCCCCCTTCAGGTGTATTTTTCTAAATATTAACACCTAATTCCTTATCCACCACTGGATTCTCAATAATTTTGAATACAAGATAAGTGTGGAAATTTACAACTTCCTCATCAACAACAACATCTCTATTGAATCTCATATTATTGGTGTCAATATCAACCAACCTGTAATCTTTATGATTATCATTGTACCCTGCGATCATCATATTTTTTCTCTTTGGATCTAACTTGGTTCATTTTTCATCTAGAATCCAAGTGTAGGTATTGGAATCAAAGACTTTGATATGACTAACTTTGGGATTTCTTCCATACCATGCTTCCTATGGAATCTTCTACTTCACTATCATCATTGGAGATCTATTCAGTAAGTATAAAGTTGTGAAAAATACCTCATCCCAAAACCTTTTTGGAACACACTTGTTTTGCAACATACACCTAGCCATGTCTAAGATAGCACAGTTCTATATTTCAACCACTCCATTCTACTGTGAAGTGTAAGGTGTAGTGAATTGTGCTTTATCCCATGTTTAGCACAAAATTTATTGAATTCTTTGGAACATAATTCACCACCATCATCAAACATAAGAGAGGTAATGTGACAACTTGTCTCTTTTTCTGCTAAGGATTTGAATTTTTGAAATTCATTAAACACTTCAAATTCCAGTTTCAAAAAATACTTCCACATTTTCCTACTATAATTATCAAAAAGCAAAAGGAAATGTCTAGCACTAGTTATTGATGTCATGTTCACTGGTCCATAAATGTCTCGATGAACTAGTTGAAGGACTTTCTGTGATATCCATTCTTCTCCTTCATCAAATGGCTCTCTATGTTGTTTCCCTTCCTAGAAATATCCACAAACTCCCTAGATCTAGTGTTTAATATACAAAAGTTCATATACCATATTCTCTCATGTTAACTAAGAGAGATAGGTCAAGTTGATGTGCCCATACCTCTAATGCCATAGTATGTTGTTATATGATTCACTCTTGGTTTCTAGTGCATGTTGTCTAACTTGTCCACTATCCACAAGTTTGAACAATCCAAGGTCCTTGACACTAAGAGAAATATTATTCTTGGTCTCCTTGTCATCTATGTAGCACTTGTGATTGCTAAAGTTGACATCTAGTTTAGGGTAATGCCATGTAATATAACTAACTAAAAGAATGTTAAGCTCCATATTTGTCAGATAGTACACATTGATTAAGATTATCATTTTTTCTCCAACGGAAGTATGCACATTTCCTTTGCCAATGACTATATTCCCATGATCAGGACCATTGAATATCATTGAATCCTTGGAAGAACAAGTCATGTACTTTATCAATCGGACCTTCATATTGGAGAAATGACATGATGCACTTAAATCAATGAGCCAAGAATATGACTTGGGTTGATTTTCTTGTGTTGTGTTAATAAATGCATAGAATGAAAACTCTTTCTCCTTTGTATTCTCTGTGACATGAGCCCATTATTGAGGCACTCCCTGGTTGTATTTTTGGTCAAGAAACATATTTTTGCAATGTTTATTCATATGGCCCTCCTTGCTAAAATAATGGAATTTGATGGTCTTCTTATCCTTGGTGACATCCTAACCACTAATTTGTATTGTCTTCTTAGCTCGTTTACCTTTTCTATTTAATTTGGTAGCAAATACTTTCTTAGAACCTTCTATCTCACAACTACCATCAAAAGTTTTCTTCCACTTGTCTTGTTGTAAGAGATTATTTCAAATATCATCAAACTTTAGGTCAACATTCATGGAAGTGATGTTTAGGGTCTCAATAAAGTGCTCGTAAGAACATGGTAAAAGTTTTAGTGTGATTACCACCATGTATTCCTCCTTCATATTCCTACCAATGGCCATCAACTATTCTCAAATATATTTAATCTTGATCAAATTCTCCTAGAGTGATGCATGATCATCCATCATCATATAAAAAAACATGTTCTTCGGGAAGAAGGCTCTACCTTTTCCTAATGTCTCATGCAACATTTTCAAATGTATCCAGATCAATGATGAATTCTTACATGTCTGGACCTCTATAGGAATCTCATCTTTCATAGAAAACTTAATCAACATCACAACTTCTCTGTCTTTTTCATCAAAATTGTCCTAGTCTTTACCTGTAACTTCATGCTAGGTAAGTTTACAAAGGACAATATTCACCAAGAAATTGCACTAAAAAATGGTTAGCATCTGATGCTTCCATGTGTTTTAGTTCATGGCTATGAGCCTTTGAATACCTTCTAGAATAATTTTGGGTAAAGATGTTATAGGTGAAGGTTAAAAGTAACCCCCACCAAAAACAAAATAGAGTAATATGTTGGAAAACTTGCATATTTATAATAAATCTACCCCAAAACAACCCCAAAACATGTAGATCTAGGAAACTATGGTTTCAATGAAACCATTTTGGTTCTTTGATGTGTTACTATAGTGATCCCTTGATCCATCTCTACCCACAATAGTCCTTGTTTCTTTATGCTCACATAGACATTATGGCACCCAAAATACTGAACTTGCAAGAGTTGAAACCTTGTCTTTCAAAGGTACAAGACTCTTGATATGGCTTATAGAATGTTTGGCTTTGATATTGTATTACGAAAATTAAGCGCATAATGAAACCAAGATAACTCAAAATAGTTCTATGTATTGTGTATTAATAAGAAATTGAAATATTTCTTATATAGGATTACAAGAAAATCGAGTCAATCCACTTTATGAATGTGGGATAGATTGAGAAACAAACTAAAGAGAAATAAGACATAAAAGCATAAATAATATAAATTCAAGTTGACTTTATTAATTCCTAAGTCTAATATCAAATTAATCATTATAAGATAAGATTTACTTTAAAACCTCCTATATATTGCATGATATAAATGTGTTAATTTTGTGGTTTAATTAATAGGATATGGTGTTTTGGACTTGCTGTCCCCTTCTTTCCTGTTTCTATTAATGTTTGGTTATGAAGGAACTAGACATCTAAATGATTGAAAATATTATAATGAGGATTGATGTTTCCTTGAAGGATTATTTATGTAGCATTGGTGTTCAGATGATAACTATATAGCATTGATGATATTGATGATGTTTTATCATGATCAATCATTGTGATAATAAGTTGATATTATGTATGCTCATTATTAATGTGCTTCATGTTATATTGTTATTGATTTATGATTAAAATGTTACATATACATCGGTATTTTTGAATGATAAACATGTTTTAGGTTGAGGAACTAATCGATAATATGGGGAAATGCACTTAAGTGAAGGGATCATGACTTAATGAAGACTACTATCATATACTTTATATTAGGAAGTCATGGAGAAGGGAAAACCTATGAAAATGACCTCAAAAGTTAACATAAGTAAAAAGTAAAAACAAAAAGGGATGTAACTTAGTTTTACTCTATTATTGACACTCGTAAATTCACCCTCAAGAAGAATTTCATCCTTGCATGGGAAGGTAGGAAGCCAAGAGA
Source organism: Picea engelmannii (assembly GCA_009831015.1). NCBI lineage: Eukaryota > Viridiplantae > Streptophyta > Pinopsida > Pinales > Pinaceae > Picea > Picea engelmannii. Next base: position 467,881 of record ML777407.1, on the reverse strand, counting down.
CAAATATTGGGAATATGTTACATTGGAAAGAATTGCAAAAGAAGTTGTTTTACCATTGATAGGGGTGGCTAGATGACGAGGAATTGTTTGATATTTTAATTTTGTTATGTTGGAACTTGTGATTTGCATTTTTTTTGGGTTGACAAAAGTATTCATTAGGGAAATTGTGAGGTAAAAAATGGGGCTCAAATAAAAAATGCACTATAAAAGTTAAATTAAAAAGAACCAATGAGATTCAATATGAACATTTTTTAATGCATTTACATTTGATCTCATGAGTCTATCAAAAGTATGTAGAGTGCATACTCGTTGGATGCAGAATTGAATTTTTCATACAACAAGTACCTACTCTTGGAAATTGTGTATACTTATAAGGATATAAGTCAAAAATAAAATTAAAAAACAAATATTTCTTTCCCTTGGAAAATTCATGAGTCTTATTTGTATATTTTTACTATTATTTTAATAGTTTCATTAGGATGCCCATTTTAGATATCAAATTTCCCCTAATAGGTTGTTCTAACCATGTCTATAAAAACTAAGTCACTGGGAGTGTACCTAACCAACTAGAGGTACTTAAGCTCAATTTGTGCTTGACTCCTTGTATCATTCTTTGGGTCCATTACAATATGCCACTACTAATTATGATTTCAATGACTATACGAGGGTGGGAGTAAGATCCCTGCATCCCATAAACTATAGGTATGGGAATGTTGTGTTCCCTAAAAATAATCACCTCATTGAGCCTAATACCTGCTCGAGGGGAAACAATTGTGAAGGTGGTTGCATTCGTTGGGAGAAAAATAGACCATTGGTCCAATCTCTCCTAGCTATTGATTGAAGATTGGTTGGTGGGATCTAGAGAATGGATATCTCATCACTTAGACATGTGTTAGATAAAGGTTACATGTAATTGTTACTATTTTTTAAATATATATTTCTATTTATGTTGATTTAATTACATATTGGTCGATATATGTTTCATGGGTCCTTTGCAAGCCCCTTTATCTTATGTACTTGTTGGATTTTATATATGTAATTTGTTGGTTTTATATTTGGCTTGCATTATTGTTTATGGTGTTTAAGAAAAAAATATTGGTTAATATAACACCATGATGTGTTACAATAATCAAATTGAATTTGAAATTCTACAATGGCAATTAAAAGTAAAACTCAATGATTAACTCAAATTGAAATTCCTAAAGTTATAATTAAATGAAATTAAATAAAATGTAAATTCTACATCAACAATAAAATGAAGTTCGATAATTAAACCTTTTTTAGATTTTATGACAAAAATTAAAGTCTAATAATAATGGAATTTGATATTTGACTTGATGTAATGAAATTCGCTAAAATGAATGTCAACATTTTTTTTAAAATCACTATACAAGGAATATTTTTCAATCAGAAAAACCATTCATATCATTTTCTTTTTCAATAAAAAAAACCATTCATATCAAATTTAAAGCCAAAGAAACATCATCAAAATGCATGGCATGCTAAAAGATTCTCAACAACACATGCATTAATTGAATAAAAAAATTCAACAGATGTTATTTTAGTCATGTCTTTAACATATTGATGCAGCACCCCCCTACATCAGCAGGTTCTACATGACCTCCCGGTCTAAGGATCGTTCTTTAATGCCTTCGAGATGGATCGAGTCTTTTGATTCCCTACTAGAACCTCAAATCTTTGACCCACAGGTCCTTCGTGAAACTCCACCTACACAAGCATGCCACAGGCGCAAGCTTTCATCTGCACACAGCCTCAGCATGAATGCGACCTTTTCCCGAAATGGAATTTTGGGTTTTAGGACTTCCTGAGTCCTAATGTCAAGAACCTCTACCTTGTCGATCCCCCAATCCCCAAAATGTTGAAATAGCACTCAACGACGATTAGCCCCCTAGGCCATATCTTTGGTCCATGTGACCACTCTTCATATGACCGCAGTCTTCTTCGAAAATTTCGAATCCATGAGCCCCGACTCTTAGTCTTCAGGATTCCCGAAATGCTAAATCCTAGTATTCCTGAAATGTCGATCCCCAAATTTCTCCTCCAAGGATTACTTTTCCCCAGCTCTTCGCGTTTCGTGATTTCAGGACCTCCGATGTCAAGTATCCCACTTCCTGGCTATAGGATCCTCGAAATGTCGATTTCTGAAATCCTAATACCCGGTGCGACCGCAACCTCACTCTCCTTTATGTCATATTTCACAACTTTGGGGTTTTGATTCCCGAAGGCCCAGATTCCTTGTCCTCGAGACTTCTGAAATCTCGATCTCCGGTATGTCGAAACATGTGAACACAGCCTCACTCTAACAACACGTCACTTTAGGGACTTTGGGGTTTACAACGCCGAAATGTCGGGTTTCTTGTCCTTGAGATGACCTAAAAGTTGAATCCCGAAATGCCGAAATGTCCTGGTGATATTCCTCCTATGCTCTCAGGAATTCGTGTTTTGAAACTTCATGAATCTCGTGCAACAATTCCTCGTTGTCCTATCGTACTCCCGGTAGCTGAAATACTGAAATCCTGAACCCTCCAGTTCTCCTCCTCTGAACAAGATCGACATCTCAAAGCCTCCCTTGGTCCAACAGCTCATATTCTTTTGGGATTCTATGGGTCAAGAGTTTCAAACTCTTACCTCTCACATTCCCGGTAGATGAAATGTTGAAATGCTTCTTTCGAGAATTTCCCTAATGCCTAGATCATTGCCACATGTCCTCCCTATTCTTTCGGAGTTTTCAGGGTTTCACATTTCGGAACTTCGTGACCCTTACGACACTTAGCCTCTACTCTCTTGAATCCCCGGTATCCAAAATCCTGGTGGACTCCCTGATCTCCTCCATGTGTCCTCCATAGATGGATGGTCCAGATCACTTTGGGACTTCGCCAATAGCGAAGCCGAAGGACTCCCTTCTCCTCTTCCCAATGTCCAAATCCCCGATATGAAAGGATCTCGCGACACCTTCCCTTCTTAGATGGACGACTCAGATACCTTCAGGACTTCGGGACTCATGAGTCCTAATCTCCAGTCCTTTGTCCTCTGAACCTCCGAATTCCTGAAGTTTGAAATCTCGATACCTCTACCCTGTCGGGACTTTTCGGATTCTCTTCTCTGTGCATGAGGATTTAAACCTCGTGAAACTTTCCACATATCCGATGGATATCAGTCCATGTACCCAGATCTAATGGCTCAGACCTATTCTTACACTATGCCCTTCCTATGTTGCCTGGACACGAATCCACAGTCCTGATCTTCTGGGCTGATCCAACGGCAGTTGTGTTCCTCCTATTGAGCATGCGCTTTCTTCCTAAACTTTGGAAGATTTCCCAATTTCCAAAGGCTTCGACCTTTGCATTTCCTCTGCGAGATCTACACCATTGAGCCTCACCTATGTTCTCAAAGACACTATCCATCCTGAGCTTTTCTTCTCTAAAACTTGGAAAGGATTCTTCGACTTCCGCGCTTCTTGCAGAGTCTTTGCATGCACGAAGGTGCTATCTCTTCTGAGATTTTCCTGTAGCTTCGACCTCTAAGGGATTTACCCTTTTTCCTTCTCCCTTAGATGGAGAATCTGATGCCCTCCTGGTAGTCTCTTGCTCAAGCAACTTTTTGCTGAGTCTGCAGAGTGTTCAATAACCCTGTGAAGATCCTTCCTTGGACTCTTCTTCTATTCCAAAACTCAAAAGAGTTCTTTCCTTTTGTGCTCTATCTGTACACTGACTCAATTCCCTCCTGGAAAAGTCTCCCCAGAGTTCTCTTAGTGACTCTATTTTTTTTTCTTGAACTCACAACAGAGTTTCTCCTCAACACTTTGTGCCTGTGCTCAATTCCTTCCTGGAAGAGCTCTATAGAATCCTCAGTGATTCTATCTCCTTCTGAACCCGAACTAGAGTTCTTTGCCTCAATGCAACCCGTGCATCCACTCAATGTCTGCCTGGTAGAGCTCTTCCAGAATCCCACAACGATTTTGTCTTCCACTGTGTCTTCCTCTACATAGTCTTGCCTCCAAGGTATTCAACAACCTTGAGGTCTTCCTCTGACTCAATGATTTCAGTTAGTGTGCCCTCCTAGCACGTCCTTGTCCAAATTATGAATAATTGGAAGTGCTCTCTAAGCACTAACTCTTAGAACCCACAGTGGTCTGTCATGCCCTCTTGGCATGAAGCCTCAAAGATCCCCAAACCTGAAATCAAAGAACCCACAGATAGCAGAACCTATCTATCCCTACAAATGCATTTCTAATCATACATCTACAACATATAAAGAACACACAAAGACATTCATGATAAACACATAAACACACAGAATCTCAATACAGGAAATCTTCCCATGTATTAATATGAAAAATGTTTGTACAAAGGTGTTCTTGAGCTCAGAATTTCACATTGTCTCTTCTCTTCCTCTCTGCTCTACTCTACTCTTGCTACCTTTCACTCTGACTCCAAACAAGATCCAAATATCTTTTACATGAGGGGGATCTTCGAGCTCTTCCCTCCAAGCTACCTACTCTCATTCAATCAGATTTAAATTTACATTGAATGGGTTGTCTAGTCCAAAATCGAAGCTAGATCCATCCTTACAACCATTAAGGCTATATACATCTAAATCCTATGTATATGCATGGCCTCATGGCTCTAACAACCTTACAAGCATTTAATTATATTCAAATTCAAAATTTGAAATGAGGTCTGCACCTCTCTTCCTTCATCGAATGTGTGTGTTGATGTGCCTCACTTGGCTGGCGTGTGATGATGTGGAGTGATGCTCGTGCATCATACTCCTCAACTGCAAAAATCATGAGCTCCTACTCATGAGCTCTCCACCCTGGCTATTGAAATCCTCCTGGATCCCAAACAACTCTTTGGAGCTGTTCATCTGGTCCATTTCTCTTTTGTTTTTGCTGCTATGTTTCTACTACTATCTCCCTTCTGATCATCTTCCCTTCCCTGGCAGCTTCTGCTGATCTGACCATCAGTTTTTTTATCTCCTCGATCACCTCATCCAGCTTATCCAATGGTTGGCTCTGTTCATGCAGTCTCCTCTGCTACAAATTCTTTCAGCAAATGGGTAGATCATCATGATCTCCCATGCTGTCTTCTTCATCCTTTGTGGCCTTGATTTGTCATCCTGCTGCAGATTCTTCTCTTGTAGTTCTATCACTAAATTGTTGTTCAGCTTCCTCTTCATCTGAGAGTGTTGCTACTATCATTCCTTTTGTTGGTGTGTGTCCATCTTCTTCCAACTATTCTTTCTCCTATAAATCTCTTTCATCTTCTACTGCATACCTCAGTACTGCAGTGTTCATCACCTATTCAACTCCCTGGCTGAAATATTTGAGCAATTCCTCAGAATGCTCTTCTGTCAACATCTATTGATGGCAATCACTCACTAGCTCTGGATTGTTCAACCAATCCTCCAGTATTTCCAACTCCATCTCCCATGGAGTGACCAATCTATATGCCTGCTCTTTTTTCATTGTCAGCTTCAGTGTTGCAGTTTTCTCGGCTCCCTAGCTAAAACTATTGAGCCATTCCTCAGAATGCTCATTTTCCTCTTCTTGGGAAGCCTCTAACATCTTCTCCACTTCTCCTTTGATAGTCACATCTGGATGTCCTTCTCTTTTTGTTTCTCCTTCATCGGCAACACAAATCCTTGCCTCAACTAGGCTTCCTGGTAGGAATATCCGAATTTCTCCAACCATTAGAAGATTCCACCGATCCTCCTCCTGGATGGTTCAAGTTTTTAACTTGTCATCATATTCATTCACATGATCTTAAAAACCACATGAATCTTCACTTACCAGCATCCCTTATTGATATGAACTCACCTCCAAGTTCATGATACTTTCACATAGCCTCATTTCAGTTCCCATGCTCACCTGGCAAATTGGGATTTTCCTGTTGCCCTCCTAGCAGTCTATGAGATCCTTGGATCCCATCTCATTCCCCACCTAGAAATCTGAATTTCTGGTCCTGCCCTCTTGGCAGTCTATGAGATCCTGTAGTGATCTCATTTCATTGCCCTCTTGGCAATGTGAAATTCCCCAGCTATCCTCTTGATAGTCTATGAGATCCTGTAGTGATCTCATCTCATTGCCCTCCTGGCAATTGGAAATTTATGTCCTGCCCTCTTGGCAGTATTTGAGATCTTCAGTTGATCCCATGTCATCCTCACTACTAATTTTTGTCCCATCCTCTGGTTCACACACCTGGATCATTTTCTCCTCTAGTCTGTTGAGGTTTTCAGCATGCCTCAACCATATTTTCAAAAACCTCTCCTGTCTTTTGGCCATCAATTCCCTAACTAGCCATTTTGATTTCGTCCTCATGGGTCATTCATATACCCATATCGACCTTGTATCTTGTTGCACCCGTAGTGCAAGTTCATCCATCCTCATGCTGATCTCGGCAAGTTCCCTATCCATCTCAACCTTTCTCGGCTGCTGCTGATGGTTCTTCTTTCCACCTCGTCCATGGCCTTCAGTAGCCATCTGATACCATACTTGTTGTGTATCAGAGTGCTCTTTTTCTTCTCTGCCTCTCTCTGTCTGCAGTATACAAACAAAAAGTGGCTTTGATACCTCTTTGATGCAACACCCCCCTGCCTCAGCAGGTTTTGCACAACCTCCTAGTCTAAGGATTGTTCTTTAATGCCTTCAAGCCGGATCGACTCTTTTGATTCCCTACTGGAACCTCAAATCTTTCATCCACAAGTCTTTCATGAAACTCCACCTACACAAGCATGCCACAGGCGCAAGCTTTCATCTACACACGGCTAGAGCATGACTGCGACCTTTTCCCGAAATGGAATTTCGGGTTTCGGAACTTCCTGAGTCCTTATGTCGAGAACCTCTGCCTTCTCGATCCCCCAATCCCCGAAATGCAAAAATAGCACTCAACGGTGATTGGCCCCTTGGGCCATATCTTTGGTCCATATGACCACTCTTCATATGACCACAGTCTTCTTCGAAACTTTTAACTCCATGAGCCTCGACTCTTAGTCTTCGGGATTCCCGAAATGATGAATCCTAGTATTTCTGAAATGTCGATCCCCAACTTTCTCCTCCAAGGATTACTTTTCCCTGTCTCTTCTCATTTCGTGATTTTGGGACCTCTGATGTCAAGTATCCCACTTCCTGGCTATAGGATCCTCGAAATGACGATTTCCAAAATCTCGATACCTGGTGCGACTGCAGCCTCACTCTCCTTTATGTCATATTTCACAACTTCAGGGTTTTCATTCCCAAAGGCCCGGATTCCTTGTCCTCAGGACTTATGAAATCCAGATCTCTGGTATGCCGAAACGTGTGACTACAGCCTCACTTTAACAACATGTCTCTTTCGAGACTTCGGGGTTTCCAACGTCGAAATGCCCAGTTTCTTGTCCTCGAGATGGCTGAAACGATGAGTCCCGAAATGCTTTTGGGAATTCGTGTTTCGAAACTTTGCGAATCTCCTGAAACAATTCCTCGCTATCCTCTCGTACTACTGATAGCCGAAATACCGAAGTACCGAAATCCTGAACCCTCTAGTTCTCCTCCTCTGAACAAGATCGACGGCTCAAAGCCTCCCTTGGTCCAATGGCTCATATTCGTTTGGGATTCTATGGGTCAATAGTTTTGAACTCTTACCTCTCACATTCTCGGTAGCCGAAATGACGAAATTCTTCTTTCGAGAATTTCCCCGATGCTTGGATCATTGCCACGTGTCCTCCCTATTCTTTCAGAGTTTTTGGGGTTTCATGTTTTGGAACTTTTCGACCCCTACGACACTTATCCTCTGCTCTCTCGAATCCCTGATATCCAAAATCCTAGTGGACTCCTTGATCTCCTCCACGTGTCCTCCACAAATGGATGGTCTAGATCGTTTCGGGACTTTTCCAGTAGCAAAGTCAAAAGACTCCCTTCTCTGCTTCCCAATGTCCAAGTCCCCGCTATGAAAGTGTCTCGTGACACCTGTCCTTCTTAGATGGATGGCTTAGATACCTTTGGGACTTTGGGACCTGTGAGTCCTAATCTCTGGTCCTTCGTCCTATGAACCTCTGAATTCCCAAAGTTTGAAATCCTGATACCTCTACCCTATCGGGACTTTTCAAATTCTCTGCTTTGCACGTGAGGATTTAAACCTTGTGCATATTTCCATAGATCTGACGGCTATCGATCCATGTACCTAGATATGATGGCTTATACCTATTCTTCCGCTGCACCCTTCCTATGTTTCTTGGACACGAATCCATGGTCCCGATCTTCTCAACTGATCCGACAACAGCTATGCTCCTCCTGTTGAGAATTCACTTTCTCCCCAAACTTTGGAAGATTTCCAAATTTCCAAAGGCTTCAACCTTTGCTTTTCCTCTACAATCTATACACCATTGAGCCTCGCCTACATTCTCAAAGACGTTGTCCCTCCTAAGCTTTTCTTCTCTGAAACCTGGAAAGGATTCTTCGACTTTCATGCTCCTTGCAGAGTCTTTGCATGCACAAAGGTGCTATCTATTCTGATATTTTCTTGTAGCTTTGACCTCTAAGGGATTTACCCTTTCTCCTTCTCCCTCAGATGGAGAATCGGATTCCCTCCCGCCACTCGCTTTCTCAAGCAACTTCTTTCTAAGTCTGCAGGGTGTTCAACAACCTTGTGAGTATCCTTCCTTGGACTCTTCTTATATTATAGAAATCAAAAGAGTTCTTTCCTTCTGTGCTCTATGTACACACTGACTCAATGCCCTCCTAGCAGAGTCTCCCCAGAGTTCTCTGTAATGTCCCCACTTTGGGACATCATCACAGGGCAAAGACTTATGATGACCAGAGTAGCCAGATGGATGTTGTAGCGAGTATAGGGGTATTTGAGAGGCATTGTTGGGTCCAGTTGGAATTTATCACCATATTCCATCATTATGATCCATTTCTCACAGGTTGGCTTTGGTTTCGTTCCATTCCGACGATTTCCATTATTTTGACTATTTTGAGCTATAAGTTAATTAAAATCACTGAAGAGGGCATTTGGGGCACATTACTTGGAGGAGCCTCTCAGTGTAATAGCTCATTGGAATCGGGAGGAGAAGCACTACATGATGGGATGTCTAGAAGTGAATTTCAGTGGCCAGGGAAGCCACAAGGAGAGATAAGGAGATTTTCAGAGGTAAAAATGTTAATTAATTAATTAAAGTGATTTAATTAATTAATTAAATATTAATAAAATGAAAATCACTTTGGAGGGACAAGGTGAGCCAAAAAGTATAAAAGGAAGGCAAGGGCCTCTACTCATCATTCAAGTATGATCTTATTTTGATTTCTGGCTTCTTGCTAGTGAGCCCAATATTGGGGCTTTTGAGGGTTTTGACACAACAAACCCTAGAGGATGATTCGGTGGTGAAAGATTCCACCTATATTGTCCCAAGCGTGGTCTCGGAGATGCAATACTCTCCCACACCATTCTAGTTCCAGATATTCTTAGTTGCAGGAGGATTCTACATCAATTTCATGTGCAGATAGAGAGAGGGCGCACCAGCTGAGGGATTCCAGCAAGAGGGGTGCACCATCTTTGGAGAGAGATTCATTGTAGGAGATTGGAAGTGTTGTTGAGGATTCTATCACTTGGGTTTTAATTGTAGGGCCTTGGACATCAGATCTAATCTTGGATATTCGGTCACCTGGGTTGTTCTTACCATCACCCAATCTATCAGTTGGCATACTTATTAGGGTGATTGGACACTTTTGGCAACAGGCTTGAGTTATTGAGGGTTTCAGCCTTCTATTGGAGCATGGAATTATTCAGCTGGAGAGTTTGGCATTCAGATCTGCTTATATTGATCTTCATTTCTCATTCATCCTTTGGAGGCATCTTTTGTATTAGCGGGAGCATTTTGTAGTAGCTCTTATCTATTGTCTATCTTCTTGGCCATCTGTTGAGCATTCCAGATCGACATCTTCATTGTAGCAGGTTTCTCTATTTTATGAATAAAGAAGATTTGAGATGTTTTGGCTTGTCTATCTTATTGCATATGGTTGAGGTATGTTCCATGGTTATCTCTTTCTATTATTTGCTGCATACACACATATAAACACATCTAAAAAGTAGATCAGCAAAGTGTTTGACGAAATAACACAACCATAAAAAAGTTTAAAAAGACACCAAAACAGTGATGATCCTTGTATAATGGCTTGGGATCATTACAGTGGTATCAGAGCTTAGATTCCTGCCAACCAGTGGGGATTAGAAAAGTTACAATAAGATGTATATTCTTATGAGGATTGAGGAGTGTGAAAGGGAATATAAAACCATCAATAATTTCAAAGGGCTCATAACATTCCAATGGTTCCTATCCTATAAAAATCCTAGTTGGAGCAAAAAGAAGATTGCAGGTGGGCTCAAGGCAATTGAGGAAATTAGAGCAGCCTTTGGGTGGAATACCATGCCCAATAGGAGGGAGAAATAGAGAAACCCCACACCCAGTAGGAGCACGCAATGTTTCTACAGTTGCAAGGTACCTTGGGAACCTGATCATAGGTGTAGGGGTAAGGGTAAGAAACATATTGTTGATGTACGAGAGGACAGTGATGATGAGGCATGTGAGGATGGATCGATTGAGGCTTATCTGGGGCAGTCCAATGGTGATAGTGACTGTTGCACAGAGGCTAGTGATAATGACTCTATCTCAGAGGATAGTGATGATGACTCTTGCACAGAGGCTAGTGGTGCTTGCATGCTTGAGGAGGAGGATGGCCCTTGTGTAGTGGATAGGCAGTTGGATGGATAGGATGATAGCACCAGTGTCTCAGTAGACATATCACATACCATTGATGACCTTACACCTCAGCAGTGTGGTGACACTAGTGAGGAGTCACATGTGTTAGAACCTAGAGATGATGAGCTTCCTATGGGGGTTGTGGCACATCTATCACCTGTTCAGACACCCATGATAGCCATGTCACATGAGGAGATTAATGGCACGATAGGTATGATGGATGAGCTTAGTGTGAGGGATGCACACCATGGACAGGTAGACCCACAAGTCCAGGAGGAGGTACAAGACATACATGGAGTTGACCTCACACATATAGGTCATCCAGAGGAGATGGAGTCACAGCTATTGGAGACTCCATTGGTTGAGAAGGTTGCAGAGGCTGATATATTGATGGAGCACTTACTTCTAGGATCAACCTGCATTGATCAAGATGCACTCTTTAGTATTCAGGATGACCATAGCATGTGTTTGGACATAGCTATATGGGATCCAGGTGTAGATGATAGTAGTAGGTTGAGTGCATAGGAGGATACAACTACTCATACAGGATACAGTGTGATTCAGGGGGAGATAGCACCTAGTGATGGGGTGCAGTGGCATATAGGAGTACCCAACAACACAGTAGACAATGGACAATTCAACACGTCATCATATGCAGAGAGTTTTTTTGGGGATTCTAGAGTTGGCACTAGCAGGACTGACACTAGTAGTGAGGGGTCTAAGATGGCACCTCAGCATGATCATGATCCACTTCATCTGTCTCAGTGGACACTCAGATGTATCAGTTAGTCACATTGATAGAGGATGTTGATGATCTAGCAGAGGAGCACCAGTTGATGGGGGACACTTCCATTTTTGTCTTGGGAGTGGTTGACCTCCATGTAGAGGTTGATCCAGCAGAACACCCCAGATCTATGATGCGGCATGAGTCTACGGGAGACGACATGAGTATGCCAGAGCATATAGTGATGAGTGATAGTTCAAAGAGACATGTAGAGATGTATGATGAGATTTAGAGGGGTATAGTGCCTTGCAGGGAGGAGACACACCTAGGGGAGTATGCAGATGTCACTCATTTGCAACATCACATAGTCGTGGGGGATCACCTTCACCATTTTAGCAGCTGCATGAGAGATGAGAGAGGGAGGTTGGTTGACCAGCAGTTAGATGGGTTACTTTCGGTTGTATTGGATGGTTGGGATTCGTTGATGACCACAGGAGAGCATATATCATGTATACCGATGGAAGATATTTTGGTTGAATCCTTGGGATTGACCAAAGCATGTGACACCTTCCAATCCTACATTCAACTACATATATGTTTGTTATCCTTTTCTAACACATTTATCATTGACATGAGCATGAGGAGGATAGCAGATGAGCATAGAGGGCTTCTGACAGTGATTAGTCTCACACAGGAGTAGTTAGAGGAGATTGGAAGTGATAAACTTCCAAGTTTTCTATGGGACCCAGGAGTCCGGTTTGTTAACACGATGTTCATGTTGACCCAGGTTGCACCAGAAAGCCACACACTCCACCTTGGTTTGGTTTGGAGTGGGTCTGCAGGTACTTGTTCTATGGGGCGAGACCTTTCCTTCCACTTGATCATTATGATAGGG
>ML777407.1:413475-446010 GCA_009831015.1 Picea engelmannii | reverse complement strand
TGCTACCCATCTGCCCATGGAATGTGCCACCTCCAAGACTTCCTTCAGATCCTGGTGCTTTCTCCGGGTTATATCTGTCTTCCTCATGGGTTCCACCGGACCCTCCAGCCTCCTTATTCCCATACGTATCAGGATCTTTGCCTTGATGGGTTACTTGCATCAGAAGTTCAGTTATCCTAGTTTGGTTCTCGTTCATTTTCTATAGATTCTCATCAACTTTCTTCAAGGTTTCAGAGATTTTGGCCTGTCCCCTTCTGTTGGTTTCCTAATACTCATCCAACTGTCAGACCAATGTGCTTTCTGTGCGGTTCATGTTTTGTTGGAACTTATCAAATTAAGTTACTAAGAGATCCAAGCCCTGAGGCTCATGGTTGTCTCCCGACCCTTCCATTTTTGCCTCTATTTCACTGTTGTTTTTCTTCCTCTGACCCATAACAATTCCCCTGTACTTCGGCATGCACCGATCTCTCCACAGATTTGGAGGATCAAGGCTCTAATACCACTGTAATGATCCCAAGCCAAATTCTTTCTTGGAATCACTAACTACTACTAATTTAGTAAGTTACTAAGTGCATACAAGATTCATCAACACATGAAGATCACAATATATTCAAGATGTAGAAGCAAAAGCAAGATCTAACCTTTTTATTATGAGCAATGTAAGATCAATACAATAGATGGCCGATCTAGCATAAACCTCAGATGGCCGTACAAGCAATAGATATGAGCTGCTACAAAATTCTCCTGACAATACAAAATAAGCCTCCAAAGGCTGGATATACAATGAAGACTAAATCAAGCAGATCTGAGTTGCTCTAATGCTCAACCTCCAAGCTAGAAAGTGCCCCATCCTGCTATAGTGTTGAAGCCCTGAATAATTCTTCCGTGCTACCAAAAGTTTCCAATCATCCCAAGAAATATGCCTAATTATAGATTGGGCAACTGTAAGGAAAACCCAGATGTCCAAATTCCCAAATCCACTCTCAAACCCCGTAGATCTGAATTCTTCACTAAATGGTGTGCCCCATTGGATGACTGAAAACCTAGTTGGTTCATCCCTAATGATGGAGGCCTCCAAATTCTCTGAAACTCTCCAATAATATAGATCGGTCTATGAGAACCCCATGGGAGAAGTTTCGGGCTTAGATCTCAAGCAGATCTCCCTAGATCTGAGTTTTACTGAATCACAGGATGTCCCCTATGGCTCCACGATGTCCCAAACTACAAACAAATATAGAATGATGATAACCCTCCAGAAAATCCCTCAAACTGATGGTCCTGCCCCTGCAAACAAAACCCAACTTTCGGAATGGCCCTAGGCCCTCAGGATAAGCTGGATCGAACCTCCCTCGATAAGTTGGCCCTGAGACTAGAATGGTGTGGAGGAGTCTTTCATCCCCGAGACCAGGCTGTGGAACAAGGTGAGTGGATATTTCACCACTGAGTTGCTCACAAGGGTTTGTACAGTAAAACCCCCAAACTGAATGCTCAAGATCAATAGCAAATGCTAATCCAAAACCAGAATGAATAATAGGTGCACCCTAGCCTCTTACTTATACTTTTCCTTCTAATTCTCTGTTGAGTTAGGTTAACTCCCATGGTTAATATTCTATTCTTATGTTGAGTTATCTTCTACTCCTTTCCTTTTCCTTTCTTAAGTCAACTTAAAAATATAACTTTTAACTTCTTGACTTTCCCCCCCTTCAGTGTGAGACTATGACCTAGTGGGGGTGCCCAGGCCACTGAGTCTCCTCATTACCTCTCTAAGAGGTGGGGGACATTAAAGTCTTCTCTCTTCCTCTCTACTCTACTCTACTCTTGCTACCTTTCACTCTGACTCCAAACAAGATCCAAAGATCTTTTACATGAGGGGGATCTTCGAGCTCTTCCCTCCAAGCTACCTACTCTCATTCAATCACATTTAAATTTACATTGAATGGGTTGTCTAGTTCAGAATCAGAGCTAGATCCAACCTTACAACCATTAAGGTTATATACATCTAAAGCCTATGTATATGCATGGCCTCATGGCTCTAACAACCTTACAAGCATTTAATTATATTCAAATTCAAAATTTGAAATGAGGGTTGCGCCTCTCTTCCTTCATCGAATGTGTGTGTTGATGTGCCTCGCTTGGCTGGTGCGTGATGACATGGAGTGATGCTCCTGCATCACATATTATGCACATATATGCATTCACTAACCAATTGGTCATTAACATATATGTATAAGTCCATATATATAACCATATATATACATACTCAAAGGATTAGGATAAAATTAGAAATTTTTAACCCTTATAATAAGGATTTTACACCATTTCAATACAAAACATAGATCAGCTAAGTCAAATTGCTTGGAATTACATGAAACTTTTCATTTGTACACTTTCCATCATTTTACATGACACAATGGAAGGGGGTTGAGGTTTCCACAATCTATTTACTCGAGTTTCAAAGGGTTTAGGTTGCCATTATGAATGAGGATTGGATGGTTCCCATTAGTCAAGATCAAGGTTCGAGAAATGCATTGAGATTGACTACTATAAAATCAAGGTTGGGTGTTTTTTCAAGACTATTATAAAGGAGTTTTAGTGGCCAAGAGGGTTGAGGTTCAATTTGGATGCAGAGGTAATGACCCTTCCTTTTGTTTCCTTTTCTCAAAGCCTTGTTATTTTCTTGCATGGTCTAAAGTGAATCTATTGAGTTCTATGTAGGTTGTTATGGATCCCTTTTGATTTGCCTCAAGGATATGGATTTGGGCTCACATTGGCCTAAGAGGAAAAGGTTTTGGGGCCTTCTATTGTAGACTACTTAAAGTTTAATTTATATATTTTTTGAATGTTGCAGGTTATGGCTCCAATGACATTTGATATCAAGGTTTTACACACTTTCTATTTAAACAAACTTAATGGGTAACATTGTAATCCGTGGTTATATGCACACAATTTTTTTGATAATGTTGAATTGAACACACACAAGATCCCCCTTTTCTTTTGTAAATATATATTAAATGAAAATTATTTCACTTATTAATGGAAATAAAACAAGTCGTGAATGCATAATGAAATACTATTTTCGAAAAAAAAAGGGTTAAAAATGCATTTTCATCTTTTCTTAAGTTTCCTTTAAAAAGGTTGGGGTTTCAATTTATGGAAAATAAGGGTTATTAAGCAATTTATCCCCTTTTACATTGATGTTCATACCCAATTATTTATATGTTCACAATTTATTGGTGTCAACTCACAATCTCCATAGATTTAAGTAGGTTGGGGTTTAATTAGCTTAATGCACCTTTGGGACCATGGTTTATTTGTTCGAGTTCAAATTTTTTATTTGATTTACTTAATTTTATGTCACATTCAAATGGGTCGTAATTTGATGTAGTATGGAATGAATAGGTAATAAGTTATACTCCTAACCAAGGAAAGAGTTAAATATTTCTACCTCTAAGCAACAAAACTAATATTCGAGAATTTACTAACACAACATGAAAGAAATTGAGGGAATACATAAATACTTGCAACTATTAACCCTACTCTTAAAGTAACCAAGTAATAAATATTAATTGGAATAAAAAGGAAATCAAGAAAATAAACAGAGTAGGTAACAAACAATTAGTTAATTTAATGTTAAACAATTAGTATAATTCAATGAATGCCATCATTACTTTCAATCTTCATCTCTTAGTAATTTATTGTCTCAGGTTAATCACTGCAAGGTTAGTTCTTTGATATCCCCCAAAGGCTCTTATTTGTGTATTTTGAGGGCTCTAATACCACTTTGTAAGAACCCAATTGGATTTACCTAATCAACAATTTTCTCCCCTTTAATACTAAGTGTTGGAAATGCATTTTGGATGAAATTTTGAGAAATATCCTAAGGGTTGAGGAGATGCAAAATAAAAGTCCATTTAGGATCAAAGTGAATAGTAACAACACATTTGGCAGCGCATACAGAGATAAATAAAGGAAATAAAGCAAGGAGAAAAAGAATGAAAAGAAACATGCAGGAGAAAAGGAAGGAAAAGCAGCATGCGAGCACGAAGGTAGGAAAATCATGCACAAACTATGTGTTGTCATAGATGATTATGGGCTCTAATACCACTTTGTAAGAACCCAAGTGGATTGGACATGCATTTTGGATGAAATTTTGAGAAATATCCTAAGGGTTGAGGAGATGCACAGTAAAACTGCATTCAGGATCAAAGTGCATAGTAAAATCACATTTGGCAGCGCATATAGAGATAAAGAAAAGAAATAAAGAAAGGATATAAAGTAGGAAAAGAAACATGTAGGAGAAAAGGAAGGAAAAGCAGCATGCAGGCGCGGAGGTAGGAAAATCATGCATGAACTATGTGTTGTCATAGATGATGATGGCTCTAAAATCACAAAGATGATGGGTCACCAACACAATATGAGGGTAACACATAGCTTTCCAAGAAGTTGAGGATAGGATGCTAACATAACCACCTTTGTCAATAATAGTGTTATGTACCTTGATCTTATCACAAATCTACATGATAATTTGGAAAGTCGGGTAGGAAGGAATGTGAGGCTTCGTCAAAACATTTGAATCAAAGGAAATGACCTCAGTACTTGGAGGGGGTTCCATTGAAATGGGTGAAATTAACCCTTTTATAGAGTAATCTTAAGTGACAATAAATACCTGAGCAATATCCACTTCACTCTCCAAGGGGAGAGTGTGATGGATCAAGGATTGAATCGGCCTAACCGCCTCATCAACCAACAGTTGGTTGGGGGAGGACTCATGGGAAGCAGTTGGAGGTTGTTTCTTGGAAATAGCTATTAGCAATGCCTTCTAGTAATTTCAAATCTTCATCCATGTGAGGGAAAAGTGACATGTGGTGCATTTCCCCTCTTAACAAACAGGGAATATTGACTTAACCCTTTTTTCCTCCAACCTGATGATTATTGGTTGATGGGTTGTCACTAGCATGATGTTCAAAGGCTGGCGATGTGGGTTGTTGGGAAGCAGTAGAAAACACTTCTAATACCTTGGGAAGACCAAAGCAATCCTTAAGAAGGTGGTCACCCTTACAAATCCTTCAAGAGAATTTAGGCTTGAAACATGTGTTTGTAGGTTTAGCAATATCATCAACACACCCAACATGATTAATAGTGGTTGGTTGATTTCCCCCTTGCTTATTTTTTTTCTTCTTAATATTCCTTCTCTTATTCTTATTATCCTCCTAGTTACTAGCATTAATACGTTGACCAAGAAACGGATAAGAAAGGGAAGAAGGCCTAATGGGTAAAGAAGGCAAAGGGTTAACATGAGGTTTATTTTCTTGGGGTGGAGGGTTTGCATTCGAAGCACCGGGAGACTTTGGGATCATTGGAGTGGAAAACAACCATAACAATAACCCTATGGTGAATCTAGGAAGACTCAATGTAGCAATATAGGGAGGACCAATGTTTACAAAATAAGGAAAAACAAAAGGTTCCCCATGAAAGGGGTTCCTTGGTTGGTAGTCCTAAAAAATGTTTCAATAGACAAAAAATCAACCTAGGGTCACTAAATAAAAGAGAACACACTACCAAAGTCCCTATAAAATAATATTAAGAAAAAAACTCTCTTCTGACAGGGAAAAAAGGATGTAAGTATCTTCCGAGGATGGGAGATGAGTCTACCAATGAATATATGAGAGACATTTACCCACAACTAATATGTAGTGAACAACCATAGGTGAAAATACATGATGCAACCAAGTACCCTCCTAAGGAGACAAAATCATGTGTTGCATGTATGTCTCAGGTACTGACATTAACACCATTGTAGTCACTTGGGAAGGTAACCTAAGAAAAACAACTAGGGCTACTACTTCACACTTGGTGGTTGGGTAGAACAGTTGTGGGATAGGGATTCTATGAATGGGAAGGGAATGTAAGACAAATGTATTAGACTTGAAGAAACTCAAATAGTGGTGTCACCTCAAGGACTTGTCACTACTAAGATTTCCCCCATGGCCTGCATAACCCCACCAAGAGAGAGTGTTGGGGACCGGTCCAAGCACTCTTCTCGACTTCTCCTACCATTTGATTATTGTGTTAGAGGATATTTCCCAACAAGCACTTCACATTACTAATGTTTAATGTTCCTATTTTTGGTTCAATGTCCTTGGAGAATTTAGTCTCCACCTTACAACGAAGGCCCTAAAATCCTAGACTTGTTGGTTGTCTATAAAAGAAAAAATTCTAATTTATATTATATTATATGCTTGTTCCTTTTATGGTTGTTGTTACTCAAAAGGGTAAATTTAAGTGGACTATATGGCGTTATCACTATGACTCCAAGAATACTTCAAAAGAAAAAATTAATGGAATGCAATTGTTAGTTTCAATGAACCCTATCTACAAAATGGAGAAAGAGGTTTCAAGCAAAGAAACAAGTGTAACATTCAATCAAGAAACATGAAATACTCTTTTAATTCAAAAGGGGTTTGTATATGAGTCAAATAAACTGTATGATACACAATTAAAATGAAATTTACTTAGATTTAAAATGAAAGCTCAAAAAGGTTCCAGCCACTAACTAGAATGCAAGACTTATTGTTTATTTTTGAATGCAATGAAATGATTTCAAATGCAATGTTTTATGATTCCTTACTTTCAATGAAATATTTTAATGTCTTTATTTTTTTTTAAATAAAAAAGTGGAACCTGCTATATTAGATAGACAAAAAACTTTTACAGAGTATACAAAAGAGTAGGTCTGATATCACCCAAAATGCTGCTGGTTATCGGAAACCAACATAGGTGGAGGGCGAGTAGCAGTAGCATGATAGAACATAAAAACAGAGTAGCATCTGTCCTGCCCGGAGGAAACCAGGACAAATGTCTATGGTCTAAATACACATAAAAAAGTAACATAAAAAGCTAGGAACCAAGAGAACATAAAAACCTAGGTGCCAGGTGACCTGTCATCCTCGCCAGTCTGCCTAGTGGACCCAGCCAGGATGGCGAAAGATTGCGCGCAGAGGGGGCATTTCCGCTTAGCTGGCGCATTGGAAAATGCATCGAGGAGCATGTCCATGCGCTGGCCCATGAGGAGGGCTCGATGCTCTAGGTCAGACAAGTGGCCACGAAGGTCGAAGATTAGCGCCAAGTGCTCTTCCCAAATGAATGAACCATGCATGCTGCCACCCACATCCACTGCCACTCCAGAACCCGCGTCGAATACCCTCTGCTCCGCATCAGCCTCTGCACACTTTGTGCCTGCTTCATTCACCTGAATGTTATGGTAGCTGTAATTGTCGTTACCAGGCCAGGGGATTTCTTCCAAAATACAGTCGGGGGTATTGTCTACCAGTGTCGGAGTGGGTCTGCATTCCTCCCAATGGGTCGCCGTGGTCGCTCGGGTTTTCTCGATAATCGACAGGTCCTCCATGAATGGGTCTTCCACCACTATGCAGGGGGGAAACTCCTCCTCAATACTAGCTTCCTGTAGGGCTCCCGAGGTATTAGCCTTGATGTCTAGGCTGCATCCTGCTCCAGATTCAGCAATGGTGGCAAGTCGCGCCATCTTATCTGCCCTGGCTTTCTTCCGAAGAATGGATGCCGCCAAAGCCAAGGCGCATTCCAGTTGCTCCTTTCAACACCGCTGCACCTTATGCGCCTCCCAGGCCGTGCCACGGCGAGGTCTGCCTCTCTTTTGAGCCATGGTGAAGGAATAGAGCAGTTGTAGGTGAAGGCAGATGAGCTAGGACGAGAACAGTTGCAGGTGCGAAGCACGAGCAAGTCAACTCTGTCTCGATACACTTAAAAAGAAATACAATGAGAAGACAGAATGTCGGGGCACGATGAATGTTGGACTGCACCAGAGCGTCCAAGCGATATGCAAATCTGAGGTAGGTTCAGTCCCACTCTATCTGGGCAAATTGAAGACCAAATAATCAGGAGCTGAGGTCACTCGCCCACACTTAACCCTTGCCATCCCGGGAACACTGAGGTCATAAATGATTGCGCGAGGGAGAGGTCCCTCCATTCTGCAACTGCAGCTATGGCCGTCCCCCATCGTTAATACAGACTCGTGGGTGCGGTCGTCGGCATTTATGCCTAGGCTGAGTGCGAGTCCACCTGTATCCATGGAACTATGTGTCACCCCATCCGGGGATGAAATATTTTAATGTCGAGGAGAAGGATTACAAATAAAAAAATACAAACAAAACATGCACTCAAGTAAGAAATGAAAGAATCCAAATGTTAGAATGTTTCTAACACAAGTTCAAACAATAACCCAAATCTATAAAAACAGAAGGGAAATCAATTTTTGAAAACATCAAAAGAAGAGATAAATAATCAATGTAAATTTGCAATGAGGGAAAAGACTTAAAGACTAACAAACAAGAAACTCAACAACAAAGTGGCCAAAGAGTTCAGGAATACCCTCAAGGGATCCAAAGTTTTCCCAAGAGAATAGAGGAAGAAACTCAATAAAAAGGCTTGACACAACCTATAAAATCTCCAAATTAATTAAAATCACTCCAAAATCAACAAGTGAAACACTTGAAAATTTTTGGAATAGAAATGACAGAATTTTGAAAACTTGCAAATAACAAAGATCAAACTGTTGACAATAAAGACTATGCCAAAGGATCGGGTTAAACTTGGAAACTATGAACTTTTCACAATTTGATAAGAGATAATAATTCAAAAGAGGCAAAAAAAAATGATAAACACAAGCCTTCAATCAATAAAAGTCAAAATAAAACACAAAGGACTCTTATGCAAAGATACGAGTCAAGAAATCTAAGGAAACCGAGGAAAAAGAAATTAAAATTGACTAAGGAAGGAGACTATTGCTCATGTTTTAATCTAGATGGGGCAATGATCAAAGTTCATTGCTCCCTAATACATTTTTTGAGGACTATAATCAATAGAATATCGCTATGTAGGTCACTAACAAAGAGGGATGAAACTTGAGAAATGGTTAAAAAATATCAAACATTACCCATATCTAAAGAAAATAAGATTATTGGCTTAGAATACTTTCCAACAATGATGATGGAAGATAAGAGTTCAAATCAAAATCATTCGACAAAAACTAATCAAGAAACAGACAAAATCAAAACAATAAAAACTTAGGAAAATGCGTTCCCTAGTATGGTCGTCATTTTTCTATTGTGGTAAATTCTCCCTATAAATAGGTGAAACCCCCCTTGGATTGGGTTTCCTTTTATCAAAGATAGAAGAAAAAAAAATGCACACTAACTTCCCCTTAAGACTAATTTATATGTTCATTAATGAAATCATAAGAGAGAGAGAGAGAGAGAAAGAGGAAAATATATATGTCTTACCTCTTTCCTATAGGTTGTCCTCATAGCTCCCACTATTGAACTTGATCTCCAAGATATGAGTATGGAAGTATTCCCCTGCAACAGACGACACAATCATCTCCTGCTACTATATATCATTAGACAAAAGTAGATTTATCTATCCTAGAATTAAAAAAGACAAAGATAAACATTCATGAAATGAACATTGTAAACATTAAGAGAAATAGGCCAAGTTATATATTAAAACTAGAAAGAAATAGAATATTTACAACCTCAATGATGATGTTGCAGCAATTCCTCCAAGCTCACCTTTTTCCAACCCCTTCGTGCCACTAGACTATAGGTATGATTCTATGAACTACTTCCTCACATGATCAAAGGTTTGATATTCCCAAGACCCACCCTTAAACTCTCACATAAGGAATTTAAATATTTTTCCATTTGAGAACTAACTCAACAATCCAAGGACAAGATCACTCACTAGATCCACTAAATTAGGATCTCCAATATTTTTTGGGAGAAAATATCTCTCAAGTATTTTAGGGAGAAAATATCTGTCAAGGATTTTAGGGAGGAAATATCTTTCAAGGTCCATCAAATTAGATTGTTCGTTTGATAAAATCTCTCAACCATCCATGAGAATCTCAACTTATCCTTGATATTAGGAAAGTAGATGTGAGGTGGATTCTCACACTAAATTAATTTTTGTTTTCAATAAAAATGAATAATACATATGCACATAGTATTTTTACCTTAATATGATAAGTTTCTCCCTCAACATGTCTAGGATAATGACAATCACTCCCTCACTTAAGTGTGACAAGTCCACTCTTAATAATGTTGGAATTTGATGTGTAATAGTAGTGTCATCCTTATGAGTTTTCCTATATTACTCAACTAGAAAACCATTCACAAGAATTTATTTTGGCACTACCTCCCACCACTTGTCTTTAAATAAAGACAAGTTGAAATTACTCTCTCTCAGGTATCCTTGTTGCCACTATTGCATAGGAATTGATCTCACAGAGCCAAACTCTCACGAGATAATTAGTTATGATACTTTGGAAAATTCTCAACTAGAGCCTAACCTTGATGCAACACCACTTGATGCACCGATCGAGTTCTATAATTTTATAACAACCTACCCAACTAGATCAACACTATCAAAGTGTAACAACTACAAAAATAGTTTAGTCAAGAAATCACACTAGAAAATGATACAAAACTAAATATAAAATAATTAATAATGTAAATAAAAGGAAACAAAAGGAAATGGATGGAATATAACTCTGTATTGAATAATATGTGAATATGTCCTATGGATTACAATATGGAGGTATTAGTCTCTCCAATCTTCACAATATTCAAAGTAGGATGATGTTAATGGAAGATAATATCAAACTTCCCTGAGCATGATATAGTCTTTACTCTCTTATTCTCTATTGAAATTTTGGATTCAAACCTCCTCTTCTCCCATTGTAAACTGTTGGAACTTCTCTCCTTTGAGAGTTCAATATATTTATAAATTAGTCTTAGACTATTTAGTTTGCATGGCATCCCAACAATATTTTTAACTCTTTACTCCTCTTGGGATATCTCTATATATTCTTAGCGTAGCTTATGGTCCATATTTTGACTATTCCAATTTATATTTTAGTAATAGTTGCCTCTTTATTTCTCCTACTAAGCTAAGTAACTAGAAAATATGAATATTTATATTAAATAAAATATTTGAAGCCAATCGCATGAGCCCAAGGATGTTGTTGCATCATATTGTGTGCCTTTTGATACTAGTTCAAAGATGGGATTTTGGATTGCTTATACCCTGATGGTTCCTCAGTTAGTATTTTTACTTGAAATAATACATATGGGAAACTTGATGATTATACCCTTTATGGAGTATGTTGAGTAATCCTTAGTTGATATGTTGTTGGAAGAATTATGCACTTATATAGGGTGGTTTCCCTCTTATTATAGAAATCAAGCACATAAAGGAACCAAGATAATTTGAAATATTTATCTATATTATGAATTAATGATAAAACAAAAGATTTATTATAGAGGATTACAAGTAAGTCAAGTCAATCTACTTTATGAATGTGGGATAGACCGAGAAACAAAATGAAGTGAAATAATACATAAAAGAATAAAATAATATAAAGTCGAGTTGACTTTATTAATTCCTAAGTCTAATATCAAATTGAATATTATAAGCTAATATTTACTTGCATACCCTCCCTTAATGGTAAATATAATAACTACAACAAGTTTATCCCATAATTTCACATATTTTTATGGACCCAAATACTTAATAAGGATGTCTATAGTTTGGTCCTTTGTGGGACAATACTTCATCTCGATAGATCCATCATTTACAAGCCATAATGAAGTGGAAATGTACCTCAACATGTTTGGTACACTCGTGGAAGAATGAATTATTGGAAAGTTTGATCACCCTTTAATTGTCATATAATAGGGGTTTTGGATCTATTTTCTACATCTTCTTATGTGAAATCATCCTCCTAATCTAAATTAACTCATAGTCTCCTTTTACTTCTCCTCAATATTCTACTTATGTTGATGAAATAAATACTACATGAAACTTCTTATTGGTCCAGATAACTACACCCATACCAAGGATGAAAACATATGAAGAAGTGATTTTTCTAGCATTGAAAGAACCTGCCCAATCTAGATTTGTATACCCACACAACTGAGGGTCTTTTCTTCTATTTTATAGAATTCCAAAGTCAAGTGTCCCTTTCACATGTATTAACATAGGGTTAGTTGCAATCCATGGCTCTACCTTGGGTGTTTTCATGATTCTCAAAATGAATCTCATAGTGAAACTCAAATCAGTTGTAGTGGATGTAATATATATCAAGCTACCCACAAGTTTCCTGTGTATTGATTCATTCACCACCTTAGAGTTAGTCTTGGCTAAAAGTTTCATTCATTTATCCATAGGTGTAGATGAAATTTCTCAATTTCTCATTCTAAACCTATCATAAAAAAATTGTTGTATTTTGTTTGTGAGACAAAGATGTTACTTCTTATTTTCTAGAATTCTACATATAGACAGTAGCGTAGGAGGCCTAAATCAGTTGTGTAATTTTTTTTTCTCATATTGGATTGATCTATTTAATAACACTTATGTCACTACATGTAATAATGATATCCTCTACATATATGATCAAAAGGATGATATCATTACCAACTCTTTTGACATACATATTGGAATATGAAGGACTCCACTGGAACCCCTATCCATCCAAGTATTTTTAAATCTTGATGTACCATGCATTGTGTTCTTTCTTTAGACCATATAGAGATTTATTCATTTTGTATACCAGATGCTCCTTGCCTGAAACCTAAAAATACTATGATTGATACATGTAGACCTCTTCCTACAAATCAACATTTAGGAAGGCACTTTTCACATACAACTGATGGATCTTCCAACCAAAATGTGTTTACATGGCTAGAAAAAGTCATATGGTGCTTATATTTTTTGTAGGATAAAAGGTATCCTCATATTCAATGCCTTAATGTTGAGAGAACCCATTTGAAAACACCATTCTTTGTACTTGTCGAGTGTACCATCTTCTTTGTACTCGACCTTGTCACCCATTTGCAACCAATGGGTTTCTTCCCTAGTGGAAGAGCTATGAGGTCCCCAGTATTCATCAAATTCTCATGTTTTCTTTCCATGGAATTTTCCCATTCAGGTCTCCCTTTTACTCCTCAAACAATTATGGTTCATAGATTTCCTAAACATTGACCACTAAATAAAAGTTGATTGTTTTTGGTTTATGTTTTATTCTTCCTCTCAATGATCAACCCTCAATCATTTCACTTATCTAAACATATCCAATGGTGTTGTGCCACCACTTGGGTCTCCTCTTGGGATTCTCATCATCTTCACTTATATTTGTGTCATATAAATTCTTTGTTGAATCTAAATTCTGATTTGGGATATTTTCATAAGAAATTACCATCCTAGAAGAGTCATCGTGCTCATAATATCTCCCCCCTTTAGGTTTATTTTTCTAAAGAATGACACCTAAATACTTATCCACCATTGGATGCTCAATAATTTTGAATCCAGGATAAGTGTGGAAATTTCCAACTTCCTCATAAAAAACAACATCTCTATTGAATCTCACCTTATTGGTTTCAATATCAACCAACCTGTAATCTTTATGATTATCATTGTACCTTGTGATCACCATATTTTTTCTGTTTGGAAAAAACTTGGTTCAATTTTCATCTAGAATCCAAGTGTAGGTATTATAATGAAAGACTTTGATATGAGTAACTTTGGGCTTTCTTCCATACCATGCTTCCTCTAGAATATTCTACTTCACTTCCATCATTGGAGATCTATTC
Source organism: Picea engelmannii (assembly GCA_009831015.1). Lineage (NCBI taxonomy): Eukaryota > Viridiplantae > Streptophyta > Pinopsida > Pinales > Pinaceae > Picea > Picea engelmannii. The sequence goes on along the minus strand of ML777407.1, from coordinate 432,325 downwards.
AGTAAGTATAATGTTGTGAAAAATACCTCATCCCAAAACCTTTTTGGAACACACTTCTTTTGCAACATACACTTGGCCATGTCTAAGATAGTACAGTTCTATGTTTGAACCATTTCATTCCATTGTGGAGTGTGAGGTATAGTGAATTGTGTTTTTATCCCATGTTTAGCACAAAATTTATTGAATTCTTTGGAACATAAGTCACCACCATCATCAAACATAAGAGAGGTAATGTGACAACCTGTCTCTTTTTCTAATAAGGATTTGAATTTTTGAAATTCATTAAACACTTCAAATTCTAGTTTCAAAAAATACATCCACATTTTCCTACTATAATCATCAAAAACCAAAAGGAAATGTCTAGCACTAGTTATTGATGTCATGTTCATTGTTTCATAAATGTATGCATGAACTAGTTGAAGGACTTTCTGTGATCTCCATTATTTTCCTTCATCAAATGGCTCGCTATGTTGCTTCCCTTCTTAGAAATATCCACAAACTCCCTAGATCTAGTGTTTAATGTACATAAGTCCATATACTATATTCTCTCATTCTAGCTAAGAGAGATAGGTCAATTTGACGTGGCGATACCTCTAATGCCATAGTGTGTTGTTATATGATGTACTCTTGGTTGCTAGTGCATTCTTTCTAACCTGTCCACTATCCACTAGTTTGAACAATCCAAGGTCCTTGACACTAAGATAAATATTATTGTTGGTTTCCTTGTCATCTATGTAGCACTTGCGATTGCTATAGTTGACATCTAGTTTAGGATCATGCCACATAATATAACTAACTAAAAGAATATTAAGCTCCATACTTGGCACATAGTATAAATTGAGGAAGATTATCATTTTTTCTCCAAAGGAAATATGCACATTTCCTTTGCCAATGATTATATGCTCATGATCACCACCAATGAATATCATTGAATCCTTGGAAGAAAAAGTCATGTACTTTATCAACCAAACCTTCATATTGGTGAAATGACATGATGCACCTAAATCAATGAACAAAGAAGATTACTTGGGTTGATTTTCTTGTGTTGTGGAAATAAATGCATAGAAGGAAAAATCCTTCTCCTCTATATTCTCAGTGACATGATCCCACTACCGAGGCACTCTCTGGTCGTACTTTTGGTCAAGAAAAATAAATTTTCAATGCTTCTTCATATGGCCCTCCTTGCCAAAATAATGGAATTTGATGGTCTTCTTATCCTTGGTAACATCCTCACCACTGCTTTGTATTGTCTTCTTGGCTCATTTACCTTTTTTGTTTTCTTTGGTAGAAAATACTTCCATAGAACCCTCTATGCCATAGCTACCATCAAACTATTTCTTCCACTTGTCTTGTTGTAAGAAATTATTTCAAAGATCATCAAACTTCATGTCAACATTCATGGAAGTGATGTTTAGGGTCTCAATAAAGTTCTCATAAGAACATGGTAAAAATTTTAATGTGATTACCACCATGTACTCCTCCTTCATATTCCTATCAATGGCCATCAACTATTCTCAAATATATTTAATCTTGATCAAATTATCCTAGAGTGATGCATGCTCATCTGTCATCATATAAAACAACATGTTCTTCAGGAAGAAGTCTCTACCTTTTCCTAATGTCTCATTCAAAATTTTCAAATGTATCCAGATCAGTGATGAATTCTTACATGTCTCAACTACTGTAAGAATATCATATGTCATAGAAAAATTAATCAACATCACAACTTCTTTGTCTTTTTCTTCAAAATTTTCCTAGTCTTTACCTCTAACTTCATTCCAGGTAAGTTTACAAAGGAAAATACTCGCCACGAACTTTCTCTAAAAAATAGTCAACATCTAATGATTCCATGTGTTTTAGTTCATAGCTATGAACTTTTGACTCCCTTCTATAATAATTTTCGGTAAAGATGTTATAGGTGAAGATCAAATGTAACCCCCACCAGAAAAACAACAGAGTAATATGTTGGAAAACTTGTATATTTATCATAAATCTACCCCAAAACAACCACAAAACATGTAGATCTAGGAAAATATGGTTTAAGTGAAACCATTTTGGTTCTTTTATGTGTTATTATAGTGATCCCTTGATCCATCTCTACCCACAACAGTCCTTGGTTATTCATGCTCACATAGACTTGATGACACCTAAACTATTGAGCTTGAAAGAGTTGAAACCTTGTCTTTCAAAGGCCCAAGACTCTTGATATGGCTTCTAGAATGTTTGTCTTTGACACTGTATTACAAAAATCAAGCACATAATGAAACCAAGATAACTCAAAATAGTTATGTGTATTGTGTATTAATATGAAATTGAAATATTTCTTATATAGGATTACAAGAAATTCAAGTCAATCCACTTTATGAATGTGACGCAAACGTGCACCACCCTCACGGGCACATCCTCTCACATAGGACCTTCCTCTCTTCTTGGCCCGAAGAACTCAAAGGTTCTCCTAATTCCCCATCAGGAATCTCCCTACCCACAGATTCTATTCATCACACGATCCCCTTCCTTAACTTCTCAGAGGATTGGAACTCGCGACTTCGCGAGTTCAAAGGTTGAACATTGGGTTCTCGGATCCTTGAGACCCGATGGTTAGTCAACTCGCTGACTTTTCCCTGAGGGATTTCACTCCTCGCGACCTCGCTACTCACGATACAAAACTTTTGTTTCTCCAATCTCCGATATCCGAGGCCCCGGAACTCCGATGCGCATGTGTGACTTGACCCGTCTACACCCGTCACTTCTATCGGGACTTCCGCACTATCGTGATCTCGCTCCCTCGCGAATTCACTCCTCGCGAGGTTGAATAACTTCCTCGTCAACTCCCGAGGTCCGAGATGCCAAAACTCGCGACCTCGCTTCCTCATGAACTTGAATACCCAATACTTGGGCTCTTGCCTTGCGATCTCCCGAGTTCGCGAGATCTCATGATCTATGACACCTGTCCTCTTCAAATGGACGGCTCACAGCCTCCTTGCCACTTCGCCACTTCATGTCCTCGCACCTCACGACCTTTAACACCAATTTCGCGACCCTTCCACTTACGAGTTCCCAAGATGCGAGCTTCCACCTGTCCACTTGCCAAATCCTGTGGATCCACACTCTCCTCGGAGTAGTCAAGATATCACTTCTCGCAATCTCGTGACTCTCCTTACTAACTTAGGAAACTTTCTTCACGAGGTCCCGATAGGTGATCTCGTGAACAATCCAACGACCCTGATCGACTTGGATCAACGATGTTGTCCCTCCTGAGCTTTGGATCCTCTCCATGCCTGCATTGTAACTACCTTGCACCTCTGGAATATCTAACGGCTCTCAAAACTTCATGAAATCTCTTCCAAATATTTCGTCCGTCCATTCTCCCCTTGAGGATTCTGCAAAATAAAGAAGTGTCTCTCCATGAGACTCGTTTGTTCGCTCACTAGCCTGCGACACTTTCTTCTGACTCCCAACAACAACTTCCCTGCACTTAGCCTCCAGGGAGTTCAATGGTCTATTCCTCCTGAGCTTTTCCACTCTGATTATTTTAGAGGGATTTACACGTGCTCTTCGTGGCAATCATGCAAGAACTCCCAAGTGTTGAATCCCTTCGACTCTGCGCACTCCTACAACAACAGTCCTTGATTCCCTTTGCTCAGATTCACAACTGAGACTTTTGCTTCAGCCTGCGCACTCATTGCATGACTTCAAAAACCCACTTCCACTTTTGGGTGAATGAGAACAAAAGTTAAACTATTGAGCCTTCATCAACGCACTCCTTGTGAATGACTTTCGACTGCACACCTTCCAGGAATCTCCTGGCTCAAATAGAGAAACAATTGAAACTCATTCGCTCTCCCTTTCAGACTTCAGTTTGAAACATGAAATCACATGCACAACATATACAAAGAAAATGCATACCAAGAAAGCAAACATTCATGAGCATAACATCAATACACAGAGAAAACAACACAAACCATGATCTTGAATCAAAGCTTCATTCTATTAATTCAAATGCCTGTACATGGGTGTTTTTCATACAATATTCTCTGCTTTCTCCTCTCTTCTCCTGGGTTGATAATGTTACAATGATATAATGAGGGTGTATATATCTGTTTTCCCTCTCGGACTCTAAGCTATCAAATCTAGACTTAAACATCTATCTACCAGCATTAACTAGATTAAATGCCTCCTATCTACCAAAGGAAGAGAGCTTAAAGGATCAAGGTCCAATACAATACACAATGTGGCTTCATAAATGGCTTCATTTAAAGACTTGCACTACAATCCCAAAACACTTTCAAAAATTTGGGTTCGTTTATCCAGCTAATCTCCGCTTGATGTGTTGGCTCGCTTGATGAGTTGGAAATGCTCCTGCATCATACTCCTCGGCTTGAAAACTTTCATGGGATCCTGTCCATGAGCTCCTGCATGGTCTATCAATGCTTTTGAATCACTTCTTTTGTCTCCCAGCTGGCATCTTCCACTAGGTGATTCTTCCATTTGACCAGATACTCGAAGTATTGCTTCCGCCTGGTCCTTTTGCTGACTCTCTTGTCAAGTATACGCTCCATTTGTGGCTTCTCTGCAATTGGTATCTGCTTCTGCCACTGGACCTCTAGTTGTTCATCACTTCCTCCTGCTCTGTCAGCCTTATATGGATATAAGTCTGAGACATTGAATGTCGGAGATATTCTGATCCCATCCGGAAACTCAATTTCATAAGAATTTTCTCCTAATTTCTTCAAGACTCTGCATGGTCCAATTTTCTTCATTTTGAGCTTATTATATGTTCCCCTTGGGAACCTTTCCCTCCTCAGATGTGCCAGAACTAGATCACCAACTTTGAACTAAAGTTGTCTCCAGTGTTGATCCGCTCTGCACTTATATTCCTGGTTTGATTCCAGCAATCGCTCCTTCACCCTGCTGTGAAGTCCTTCCATCGCCTCTACGAATTCTTCAGCGCTTGCTCTCTTAGTCATTATCTTCTCTGAATCCCTTAGTTCAGATACTCCTCTTGGCTTCCTGCCGTATACGATCTCAAATGGACTTTTGTCTGTGCTCCTGTTCACTGAGTCATTGTATGCAAACTCTTCCTGTGGCAACACATTGTCCCAACTGTTGTGGTGCTCTGTCACCAGGCTTCTTAATAAATCTCCCAGACTTCTATTTACCACCTCCGTTTTCCCATCTTTCTAAGGATGATAGGCAGAACTAAACGCCAATTTAGTTCCTAGATTCTTCCAGAGTGTCCACCAGAAATGCCCAATGAATTTTGTATCCCTGTCCGATACTATGCTTTTGGGTAACATGTGAAGTCTAATGATCTCCTTGAAGAATAAATTTGCGATATGAGTCGCATCGCTAGTCTTCTGGCATGGGATAAAATGTGCCATTTTTGAAAACCTGTCCACCACCAAAAATATGGAATCAACACCTCTTTGTGTCCTCGACAAGCCCAATACAAAATCCATTCTTATCACCTCCCATGGCCTCTCTGGTATGGGAAATGGTTGATATAACCCTGCATTCTTCTTCCTCCCTTTAAAGTGTTGGAAAATCCTGCATCTGTCAAAAAATCTCTTGACATCTTCTCGCATCCCCGGCCAAAAATACGATTCGCTCATCTTTGTGAATGTTTTGTCATAGCCAAAATGTCATGCTAATCCACCACTGTGCTTTTCTTTACAGGTTCTCCCTCATGGAGCAATTTGGAATACACATTTGATTGCCTCAGAACAACAACCCCTCCTGGACCATGTAATCTATCCAAGGACTTCTGTCTCTGAGAACTGGATTCTCAGCTGCTTCATACGCTTCTCCAAAATCTGTATCTCCTGAATACATGTCCCTGAGATTTTCAAAATCCAATTTCTTGACTCGGAACTCCTGCAACAACAAACATTTTCTTCTCCAAGCATCAGCCACTTTGTTAGCAGTACCCGAAATATGTTTAATCACAAATGTGAAATTCTGCATATACTCTACCCATTTTGCATGTTTCTGATTGAACTTCTCTTGTTGACTCACAAATTGTAATGCATGATTATCACTGTACAATACAAATTCTTTCGGGATCAAGTAATGCCTCCACTTCTTCAACACATGTATGATAGCATAGAATTGTTTATCATACGTGGATTATTTAAGCTTTGCTTCATCCAGCTTCTCGCTGAAATATGAAACTGGTCTATCTTCCTGACTCAAGACCGCTCCTATAGCAAACCCACTTGCATCACATTTCACTTGAAATGTCTTCTGGAAATCCGGCAACACCAACATTGGTCGTTCTTTTATCTTCCGCTTCAACAGATTGAATCTTTTCTCAGCCTCTATTGTCTAGTGAAAATACTTATGCCACTTCTTCACTGTATCCATCATCACTGTGCTAATTACACTGAAATTCCTGATGAACTTCCGGTAGAAACTAGCCAAACCATGAAAACTTCTCACCTCAAATACATTTCTCGGTGATGGCCAATTCTTAATCACTTCTACCTTATCCGGATCCATCCTCAACTCATTCGTCGAGATAACAAAACCAAAATAAATGAGTTTTGTCTTCATGAATGAGCACTTCTTCATATTTATCAACAACTACTCTTGCTGTAGCTTCTTCATCACTATAGCCAAATGCTTCAGATGTTCAACCTCTGATTTACTATAAATCAGTATATCATCCAAGTACACAATGACGAACTTCCCGATGAACTCCCTCAGGACTTCATTCATCAGCCTCATAAAAGTACTCGGTGCATTTGTCAAGCCAAACGGCATGACTATCCATTCATACAACCCTTTGTTTGTTTTGAAGGTTTCCTTCCACTCATCATCTTCTCTCATGCGAATCTGATGATATCTGCTTTTCAAATCAATCTTTGAAAAATATTTTTCCCCACTCAGGAAATCCATCAAATCATCCATTCTCGATAGTGGAAGCCTGTACCTGATGGTTATCTTGTTGATTGCTCTAGAATCAGTACACATCCTCCAACCCCAATCCTTCTTTGGACTGAGTACTATCGGAATAACACATGGACTCAAGCTTTCCCTGACCAAACCTTTGTCCATCAACTCCTGGACCTGCTTCTTAACCTCTTCATTCTCTTGCGGCGTCAACATATACGAGGCTTTATCTGGAAAACTGGCTCCTGGTATGAGATCTATGTGATGACTCACACTTCTCATCGATGGCAACGAATGGGGTAATTCTTCCACTATGATATCAATGAAATCTTCCAGCAGTTCCTGAATCTCATCTGGTAAATCATCCACTCTTGTGCTAGTTAGAACAATCCTCACCTTCCTGACTGCAAAGAATTGTGGATCTTCTTTCTTCTCCATCTCTGTGAGAAGTTCCTTCCCACTCATGAGAAGTATTGTGTTGCTCACTTCCAGCTTCACCTCCTTATCCTTTATCGGAAGCAACATATGGGTTCTCCCATTCTTCTCCAGGGTATATGTGTTCATTCTCCCATCATGAACCACATTTCTGTCATATTGCCATGGTCTACCCAGCAATAAATGACACACATCCATAGGAATGAAATCACAGAGCACTTTATCATTATATCCACCTATCTTGAATTCAACCAAGCATTGTTTGGTGAAACTCACCTGATGTCCCTTCAGTAGCCATGAAACCTTGTATGGACTCGGGTGATTAGTTGTCTCCAGCTCCATCTTTTCTACCATCTCGGTTGAAACGAGATTATCCATGCTATCACTGTCTACGATAACCTTACATACTCTGTCCTTGGTCTTGCAAGCTATTCTGAACAGTCTGGTCCTTTGAGATGAACTCTCCACCTCCTTCTCAGGTGTCAAAAGGACTTTATGCATCCCAAGCGATCTTCCGCCTTCTGCATATTCCGTCTCAAGATCACGCTTTTGTGCTTCTGTGATGTGAGCTTCTCCGATGTCCTTCTTTTTCTTTGGACACTCAAATGACCTGTGCCCATTATTCCCACATGTGAAACATGTGATAACTCCACCTCAGCCTCTTCCTCTACCTCTAGTACGAGGAAAAGTATTTGCGTCAACATAATCTCCTCTCTGCTCATTGTGATGCCCTCTTTGTTCAACATATGGCCCTCGCTGTGAGGTCCCACCTCTTTCAACCTTACCCTGAGGTTTCTTCCATTCCTCCTTGGGCTTCTGGAATTTCTCTTGGGCAACTACCTTGCCGCTGGACTGACTTCTGCCTCGCCCTCACTGACATTGCTTACGGCTCAGCTTATCTTTTTCTTTTAAAGCCACCTGGTAAGCATCCTCCACCGTCCTGATGGTAACCATACTTAATTCATCTTGAATGTCGTATCTCAGACCATTCAGATATCTGGCAACCTTCTCATCATCGCTCTCCCGATGACCTGCTCTGATGTTCAGTCGATAGAATTCCTCAGTGTATTCTTTCATTGTCATTAGCTTCTGTCTCAGGTTCTGCATTCTCTTGAATAGAGTGATTTGATAATTTCTTGGGATGAACTTTTCCTTCATCTTCACGATCATTCAATCCCAGCTTTTGATCTTCTGCTTACCCTTGGAACGTCTATCTTCTTGTATCTCGTCCCACCACAATGCTACATGTCCTTTCAGGCACGTAAAAACATGTCTGACCTTCTTATCCTCTTCGATATCTTCGTAATCAAAGTAGGTATCAAGATCTTGGATCCAATCCAATAGCTCCTTTGCATCTAGATTCCCCTCATAGACTGGAATGTCCATCTTCGCCTTCACACCCATTCTGGCGATAGCTTTAATCAACTTCTCAGTTGATGCATCTTCAGCTGCAACTTCCTCCTCACGTTCAACCTCAATTTCACCCTCAAAATCGCTAAGATCCCCTGCACTAGCTGTGCATCTCTAAGTTGTTTCCATCTCCTCGAGTCTTGCTCGGAGATCTCTCATCTGTCTCTCCATTTCTGGATTTCCTGCCGGCCTACCTCTTCTTCGCACCTCCCTATCTTCTAGGTTCGGTGACTGTCTCTCCCTTCTGGGTGGCATGGCGAATTCTCTTCTCTGCTACCAAAAGCAAGGAAATATTCCCTCTCTGATACCAAACCTGATGCAAATGCACACCACCCTAGCGGGCACGTCCGCTCACATAGGACCTTCCTCTCTTCTCAGCCTGAAGAACTCAAAGGTTCTCCTAATTCCCTATTGGGAATCTCCCTACCCACAGATTCTCTTCATCATGCGATTCCCTTCCTTAACTTCTCGGAGGATCGGAACTCGCGACTTCGCGAGTTCAAATATTGAACACTGGGTTCTCGGATCCACGAGACCCGATGTTCAGTCAACTCGCTGAATTTTCCCTGAGGGATTTCGCTCCTCGCGACCTTGCTACTCACGATACCAAACTTTTGGTTCTCCAACCTCTGATATCTGAGGCCCTGGAACTCCAATGCGCACGTGTGACTTGACCCGTCCGCACCTGTCACTTCTATCAGGACTTCTGCGCTATCGTGATCTCACTCCCTCGCAACTTCGCTCCTCGCAAGGTTTAATAACTTCCCCATCGACTCTCGAGGTTCGAGGTGCTGAAACTCGCGACATCACTTCCTCGTGACCTTGAATACCCAATACCTGGGATCTCACCTTGCGAGCTCTCGAGTTCGTGAGATCTCACGATCTCTGACACCTGTCCTCTTCAAATAGATGGCTCACAGCCTCCGTGCCACTTCACCGCTTCGTGTCCTCATGCCTCGTGACCTTTAACACCAATTTCTCGACCCTTCCACTTACGATTTCTTGAGATGCGAGGTGCCACCTATCCAATTGCCAACTCTTGTGGATCCACACTCTCCTCGGAGTAGTCGAGATATCGCTTCTCGCAATCTCTCAACTCTCCTTACTAACTTAGGACACTTTCCTCACGAGGTCCCGATAGGCGATCTCGTGAACAATCCAATAGCCCTAATCAACTTGGATCAATGGTGTTGTCCCTCCTGAGCTTTGGATCCTCTCCACGCCTGTTCTGTAACTACCTTGCACCTCTGGAAGATCAAACGGCTCTCGGAACTTCGTGAAATCACTTCCAAATATTTTTTCTGTCCATTCTCCCCTTGAGGATTCTGCGAAATAAAGAAGTGTCTCTCCACGAGACTCGTTTGTTCTCTCACCAACCCACGACACTTTCTTCCAACTCCCAACGATAAATTCCTTGCACTTAGTCTCCAGGGAGTTCAAAGGTCTATTCCTCCTGAGCTTTTCCACTTTGATTCTTTTAGAAGGATTTACATGCGCTCTTCGCGACAATCATGCAACAACTCCCAAGTGTTGAATCCCTTCAACTTTGCGCACTCCTGCAGCAACAGTCTTTGATTCCCTTTGCTCAGATTCACAACTAAGACTTCTTCTTCAGCCTGCGCACTCCTTGCATGGCTTCAACGACCCACTTCCACTTCTGGGTGAATGAGAACAAAAGTTAAACTACTGAGCCTTCATCAACGCACTCCTTGCATATGACTTTCGACTGCACACCTTGCAGGAATCTCCTGGCTCAGATAGAGAAACAATTGAAACTCATTTGCTCTCCCTTTCAGACTTCAGTTTGAAACATGAAATCACATGCACAACATATACAAAGCAAATGCATACCAAGAAAGCAAACATTCATGAGCATAACATCAATACACAGAGAAAACAACATAAACCATGAGCTTGAATCAAAGCTTCATTCTATTAATTCAAATGTCTGTACATGGGTGTTTTTCATACAATATTCTCTTCTTTCTCCTCTCTTCTCCTGGGTTGATAATGTTACAATGATACAATGAGGGTGTCTATATCCATTTTCCCTCTTGGACTCTAAGCTATCAAATCTAGACTTAAACATCTATCTACCAGCATTAACTAGATTAAATGCCTCCTATATACCAAAGGACAAGAGCTTAAAGGCTCAAGATCCAATACAATACACAATGTTCCTTCATAAATGGCTTCATTTAAAGACTTGCTCTACAATCCCAAAGCACTTTCAAAACTTTGGGTTCGTTTATCCAGCTGATCTCCGTAGCTCGCTTGATGAGTTGGCGATGCTCCTGCATTAGAATGGGGGATAGATCAAGAAACACACTAAAGAGAAATAAGACATAAAAGCATAAATAATATAAATGAAAGATGACTTAATTAATTCCTAAGTCTAATATCTAATTAACCGTTATAAGCTAATATTTAATTTAACACCTCCTATATATTGCATGATGTTATACTTGTCTTGATTTTGTGGTTTAATTAATAGGATATGGTGTTTTGGACTCGTTTTCCTCTTGTTTCTTGCTTCTATTAATGATTGGTTAAGAAGGACCTAGACATCTAAATGATTGAAAAGATTATAATGAGGATTGATTTTTCCTTAATTGATTATTTATGTAGCATTGATGTTCTTGATGATAACTATATAGCATTGATGATATTGGTGTTGTTTTATCATGATTAGTCCTTGTGATAATAGGTTGATATTATGATGTATGTTCATTATTAATGTTCTTCATTTTATATTTTTATCGATTTATGATTAAAATGTTACATATACATTGGTATTTTTGAAAGATAAACATGTTTTAGGTTGAGGAACTAATCGATAATATGGGGAAATGCACTTAAGTGAAGGGATCATGAATTAATGAAGACTACTATCATATACTTTATATTAGGAAGCCATGGGGAAGGGAAAACCTATGAAAATGACCACAAAAGTTAACATAAGTAAAAAGGAAAAAGAGAAAGGGATGTAACTTAGTTTTACTCTATTCGTGGCACTCGTAAATTCACCCTCAAGCAGAATTTCATCCCTGCATCAGAAGGGAGGAAGCCAAGAGCTAAATATTGGGAATATGTTACAATGGAAAGAATTGCAAAATAAGTTTTTTTTCCATTGATAGGGGTGGATAGATGATGAGGAATTGGTTGATATTTTAATGTTGTTATGTTGGAACTTGTGAATTGGATTTTTTTTTAGGTTGAGAAAAGTATTCATTAGGGAAATTTTGAGGTAAAAATGGGCCTCAAATAAAAAATGCACTATAAAAGTTAAATTTAAAAGAACCAACGAGATTCAATATGAACATTTATTCATGCATTTACATTTGATCTCATGAGTCTATCAAAATTATGTAGAGTGCATACTCGTTGGATGCAAAATTGAATTTTTCATACAACAAGTACCTACTCTTGGAACTTGTGTATACTTGTAAGGATATAAGTCAAAAATACAATTAAAAAATAATTCTTTCTTTCCCTTGGAAAATTTGTAACTCTTATTTTAATATTTTTACTATTAGTTTATTAGTTTCCTTAGGAGACCCTTTTTAGACCTCAAATTTCCCCTAATAGGTTGTTCTAACCTAGTATGTAAAAACTAAGGCATTGGGAGTGTACCTAACCAATAAGGGGTACTTAAGCTCAAATTGTGCTTGGCTCCTTGTATCATTCTTTGGGCTTATTACAATATGCCACTGCTAATTATGATTGCAATCACTATATGAGGGTTGGAGTAAGATCCATGCACCCCATAACCTATAGTTATGGGAATGTTGTATTCCTTAAAAATCCTCACCTCATTGAGCCTAATACCTGCTCGAGGGGCAACAATTGTGAAGGTGGTTGCATTGGTTGGGAGAAAAATAGACCCTTGGTCCAATCTCTCCCACCTATTGATTGAATATTGGTTGGTGGGATCTAGAGAATGACTATCTCAACGCTTAGACATGTGTTAGCTAAAGGTTACAGGTACTCGTTACTATGTTTTAAGTATATATTTCTATTTATGTTGATTTAATTGCATATTGGTTGATATATGTTTCATGGGTCCTTCACCAGCCCCTTTATCTTACGTACTTGTTGTATTTTCTATATGTAGTTTGATGGTTTTATATTTGGCTTGCATTATTGTATATGGTGTTTAAGAAAAAAAAATTGGTTAAGATAAGCCCATGATGAGTTGTTACAATAATCAAATTGAATTTGAAATTATACAATAGTAATTAAAATTAAATCTCAATGATTAACTCAAATTGAAATTCCTAAAGTTGTAATTAAATGAAATTAAATAAAATGTAAATTCTACATCAACTAGAAAATAAAGTTAATAATTAAACTTTTTTATATTTTATGATGACAATTAAAGTTTAATAATAATGGAATTTGATATTTAACTTGATGTAATGAAATTCGATAAAATAAATATCAACATTTTTTTTAAAATAAGATATTTTTCATATCAATTTTTTTTTCAATAAAAAAAATCCATTCATATCAAATTTAAAGCCAGAGAAACATCATCAAAATGCATGGCATGCCAAAAGATTCTCAATAACAAATGCATTAGTTGAATAAAAACAATCAACAAATGTTATTTTAGTTGTCTTTAACATATTATGCACATATATGCATTCACTAACCCATTGGTCATTAACATATATGTATAAGCCCATATATAGAAACATATATATACCTACTCAGAGGATTAGGATAAATTTAGAACAATGTAACCCTTATAACAAGGATTTTACACCAAACGATGGATAAAATATAAAAAATCGGCTCTGCAACTAGGTCTAGGGTTTTAGGGTTTCAGCCGCTTTGCCACAACTGTAGCCCCACTGGGGCTCATGTCTCTGAAGGAAGGAGGGTCGAACGACACCTCCTATAGCCAGGCCACCACAAATGGAAGCTCTGGAGAAGGTTTCAAATGACCAACCTTTGAGCCTCCACTAGATCTGCGCTCAAAATTCTTGATGGAAGGAACCTTCAAGGATAGGGAGATGGATATTGATCCAGAGAACGTGACCATACCTACCACAACGTCAACTCCTTGGATACTAGGAAAATGCATTCCAAAAGCACCATAGGCCCTGAAATACATCATTATCTCACCACGCATAGAAGAACAAAAGAAATACATGAGAGACTACGCCCTAGTAGGAAAATTTCTAGGGCTTTGGCCTTCAGAGCGAGATTTGATCAAGTGGATACAATACTGGTGGAAGCCAAAAGGACACTATGAACTACAACTGGGTTCTAAGGGCTTCTTCACAACCATATTGCACAACCTTGAGGACCACAATCGCATTTTTGATGGAGGGCCTTATTTCTATAACTCAGCAAGACTCTTCTTAAGATTCTAGATTGAGAATTTTAGCCCTGAAAAGGAAGATTTTGCCCATGCACCAGTATGGATTAGAATGTATTCACTCCCCCAGGAATTCTGGCTAGAAGAGGTATTGGCTGGTATAGGCAATACCATCAGAATATATGTTAAGTCTTCAGAAGCCACCAAGAAGAGGCGATATACCTCCTATGCGTGCATCTGCATCTACCTGAACATAGCTAAGCCACTGTCGGGATCAATAATTCTCGAATACCATGATTAGGATTGGACCCAAACCATCGACTATGAACAGATTCTATTCATATGCAAGAAATGCCATGAACACGGTCATCTTTTCAGAGAGTGCCCCCTCAATGTTGCTCACAAAGAAGGGAACCCAGAAGCCGGAAAAGACAAGGACGACTTTGCTCAACCAATGGGAAAAAGAAGACAAGGAGGGTGAAAGTAGCCAACCCAAGTAAGTAAGGATCCCTCCACTAGCAATACATATGCAATATTACAAGATCAACCAGACAATCCCTCAACCCTCATAAATCCCAATGAACTCCATGTGAACAATCCTCCCCAATCTATGAGCCAAGGGGAAGAACGACCATCACAGGGGAAGGAATCAAATCACCCCTCCCTAGATACGGCTATGGATCAGCAAGATTCTCTGGAGATAGAGGATGGTGACACTGAAATGGATCTAGAAGAGAAAGAACTAGCTGGGGTGGATCTGGAGCATCTCGAACACACCTACAGGCATCAGAAACTGTACACCATACCTAAGGATCATTTATAGAAGGTCCACAAAGTCTTTCTTAATTCCTCTACTGGATCCACAGCTCGATCCATCAAGGACCTGGGAATACAGAGAAGTCAATCAAAGAATCAGAGAAAAACTTAGAAAGATGAAAAGAAAAGAGGAAGGAAGTCTACCAATAAGCTTATACAATAAATAGGCCACTTCATGGTAAATTCAGAGCAAATCCACCTCATCTTAGATAGATTTCCTCCTCTCCCCACCTCCCCATCATCATGAAGATTATCTCCTAGAATATCAGAGGCCTCAATGGACGTAGCAAGCAAAAAATGCTACGAGACCTGATCTTTGCGGAAAAACCAGACATAGTATTACTACAGGAAAGAAAGTGCACAATTGAAGACATTGATAGGCTACTCCCCTACTATTGGAAGCAAGGGGAAGCAATTTCAACTGCAACAATAGGCACATTTGGAGGACTGGCTATCCTCTGGAATACCAACCCATTGATGATGGAGAATTTTATCACTACCAAGTGGTCCATCACTACAGATTATAGGCTTATTGGTTCTAACAAGCCTGGACACCTAACCAATGTCTACGGCCCGGCCAATCCAAGGGATAAGCAAGCCTTTCTCAGGAACTTGGAATACCTATCCAACCTAACCAGGTATAATCGATGGATTGTCGAAGGAGATTATAATCTCATTCGCAGTCTGGAGGAAAAAAAAGGTGGATCAAGATGCCTGGATCAGGATTCCAATGACTTCAACAGCCTCATAGACAACCTCAACCTCATTGACCTAGAAGCCATCAATTGCAATTACACCTGGACAAATAGAAGGACTGGATAACACCAAATCGACTGCAAACTAGATCACTTCCTCATCTCTAACTCCCTTATGCTGGAAGGAACAACTCTTGAAGCTAGCATTTTGAATATCCCTGGCTCGGATCACTGGCCCATCCAGCTATGGATGGATGTGCCAGCCACTCCAGGGAAAAAACCTTTCAGGTTTGAACAGTTTTGGCTCAACCATCCATATTTTCAAGCGAATATCCAAGACTGGTGGAGGGAGGTAGAGGTCCCCCACAGATCCAAGATGTATAGATTCCAACAAAAGTTAAAGAACCTCAAACAAATTCTCAAACTATGGAACAAGCAAACCTTTGGCAATATATTTGACTCCCAAAAGTATTTGTCAGAACAAATGGGGGTAATTAAAAATCAGATCCGATTGCAAGGTTTAACGGGGGAGCTTAAAGCCCAGGAAGAACAAGTAAATCAACAGTTGAAGGCCAGAAAAGGACAAGAAGATATTTTGTGGAAACATAAATCACGTATCCAATGGCTCAAGGAGGGGGACCAAAATACCAAATTCTTTCATAGATCTATCATTCATCGTCGTCATACCAATATAATTACACACCTAATCTCCCCCAATGGTGTGCCCATTCATTCCCATGAAGACCTAGAGACGACATTGATAGACTATTACAAATATCTCCTCACTGAACCATTCCCAGATAGATCTGAGGCCATATCTAAGGTCACGCAGCATGTTCCCTCCCTCGTCACCTTAGAGAAAAACTCAGCTCTGCTCCAGCCTATTACAATTGAGGAGGTGGATCAAGCGATTCAGGACACCCCAAAATGCAAGGCACCTGGCCTCGATGGCTTCACCAATGATTGTTTTCACCATTGTTGTCCGATGATTAGGGTAGAGGTATGGGAAATTATTGAAGACTCCCAATCTACAGGACAAGTCCTTCAGGCTCTCAATGCGACTTTCCTCACACTCATCCCCAAAGAGGGGCATGCTTACCATCCTAAGCAGTTCATACCCATAGCCCTCTGCAACGTCATCCTATAAACTTCTAACAAAAGTGATCGCTCGAAGACTCAAGCCCATCCTACCAACAATCATCTCTCTGGAGCAATCGGGCTATGTTGAGGGAAGACATATCTTGGACAACGTCATCCTAGCTCATGAAGTGATCCACTCTTTGCAGAAGACCAGAACGCCAGGTATGCTCCTTAAATTAGATCTTTCTAAAGCCTTCGATAAGATAAGTTGGGACTACATGCGGGAAATGCTCCTTGCCTTTGGCTTTGATAAGTTCTGGGTGACTTGGATTTTGAATCTAACCTCCTCGACATTTTTCTCCATCCTTTTCAATGGTGTTCCTTCTCGCCCCTTTCCCCCTTCTAGAGGAATTATATAGGGAGACCCTCTATCCCTATTCCTCTTCATCATCATGGCTGAAGGTCTTAGCCGCTATATTCACACAACTGTTGCAAACAACTTACTGACAGGACTCCCTCTGCATGGCATCTCCCCCCCTATCTCACATAGCCAATTCGTGGATGACACGAGTTTGATGGGTACCCCAACTACACGGGAAGAAAAATCCCTCCTCTCAATCCTCCAAACCTTCATTGAAGCCTTAGTTTTGGACTATAACAAAGATAAATCCCAAATCTTTTTCTTCAATACAAACCCCACCCCCCGATTCAGCGCCATGTCTCTGATATCTTAGGTTTCAATAGAAGCTCCCTTTTGTCCAAATACCTTGGCATCCCCATGATTGATAATGCCCTCAGAAATTCCTCTTGGGAACATCTCCTCTCCTCTTTTATCAAGAGGCTTTCTTCCTGGACCCTCAAAGTTCTAAACCTTAATAGTCATCTCACTCTCCTCCGAGCAGTTCTTCAGGCCCTACCCATCTACACCTTCTCGTCACTTGCTGCTCCAAAGTTTGTTCTCACAACCATTAAAAGCTTACAAAAGAACTTCCTATGGAAAGGCCTCAACACTGGGAAGAAAATAGTGTTGATCAGCTGGGACAAACTATGTCAACCCAAAGTACAAGGAGGCCTTGGATTATGGGACCCCTTTATCATGAATAAAGTCCTAAGCGCAAAGATATGGTGGCGATGGCTTAAGAATCCCAAGGATCTCTGGGCAAGGCTCTGGAGGAAGAAATATGAACCAAATATGGCAGAAAAAAACCTAATATGATGGAATGGAGTCAACCCAAGGTCCTTAATCTGGGCAGGGGCTAAGCAGAATAGACAGCTAGTCACCCAACATGCTTTTTGGGAAATTAGAAATGGGAAAACAACCCTCTTCTAGAAGGATTCCTGGCAGCAATGGCCAATTGTGGACCATGAGGACTGGGCTGAGCATATCAGTACCCAAGCTACAAATGCAAGCCTAACAAAAGTAGCTGATTATTGGCAAGATAATCCTCCAAAAGACACCTGGTTGTACTGGCACCTTAATAGGGAATGCATGAACTTGGAAGTGCACGTGGATATGAGACCCTGGAAGGATGAAATGTCCAAAAGGAAAATCCCCAAGCTCACAAGAGAGGATATCATCCGATGGGGATACCTGCCACGGGGCACCTACAACATACAAGATGCCTATCACATTAAAACCCAATCAGACCTTGCACCTACTTGGGAAGTTTGGAGCAAAATCTGCAACCTTAAACATTGGCCTAAAATCATCCTCTTCCTCTGTCTCGTCACCCATTCGAGCATTATAACCTGGGATAACCTCTCAAAAAGAGGTTTTGTTGGGCCATCTATATGTATTCTTTGTGGAGAGGCAGGAAAAACCATGAACCACCTTCTCAATTCCTACCCTTACACCACTCAAACTTGGGATCAATGTGTGCTTATTATGCATACCTCGGATCACGAAAGAGAAAACATCATTGATACTATTACAGACATGAGGGACCAAGTGTTCCAATATCCCCTCCTAAATTGTATCTGGCAATTACGTCCCGGCTTCATTCTTTGTTAGGTTTGGAAGGAAAGAAATAGGAGGCTTTTCAGGAATGTTTCCCTCCCATGGCAACACTGCTAGAACCAATGCCACCTCAATATTCTGGAAACTCTCAACCTTCAGCTATTGTTTCGAGATAAATTCGTGAGTGCGGAAACAGACCAATCTCCCTAGATCCACTTGGATCTAGAACAAAGCGAGACA
>ML777407.1:389915-400160 GCA_009831015.1 Picea engelmannii | reverse complement strand
TTGAATTAATTGAAAGAGAAATATACAACCTGAGCCTTGATGTCGTAGATCTCCTTTCAATGGCTCCTAGTTCTGACACACACACTTGCTCATGCATGAAGAAAATCAACCACATAAGATGACCTTGCTATTGTCCTTTGCTGTTGTAGCATCAGTCCTCCATACAGTCTTGCACTGATTCTCCAATCAATGTCCTACTAGCTTCCTTCTAATCTCTTTTGTTAACTTTCTTCTTAACCCCTTCCATGAGTATTCTCATCAATATATAAGAGAGAATAAGTTAGTTGCTAGGATAAGAATGATCCCAATAAATCTGGAATGCCAGCTTTTGATCAATCATTCGAATAACAACTCAATCTTCTAGAAGATCCCCTTCTAGAAGGCTCGAGAATCTTAGTTCTTTCCTTTGTAAAAATATGTTCGCACCCTGTCAACGATTACAGAGCGAGAAGTTCGCACCCTGATTGAATGCAACATGCGGGAATGTATCATTCTCGCAGGAGAGTAGATATGTAGCCTACGAACTATCTTCAAAACATGATTTCTAGAAATAGATAGGAGCAACCTTCCTCATGAAAATATTCTTAATAAAGAGTTTGATTTCCTATTATCACGATACTATCATGACATCATCCCGATGACCAAAAATGTGGATAACAGCTATGGAATGAAAAAGAGTTGTTTAGAAATCCGTCAGAACTTCTGATCCTTCAGTACTGAAAGCCCTTCCCAACTCCTCACCCACTTATCCCCTCTTCTTCTCGCCCCCCTCCCAGAAGCCCCTCCTCTTGGTCCACCCCCCTAGTCAACTTCATCAAACTCAACTTTGATGGAGCCTCTAAAGGCAATCCAGGAGTAGCGGGTTATGGAGTATTTTTCCGCAACCACCATGGACATATCATTCTCATTAACGCAGGCTCCCTTGGTCACACCATGAACAATGCAACGGAACTTTGGGGACTCATTAGAGGACTGCAATTATCCATCAAGCACAACTTCACCAAGATGATTGTAGAGGGAGATTCTCAAATCTTCATCAATCTCTTCAGCAGTATTTTAAATGGAGTGGAACCATAAAGAATATCAACCAGTTGGAGACTCTCACATGGGCTAAAGACTCTTACAGATTTACTGCAACCCAATCAGGCCATTATACCTTCTCATATCAGGAGAAAAGCGAATCAAGTTGCGGATGAACTGGCTAATCTAGGGACCAACTGGGACGAACCAGAACTCCTTTGCAAAATGTCCCTCAATCTTGATCACCCTATTCTCCAACAATCTATCTGCAAAGCTAGGGAAGTGGACAAACCCCCGGATGGGGTGCTAGTGCAGGCCAAATGGCGCAAAGAGGGAGTGCGGGTAGGCCAGCAGGGTAGGGCGCCATGTGATCAGCTCGTGCCAGAGACCACCGCCTCCACCCTGCATTAACTATCCTTCACGTCGATTGCAGCAACATTAATTCTAATGCGCCCGACCCCCATTACAAATTTCTCTATGGCTTCTCCATCTTCATTTTCTCCTCTTCCTCTCCCGCGGACCGACCCCTACATTCCTCCGCTACCCTGGCCTAGTTTTGACTGGACTTTCATGGTGCTCACAGCCCCCGGCCATCTCCAGGCTCTCTGCATTTTCCTGGAGAACCTAGTCATTTTTTGCCTTCAAATTATGTCGTGTCAAAGAGGACGGC
Source organism: Picea engelmannii (assembly GCA_009831015.1). Lineage (NCBI taxonomy): Eukaryota > Viridiplantae > Streptophyta > Pinopsida > Pinales > Pinaceae > Picea > Picea engelmannii. Next base: position 398,470 of record ML777407.1, on the reverse strand, counting down.
CATGAAGAGGCTCTCCTTGGCCTCCTTCTCAGCCCCAAGCCTCTGTTTCTCCCCCTAGTTCTCCATCCACAATCTCCTCACTGCCTCTACAGTCCGAGTTAGCACCCCTCGCCTCCTCCACCTCGCCTATCTCCCGGTTTGATTGCGTAGACATTATTGAAATCTTTTTGGGCTCTTCTTTGCATCACCTTGCCATCCCTCCAAACTCTAGAACCATTGTTCCTTCTCATGCACCAGTCACTGGTTCCTCAAGGCCTCCCATGGGGGCGCCACCTCCTATTCAAACTACCCGAAAAAATACGTCCATGTCTACCAAATCCAAGCCTGACTTGTAGCTGAAAGAGAGCTTCACCATTCTCTATGATCTGGTCTTCGAACTCCGTCAGGGAATGGAGAACCTCCAATTCTGACTCCAGCTTATGGATGGAAGGATCTCGACCCTCCTTCCGATTTTATCTACCTTCGAAGATGCTTTCCCCTCCAACCTAGTAGATGCTTCTTCAGCAGAGGCACCCCATGCAGAAAGAGACGGCATAAATGCTAAGACGCAGTGTGCAGTAGAGGTCATTGTGGAGCAGGTCAAACATGAGGATACAAAAGCGGCGACAGCTACAGATCAACATGTGCACAGTTTGCCTGGAGATGCCCTACTAGCTGCCAACAAGGACGAGAGAAACATGGACGCTGACATGCATCTAGAAAGAAAAGGGACACTAGTTGAAGATGAGCCTTGGCACGCAGTTATTCTTGCCACCTGGCCAAGTTACTTGCCAAGTGTTTGACCCCTCAGGGGTTCTTTCTTTTTTAATAGTTTCTTCTTTTAGATACTACTTAGTCAGATTAGCTATGTTCTATAAGACTGTTAGACTATCAAATGCTAAACTAACCTGACTGGCTGAATTGGTTTCCCCTTTATTGGGGCAGTTCAGTAACTACAGTCCGGTTGCTACCAAGTTTTTGTAACTTTGGACTGGTTTTTGAAGGCCCTTTATATATAAAACTTCTTACTTAAAAAAAAAAAACAAGGATTTTACACCATTTTAATACAACACATAGATCAACTAAGTGAAATTACTTCGAATTACATGACACTTTTCATTTATACACTTTGTCAATCATTTTACATGACACAATGGAAGGAGGTTGAGGTTTCCACTAGTCGTTTGCTCAAGGTTGAAAAGGTTTAGGTACTAGTCATTATGAATGAGGATTGGATGGTTCCCATTAGTAATCCATGGTTATATGCACACAATTTCTTTAATAATGTTGAATTGAACACACACAATATCCCCTTTTCTTTTGTAAATAGATATTAAATGTAAATTATTTCTCTTATTAATGGAAAGAAAACAAGTCGTGAATGCATAATGAAATACTATTTTTGACAAAAAGTTAAAAAATGTATTTTCCTCTTTTCTTAAGTTTCCTTTAAAAAGGTTGGGGTTTCAATTTATGGAAAACAAGGGTTCTTATTAAGCAATTTATTCCCTTTTACATTGATGTTCATACCCAATTATTAATATGTTCACAATTTATTGGTGCCAACTCACAATCTCCATAGATTTAAATTAATTAGCTTAATGCACCTTTGGGACCATGATTTATTTGTTCGAGTTTAAATTGTTTATTTGATTTACTTAATTTTATGTCACATTCAAATGGGTTGTAATTTGATGTAGTGTGGAATGAATAGGTAGTAGGTTATACTTTTAACCAAGGCAAGAGTTAAATATTTATACTTCTAAGCAATGAAACTAATATTCAAGTAGTTACTAACACAACATAAAATAAATTGAGGGAATAAATAAATACTTGCAACTATTAACCTTATTCATAAGGTAACCAATTAATAAATATTAATTGGAATAAAAAGGAAATCAAGAAAATAAACATAGTATGTAACAAACAATTAGTTAATTTAATGCTAAACAATTAATATAATTCAATCAATGTCATCATTATTTTCAATCTTCACTCTTTAGTAATTTATTCTCTCATGTTAATCAATGTAATATTAGTTCTTTGATATTCCCCAAACACTTCTATTTGTGGAATTTGAGGGTTCTAATACTACTTTGTAAGAATCCAAGTGAGTTTACCCATTCAACTATTTTTTTCCCTTTAATACTAAGTGTTGGACATGCATTTTGGATGAAATTTTGAGAAATATCCTAAGGGTTGAGGAGATTCATAGTAAAAGTGCATTCAAGATCAAAGTGCATAGTAAAAGTACATTTGGAAATGCATACAGAGATAAATAAAGGAAATAAAAAAAGGAAATAAAGCAAGGAGATAAAGAAGGAAAAGAAACATGCAAGAGAAAAGGAAGGAAAAACATGTTAGTATGAAGGAAAGAAAATCATGCATGAACTATATGTTGTCATGATTTGTAATGAGTCATAAAGAGTTGTCATAGGGTTTTGGGACAAGCTAGTAGGGTTTTGAGCCCTAAATTGTGTGGATAAATACATAATGGGTTGGGAAGAATAGGTTGTTGAGAGAATATGATGAGAATGAGGGAGAGTCTATGTCTGAAGGTTTAGGGGATAGTTTGGTAGAGAGAGGATTGCACTATAGAGTGACTAGGAAGGATGTGGAATGATATCATGATACATCTATTGTAGCTCAGTGCACAAGCCTAAGATTATTGCACAAAGAATAATAAAGAATCCAGTCATTGTGGACGTAGCCCAAGGATTGAGTGAACCACATTAAATTATTTTTCTGAATGTGTCTTTTTATGTGATTGTTCATGGATGTTTTGTTTATGCATGATTATATCTAGCTCTGAGTGATGCATAGTAATTATAAATGTTCCATTGAATATTCTATGTCATAATCTATGTTATAATGGTGATGTATAATTGAGTTTACCAATTAATCAAGGGATAAGAGAGACAAAATACTGTGCATAGGCTATATAAGTACCAATGAACATGTTGATGACCTCACATCCCCTCATCCTTGAAAAAACTTGGTTACTACAGTCCTAGTAGATACCTTGGGTGAGACTTCAATTGCATGTAGGTGATGACGAAAGGGGCCATATCTAAAGGGTTTTGTTGTTTAGATAACACGAACCTAGGGTCTTACAACTGTGTGCCAACAAATTGTTTCGTTGTCGGGACCCGAAATCTATGATTGAGGGAATTTTTGGAGGTCAACTAAGAAAGAGATCGTTGAATGGTTGTAAAGGAAGGAAAGAGAGTTTTCTTGAGGAGATAATATAAACTCTCGAATGATCCATGAACAATGGTTGCAAAGGTATGTGTTTACAGAGCTGCAAGGGATTTTCTTTGGTGAATTTCTTATTATTTTAATAGAATGGTTAGAAATTTTAGTGGAGAATAATGGGAGATATCGTACTGTAGCACTGAGGAATTGGACTTCTAAAAGGTAAGACAAATGAATTTTGTAAGTAATAAGATTTCTCACACAATTGATTTTTGGTTAAACAACATACCGGGGGGGGGGGTTATATTACAGAATTTACAGTAGATTGTACTTAGTCATATAGTGTCAGAGAGAGGGATTTCTTTAAGGGTACACACATAAGGTTTATGAAAGAATTGGGTACCTGGATAAATATGTTGTTGTGTGACAATTTTGTGATGACAATGGAATCTAATTTTTAAGGGCCTACATTCACATAGGGGAACTAGGGGATGACCAAGGGAAGATATTAAGGCATGAAGGAAGGAATAAAGAGATGAATACGAAAGGGAGGGACTGAGGATGTAGAGAAATGAAGAATGTATACTAGAAGAAGAAGGTGATTTTGTAGTATTTCGGAGTGGAGGAAGGTACAAGAGGTTGAATACTGGGGCTAAGAAAGGAGAGTCACAAAGTGAGTATGAGTGGAGAGGACCTTTAATAGTATTCCAAATCATAGAGATACCATGTACAGAAGGGGATGAGGAGGATTCTCAATATGGTCCCATAAGACTGAAAATGACATATATAAGTGCATAGAAGAAGTGAGTGTCATGCAGATGGATGACAATGTGTTGAGAAGGGAGATTACATGCAAAATCTAGAAAAACTATGCAGAATGGGAATGACGAACGTTAAAGGAATTAAAAGGTGGAAATGACATTTAAAAGGAATTAATGATAAGGCATAAAGACGATGTGTAGTCCTAAATGGAAAAATCCATCAGGGATCGTGACAGACTAGTGGTACAAGGAAAAAATACAGTGACAGAAGTGATAACAAAGAAACATTAAATCATGCATTGAGTACACAAATAGTGGATTAGACCATTAGTTCAAGCAGGCATGAATGTACAGGGAAAATTTTTGAAGGGTTATAAAATAACACATGGGATGACAGGGAAAGGGTATTTCCATTCATAAGCATTGTAAGAATATAGAGAAGATGAGGGTAGAGAAGAAGAATATCATGTGATTATTGGAATCCATGCAGGATGATGTACTCAACATAATAGGTGGATTGACAGCGATGCCAAGCATGGTGAAGAAAGCCAAGAAATAATTTGAGGAGAAACTTGTGATGCTAAAAACATGAGACATAGAAGAAATCTTGGAGATGAGGGTGAGACAATGAAAGAATTTGCTACAACCAAAGAGACATTGTAAATATTTATGGAGTCATGGAAGGGAGCGATGCAACATGCATGCGTGTCTCGAGATGAGCCACAAGTGAGTGTTGGGGACCTATTGAACAAGCATTTTAGATTAAAATTTGAGAAATGTACTCAGGGTTGAGGAGATGCACAATAAAATCACATTCAGGATCAAAGTGTGCAATAAAATTTCATTTGGAGGCGCATAAGAAGATAAAGCAAGGAAATAAATAAAACAAATAAAGCAAAGAGATAAAGCAATAAAATAAACATGCAAGAGAAAATGAAGGAAAAGAAACATGCAAGCGCAAAGGTAGGAAACACATGCATGAAATATGTGTTGTCATGAGTTGTAATGAGTCATAATTAGTTTTCATAGGTTTTTGGTGCAAGCTAGTAGAGTTTTGAGCCCTAAAATCCATGTATAAATATGTAATGGGTTGGGAAGAATAGGCTTCTGAGAGAACAGGATGAGAATGAGAGAGATTCTATGTTTGAAGGTTCAGGGGAGAGTTTGGTAGAGAGAGGCTTGCAATAGAGAGCGGATAGGTAGAACCATGACTATTGTAGTGCAATGCACAAGACTAATATGATTACACAAATAATAATAATAAAGAAGTCAGTCGTTGTGGACGTAGCCCAAGGATTAGGTTAAGGACGTTAAATTATGTGTTTGAATGTGTCATTTTATGTGATTTTCCATGGACGTTTTGTTTATGCATGATTAGATATAGGTTTGAGTGATGTGAGGTAATTATAAATGTTCTAGTGAATGTTCTATATCATAATATGCATTATAATGGTGTTGTATAATTGAGTTTACCAATTAATCAAGGGATACGAGACACACAATATTGCAAACAGGGTATATAAGTATCAATGAACATCTTGATGACCTCACATCCCCTTATCCTTTAAACATGAAATCTTACCAAACTCATACCATTGATCTAGTTAATGCTCCATTTTCCCATGATATTATTGTTAACCAAGAGGAGAGGGGGGGAAAGTGTAGCTATGTTTAATTTTCCACCCAATAGGAATTTCCCCATTGATCAAGGTGAAAGATCAATGAGGTGGGAAAATTTAGGTATTAATAACTCACATAATTCCCAAAGTATCATCACATATTAGACACCCAATTAATTAAAGTTAGTGTGGTAGAGAGGATCTTGGTTTACAAAACCCCCAGGGTCCATACTACCACCCTATCCCCTTGTGAAGACAATCACACTTTGGCATCCTAAGGGCCTAAAAGGAATAAAAGTAGCCAAGAAAAAATATGAGTTTTAGTATCCTTGAATGGGAAGTACACTTCCAAACCCTTCATCCACTTAGGCTAGGATAGAGAAACTAATAATATTCTCCACCAAGAAAACAATTCAGGATCATATATTCATACATAGTTTGGTAAAATATCAGAGCATTTCCTCCTAGGCCAATCAACCCTCTCTAAGGTAGGAAATTATTTTGTAATCCTCCCCACTTGTAACAACATTTCCCATATTTGGGTCTTATAATTCCTTATTCCCCTTACCAATTCATGAAAGGGGAAATTGGGATTAAGAGTAACATTAAAAGTGTAAGTAATATGATAAAAATAATTTATAGCTCTATATTCTTATCCCTTCTACCCTAGTTTAATTTAGTGGTCATTTTCTGAAGTTCCATTTGTACCCTTTCCCAAGTCTTAATAAGATATATGATTAGGTGGTCCTCCTCATTAAAATGTGTCCCTTTCCCTTTAGTTCATTTCCCCATAGCTTCATTAATGTCTTAACTTATAATAGATTAATCCTTCCAATAATACCAATTCACATGGAACATCATCTTGATCATCACAAATCAAGAGAATCATAACATGAAGTTACACCAACATGCATGATAATCAAGAATTGATATAAATATCCAACCATATCATTACAAGGACTAGCAATACTATATCATCATCAAAGAAAATAAATGTTACATAGATATTATCAAGAATACAAGTGTTAAGTAAATCATAAAGGAATATCAATGTTCATCATAATTCAAGTAATCACATAGATATCTATATCTATCAATATAATAAATCAATGAGGGTATGATCACTAGAAAACACCATCTGATTATTAGTGAAAACTAATAATAAAAATCCAAGCATTGGGGTATTATAGTAAGTGAGGCCAGTGATGAGTGTAATGATTATAGATGCTATAAAAAGTGCAAGGGTGATAGGTCCTAAGCTAGTTATCATTCACTTTCTTGAGTGGATTTATGGGATCTTGGTTTTGATTTTTGATATTAGGGTTTACCTTAGGATTATTAGGTGGATTGGGTGGATTTCCCCTAGTCCCTCGGTTTTGGTTCTACACTTTATTATTTTGTTTGTTCTTCTTCATCATATTTAGTGACCTTTTGGGTTTAATCATGTTTGTTGGGAAAAATATTAACCATATTGGGGGGATCAAGTTGAACTAGATTGACTTCATACTAAGGAAATAGGGTTTGAGGGGCCAAATATCATGGCGGAGAACTAGGAAAAGGATAATATGGAATTGGATAATGGGGGGTACCATAAGAGGTTCTAGGACCATATGATATGGAAGTGTCATTACAAGAATGCAGAATACTACACAAACATCTATGCACATGTAGAGGTGCATGACCTCTTGCATAAGAGGTGCGACCACCAAAATGTGACAGGTGCAACCCATCATACAGAACATTGGGATTAATATGAGACATACGTGGAGGATCATATGAATGATATCCATACAAATTGTTAGTTTTACATTAATGGTTACCATACATGCTATTATGAAAAGGTAAATCCATTTGACCAAATTGACTAGGGATGATTTTAAGGATGGAAATTTATTTTAAATTATAGAAACCTTGGCGAATCTTACTATTCCTTCATATGCCAACTATAAATGTTTGGCGATATTTTTGTAAAATTATTCAAATTTCTAAAGATTTTATATAGTTTTTATAAAATTTTGGTGATTTTTAAGGTAAAATAATTTTATTCTATAGAATTTGGGCAAATCATTTTTAAAATAGTGAATCTTGTTTTTGGAAAAAACATGGAAAATTAGCCCATGAGCGAAATTTAGCCCCTAAAATCATCCATGAAATTGACTAGAGGCTTGGGAAATTTCCCTCATCATATTTTTTCAATAAAACAAGTATGTGGAGTTTCAATAACAATGGTGTATATAAATACCCAAACTAGGTGTAGATAATGTCAAATCGTCAAACCTTAACAACAACTTCTTCTTCTATTTTAGGCATAGTAGTAACCACATCTTTAGTGATGATAGGGATAAGGTACTTCAAAAACAAATCCAATATGATTTGGAACTTAGAGTCCAATCTTACATAAGATATATATCCTAAAACACCCATAAATGTGATGATTGATATGGGTGGATGTAGTTTTATGGAAACTAGTGAGAATATGATCTCTTGCATCATGATGAACATGTAATTGAAATATTGTAAGGAAAGCCTTAGCTATAGACTAAAACGTGGCATGAGGATTAGCCACTTGATCAATATATCATTTCACCATGACTCTAGTGAGGGTGCATTGAAATAACCTAAGCTTAAATTAATATTATGCGATGACATTATATCAACACCATGGGTAAAAATATATGATATGGTTGTGTTAGCGATATTTCTGGTAAGGGAGGTAAAATGCGAAGGAATGGGTTAAAAAACCACTTGTCGTAAGTTCAGGATGAAAATGCGTCTGTGTTTAAATGAAAATCAATTTTGGACGGTAGGATTTCGCGCACCCGGATCAACGACGTGGATCGGATTCCGGAGCCCCCTGCCTTTCTACCTTTAAGCATAGGGGGGGGGTCTGGAATCAGGGATGTACCTCTTCAATGGTCGAGATCAAGGTTCCTGGATCAACGACGCTCTAGGAGATTCCAGACCCCCCCCGCCTTTCTACCTTTAAGAGAAGGGGGGGGGG
>ML777407.1:358451-381849 GCA_009831015.1 Picea engelmannii | reverse complement strand
CTCATCATCCACTCACAACCTACCACATTTTCTGCTCCCTTCCATGCTAGCCTCCCACTAAGAGTGTGTACATTATATCTCATCTCATGTCCCCTTCGCCTATTTCCTTCCATCGTGTGTCTTCCCCCCCTCATGTCTCTCGTACCTCATCACGTCATGCCTCGCCCTCATGGTTTCGGTACCACCACTCCCGTCATGCGCCCTATCCTTCGCGCTGGCCTCCTCACCTACTCATCGGGTCGTTCAGCTAATCCAAGTGGTAGTGTGAAGGGTCTTCCACGCCCCAAACGTGCCGAGTTGGCCAGGCCATCCTCGATCCCAATGAAGCAGTTATTGAAGCAGTTGGTGGTGGTTGGACATCACCTCTGCCATAATGGGAAAGTCCAGTGATGAATTAAAGGCACGTCGATTCGCCCACAGAGCTGTCAGGAGTTCGATTGCATCCTCCATAGGTGCAGGATCATTCAGAGATTGCAGGTGCAGATTGTCAGGAGCCATGCAGATGCAAAGTTTTAATGCAAGCATCTCGATTTTGTTGTTGTTGTTGTTTTGAGTATATGTAGGCATTTTCGCCATTCTCGTATGGATCGATGGTTGAGCAGAGCTCCCGGTTGTAAAGATTTAATGAAGCACTGATACTCTGGTTATGTATGAACTTTTGAGACTTCTTGTCTTATGAATGCTAGTTTCTTTTACGTCTTTGTTACACTATGTTAGAGAAACTCAGAATTGGAGGATCCAGTTGAGCTATGGCTATTATAGGATGATGTTGTAATGGATCACTGTAATAGTTGCGCTGTCTCTAATTAGTTCCTGTGATTTTCCCAACGCTGAGTGACTTGGAATTGGAGGATCCAGTCAAGTCCACATTCAGTTTCTTGAGACCCTGAACCAAACAGATCTTGCATTCAGAGTCTTTCTTCTACAAACTGTTGAAAGCCTGATTACCCAAAGTTGTTTGTTCACCTTTCTTGATAAGTCTTCCACCTGCTCATCTTTTAATCAACCCACTGGTTGAAGTTAGATGAAGACCTCCTTTGTCCCATACATGCTAGACCCAGTCCCTGAGTTAGAGTGATATCTCCTCGAGTCTTTATCTCCATTTGATCACCCCTTAACAAACAAATCGTGACATTAAACTGATGGGTGTCGGGCTCTGCTCCTGTAAGCAATCTAGGAGTGATTTCCAACGCTAACAGGTTGGATGAAACCTCTCTTGTAAACTCTTCAAACTTTGGGATGTTGAAAGGAAGATTGCTTGGAATAATATGCTATTTGGAATCATTGAAGATATGATCATTGATGATATTAGTCAACTGGGGAAAATTCAATATAGCCATATATGGGAGGGATGGGTTTTAGTTAGTTCCAACCATGGTAGATGTTGGAACCCTGACAAGGTAGTTTGGGAAGCGCTTGATGTGGACAAGTTTATTGAGGATGGGTTAGGGAAAAATTTAAGGATGTGATATTTATCCTAAAGTGTATATAGTGACTCAGTGAGGCAGATAATGTAGTTAATATCCATTATAAAGTAGGTGAATCATTCATTTTTTAATGGCAAAGTATATCAACATTGTGAATAATTTATTATGCGTAAATGTAATTAGGTCAAATTCTCTAGTTTACACACATGTGCGAGCACACACACACATTCAATATATGTGTTGGGAAAATATTCCCACTCTCAATTTTTTTAGTAGTATATTTCCCTTTATATTACAGAAAATTATATTTGTTCAATTAGAAATTATGTTCAACAAATATTCTCATTCTCAATTTTTTACATTTCTCTTTAATAAAAAGAGAGATTAATTTGGTGTAGATTCCATGATTAAGGGGTTTCCATTTCAACAAATTTCTATAAAACAAAATAAACTCTAACTTTTATCACACAATAAATGATAACTGTATATGAAGAGTCTCAATAATTTACAATTAATTGATATAACAATTATTGAGCAATTTCTAAAGTTCACATCAATTTCATTGAAGAGTAAATTTCTAATAGATATGTCCCTTTCTACAAATCAATTATAATCCACCAAATTGATCCTTGAACATATGGAACAATACCTATAACTACCATAATAAATATGAACTCAAACACATGCACAAAATATAACAAAATGAGATATCTTAAAGATACTCGTATATTAATCAAAAGACATAAGAATAGTAGGTTAAACATAAATTTAATAAATTTTACACTTTTGATATTAAATTACATATTTATGGGATTGGTCAACTAATATTTAGTTGATGTCAATTGCTACACAAAAAGAAGCAAGGTGTTTTATAAAATTGGTCATTGATTTTGTGTGTGTATTTTATTCATTTTATACTTTGAAACATGTTTCTCACTTCATGTAACATGAAAATACAATGTGAAAAATGGTTTTTGTAAGGAATTGAACATCTAACTATTGTTAAATCTGATACAAGAGACCTACCTCTAAAAGTTGTTTTGTATTCACAAAATCAAAAGAATCATAATTAAACTTTAGAAACACATTGAGTGGAAACAATTTAATTTACTACAAGTTTTATTTTATTTTATTAACATGTTTATCCATCGTTGAAATTGAACAAACATCCTAATCGAAATACTGAATATCGTCCTGTCCTGATCGAAGGGATGAAATAAACCTGAAAACATCTATATTGATTGTTCAGTCCTAAGAAAAATCCTCATCCAAGGTTTTACAGTAATAATGTTTCCCGTAGCAAGTCGTTGGATAGGGATGAATTTAAATTTCATCTTGCTCAATGGTTAGAAAGGGAATATGCTCAATGGTTAGAAAAGGAATATGGTGGATGGAATCGAATCCAATATCGAATCCAATTTTGATCAATAATATATTTTTTTCATTCTAATTATCAAATTTGAAGAAGAGATTGATACAGTTTTTAGTTATGTTTGAAGGACACAGCTCATATGTTTAATATTTAAAATTTGTATTTATATTTATATTAATAAAAATTGTGTTTAAGTGTATAATAATAATTATCAAATTTGAAGAAGAGTTGGATACAGTTTTTAGTTCTGTTTGAAGGAGACAACTCTAAAACCTGTTTAGATAGAAACTGAATATCTTTAATATTTAAAATTTGTATTCATATTTATATTGATAAAAATTGTATTTAAGTTTATAATAATAAAAGTTCAAAATATTTTTGAGAGATAACTTATACATTGAAATTTTACTGGACATTTCCACACCCACTATAATTTTTTTTTTGAATAAAAGTGTTACCTTTTTACCATCCATAAAGTTCTGTGCTTTATATGTTGTGTGTGCATGCACCCTTTATGATCATCTTAAGGCATTTACCTGAAATGCAACGTAACTAAAATCTCATTCTGGTCATTATTTTAAGATTGTGTAACTGAAATGAAACGTATAAAGTCTAATTTTGTCACTTTAGTGGTGGGATAAAGTTCCTCAATCGTTACATGTTGTTTATCTTTATTTATGATCTTAACATATGAGAAGTTTCACACTATACAAAATTATATGTGACTTTGCGTAAATGAAACAAGAATCAAATATGTAATTTAAACTTGACCAGGAAAGTGGAATATGTAAACAAATTTGAAAAAGGAAATTTTATTGCTAACTTGATTCGGATTTAGGAATGGAACAAATTGATTAACAAACTAAATACAATAAACATAGAGATATGAAGAACAATACAAATATCCAGTGAACAATATATTATATTGAATAAATGAAATAGGTTGGAACTATAAAACTGCAGAACTGAAACACTTGCTCGAATGGTGGTAGCTATCTCTGAGAAGAGATGTGGCTGCTATGCATATCCGTCTGAGCATAATGATCACAATGAAGCTCAAGAGACCTTATTGATATTACTCAAGAATGCAAAAACCCTAGACATCCGAAAACCTAACCCTATGAGGTGAAACACCAAAAGTCTATTGACACTGAGAGGGGGGTGAATTCGTATCAAGTACAATTTAAAAACCTTTTCAACCTATACTTAAACCATTAAATTATATCCAATGATAAATGAACAATAGTATAAGAGTTACACCAATACACCAAAATACACCATGCACAATATATGAGAAATAATCAATAGTTATTGCTCAAGGGAAGTAATGACTTCCAAAGGTAGCTACAACTTCCAAATGTAAAGGGAGGGATAAACCTCCAATGGAAAGATACAATCCTCCAATATCAAGAGAGATTTGAACTCTCCATCATTTCCCCTTCCTTCCACCCAAGAATATATGAGAGATAATAAAACTTTATATTAAATCATCACCATCAACCAACCATCACATAGAGCCTGATAATGCTTCCTGATACTTCTTCAATTTCTACAATTATTCAATTCTTGGAATACTCTGATCCTATAGATAATATTACTCAATGTATTCTCTAAAACTTCTCCAAGTTTCACTCCTTGAATCCTCCCCAAAAAGAAGTTATAGAGAGAATGGTAGACCTTGTTCAATTCTGGTTTATTCAAGAGAGTGAACTTGTACAGAATGCCCCGCGCTCATTATTTAACATCACATTCTGAAACTTGCACACATGAAACTAATGTTCGTAGTATTTCCAATGAAATTGGTCCCACTTCATTTGGATTCTCTATGAATAAGTTATGACTATTTTACCCGGAACACCTATTTATTGACTAGCTTCAGGACTAGTCAAAAAGCATATATTCCACAGAGTGTATTTACAAACTTGTAGTGAACAAAGAGATGAATTTTTTACCATAGGTACCTTGATATGTATTTTCAATACCATAGAAATTTCACCATCTTAATCGTTCTATAAAAAAATTTATAGCCAAAATGGTAAGATTACCTGTAAATAACATACCTTAGAACACATCACCAAAACACATCCTCCTCCCTTAAATCCAACCTTCTTTACTTCTGATTTCCTCTAAAATTAGACTTGTGTATGAAATGAATGTATAATGATATGTATTTATACCATTTATGTCACTTCATTTTAACATTAGGGCCGACCTGACACTTTCTTATTTTGTAATTATTCTCTTTAATTATCTTCAGGGCCTACGTGTACTTCCTTCTTCAATTCACTTTGTCATTTTCAAAAATTCATTTCTCCTCAACCATGAGGATCCATGTGGCGTGCCACATACCAGCGGAAAAAACATGATGTATATTATCCATCCATGGGTTTTTTTTTTGCATGTACATTGTCCTTCATGTTCAAATACCTTCATCAATCTTGTGGTTCAAAACCAAAGACTAGGGTTGACATCAATGACAACAACCAATTTTCCAACAATATCCCCCTTTGTTATTGATGGAAGCACTCATGCTCCCCCTATCATGATGATCCCAATTTATCTCCCCCTTTGACATCAATGGAAAACGGTATGGCTTCTCCCCCTAAGTTCAATGGCATAAGGTGACCTTCTTCTTTGGGGCTACTCCCCTTTAACATGTGGCACTCGATAATATTTCATCTTTATTTTTGGTGTTTGGGACTTTTTCTTCCTTGGAATCCTTTTCTGTGGCTTATTTCTTCTCTCTCTGCTTCATGTCTAGGATGTATATGTTGTTCGGTCTTCTTATTACAGTTGCAACCAATCTTCCTGAGTTATTTTCTTCGATTTTACATTTTTGGGAGTCAAGCGTAAGAGTATATCCTTGATCCCACATTTTACTAACACTGAGTCGATTATGCTTCAAGTCTTCAACCAATATGACATTCTCTATTTTTACATTTTTTCTTTCAATCTCTACTACACCTTCTCCAACTATTTTGGCAGATGAGTCATCTCCAAATGCAACATTGCCACCCTTTCTCTTCAAGTTGATGGATTTTTCTTGATCCCTGATCATGTGTGAAGAACATCCATTGTTTATGTACCATTCATCTTCTTCTTTACATTATTCAGTGGTTAATGTTATTCGACAATCTTCATTGTTTGGAATCTTTTTCCTTCTCTATACTATGGTTGGCATAGGGACATCTTCATTCATATATCTACAATATCGTGCTTTGTGACCAAGACAATTACATTTGTATCATACAATATTTTTGTCCATCAATGGGGAAAATGAATTATAACTTATGTTGTCAAATCCACAATTATTTCCATATCTTCTATATACACCATTCATGTTTCTTGTGTATTTGTTCCTTCATTGATTCTGCAATTAATTGTCTTATGTCCAAAATTTTTGCAAGTATAATAATGACCAAGAAAGAAATTTTGATACCTTGGAGTGAGTGGCCTTCTTTGTGATGTAGTCCATCTGGGTTCATGATCTACTCTTCTGTAGTTTCCTTCATATTGATTGAATATTCTTTGATTCCTTAAGGTAGGAGGTCTTCTTGGATATTCATCTCTTTTGTAATCATTCATTGTTTCTAGTATCTTGGTCTATTTCTCATCAACTGTCTGTGTAGCTCTTTCTTCAATCTTCTTGTTGGTATTTGCATCTTCTTTGTATGAAGTTTCACCCACGTATCCAAGATGTGTTAAGTCTTTTGTCACTTGAGAGTTTCTTAAGATCTTTCTCAATGAGACAACTTCTTCTTCAAGTTTTTCACAATCTTCTTCTTTCTTCATCATTTGGACATTCCTTACTTCTCATATGCTTCTTTCTGCTTTGAGTAGAGTTTTCAAGGAAATGTTTTCTTCTCTTAGTTTCTCAAAGTATTCTAATTGTTTCTTCAAGCTTACAACTATATTTTCATAACTACCCAATTCACTTCTTAGTTTTCTATGTGTGTCTTTGAGCTTCCTATTTTCAATCTCAACATGATTCAATTTTTTAAGATTCTCATATTCTTGTTGAATAGTTTTTGTTTCAGATTTTCTTATTCTTCATTGGAATTTTCTTCTTCAGTGTCATCTCTTTCAATCCTTGGATGAGGAAATTCAAATTCAACATGTCCCACTCCATAATTAAAGAAAAAGAATTGACCTCTATTTGCTTCTTTGAAATCTGAGATGTTGTAATTCGCTTCAACTTTTTCTTCTTCTTCTACTTCTTCCCTTGAATAAAGGTCTTGTATCTTGTCCCAAATATATTTTTATGATGCACATGATCCCACCTTGGATTTCACTAAATCTATCAATCTATCCAAGATGGTATCTACTGCCAATTTGTTGTTCCTTTTTGCTTCCTTCTGAGCTGCAGTCTTTGGTTTCTTCAAAGAATTATATCCTGAAGCAACTGAGAACCAAATGACACAGATGCTCTATCGGCCCTCGGGTCGACATCCGCTCATAGGATCATTCTTTATCTCCTTTGAGTTGAATCGACTCTTTCGATTCCTTACTGGAATCTCCTTCCTATCGATCCACATGTACTTTCGAAAGATCCCCTATGCAAACAACACTAGGTGTGAGCTCCACCTTCTCCGTGCAACCACAACGCTATGACCAAAGACTAATCAAGAAGGCACTTGTCGCAACTCGCCACTTCACAAGTCGAAGTATTGAACTCACATTCCCTTATCTCACGAATCCCTGAGACGCGAAAGGTCAATGGGGTGTTGACTCCTTTCACTGGGCGATACGTGTCCACTTGTCTATCAATCAGGCCCACCTCATGGTTCTGCCACGTGTCTCTCGTGCCCAGCTTCAGCACTTTGCAACTTTGCTTCCCAAAATGCTTCCTCCTTTGTATTCCAACACCCAAAGCGTCAAGATCCAGAACTGCTCGATTCTCCTTATCGCAGCTTGTGACTTCGGGGTTTTCAGGACTTCGAATCTCGCGACTTCGTGACTTTTCCTTCCAAGTGTCTCGAATCTCCAACTACAAAAACCCAAAATTCCGATTCGTTGAAATGGTTGACAACGTCCTTCCCCGTACTTATATCACGTCTCATGATTTCGAGAATCTCGAGACAAAAGTCTCGACCTCCTATCCTCCAAAACGCTGAAATGTTGAATTCTGATTCGTTATTAATACTGGGCCCACAACGAAACTTCTCGCTCTGTCGGGACTTCGCACTTCATGATTTTGCGAATCTTGATGCAAAGTTTTTGGTCCTTCAACTCGCGAATCCCCGAAGTGATAATTCACGAGTGATCCAATGGCTCTTGTCGACTTGGATCCTACGGTTCGATTTCTCTTGAGCTTGCACTTGAAGAATACTTACCGTAACTTCCCTACTCCTCTACAAGATCTGACGTCTCTTGGAACTTTGCGAATTCTCCACATAGAATTTTGACCGTCCAATTCCTCTTTGACAACTCCTATGAAATGAAAAAGGTATTCCTTCACAGAACTTGTCCACCTGCAAAACAACTTTGCTACGCCTCCTTCCAATACTTCAAGGCACTAGCCCTCTTGATCCTTTCTTCGATAACTTCAAAGACTCTATCCCTCCTGAGATTGCTTGAAAATCCTCAAGTACTCTGGGGATAACTTCTGCGCGCAATCCTTGCGACACTTCTTCAAATACGCTCTATTATTTGAACCTCTTCGACTTTGTGCACTCTCTGCAACAACAACCTTTCAACAATTCCCTCAGGTTGTAACTTTGAGACTCTACTTGGCCTACGCACACCTTGTACGGCTCCTATGATTATCTTGCACTTCCGCGAGAATGAGAACAATTTTATCCCTCCCGAGCTTTGAGAGAGAAAAACTTTGAACCCTTGTCAATGCACTCCTTCTGGACAAACTCCATTGCACTCCTTGTAGGAATTTCACTCACTCAGGTTGAGAAACAATTTGAAACTCATTCCTTACTCTCTCTCTCTCAGATTTCAAACATTTAACAAGAAATCATTCATACATAACATAAAAACAAATGCATAATAGAAAGAGTAAAATAGCTATGAGCATAGCATTCAACATGCATACACAGAGAATATCACAACACCATAAGTTTGAATCAAAGCTTCATGTATAAATTCAGGACTTCTGTACATGGGTGTTTTCAAATACAACTCTCTGCTCTCTCTCTCAATAGATGAATGTATTTATTCTCCTCTATGCTCTATGATCGATTGATCATGATAAAGTTACAATGATATAAGATGAGGGTGTCTATAGTTGGTTTTCCCTCCTATGCTCTAAACTATCTAATCTGCATTTAAATATACCTACTCACATTAATTATGTATTAATGCCTTCTCCTACTACAGATGAGAGTGGATTGCTCAATATCTATTTACAGTATCTAAGTGTGCTTCCTCTTTAACTATTACATTCATGTTTCAAAATATTTCAAAAAGATGTACGCTGGTGCTTTCCAACTTTCTTCCGTCCTTGCACTTGCTTGCTACTTGCGATGTTTGCGATGCTCCTGCATCATACTCCCTCGCTTGAAAATTTTCATGAACTCCTGTTCATGATCTCTCGCACGGTCTGCCCATGCTTTTGAATATTTGCTTCATTCTCCCAGATGGCATCTTCAACTCGACGTCCCTTCCACTTGACCAAGTATTCAAAATATTCATTTCTCCTAGTCCTCTTGCTAATTCTCTTGTCAAGTATTTCCTCCATCTATGGATTCTCTGCAACTGGCATCTGTTTATCCCACTGAACATCTGGTTGTTCATTATTTTCTCCTGCTTCTCCAGCTTTATAAGGGTACAAATCCGAGATGTTGAATATTGGTGAAATTTCGGTCCCCTCGAGTAATTCAATCTGATAAGCATTTGCCCCAAATTTCCTTATGATCCGGCACGATACAATTTTCTTCATTTTCAATTTATTATATGTCCCTCTTGGGAACCTTTCCTTCCTCAAATGTGCAAGGGTCAAATCACCAACTTCAAACTGAAGTTGTCGCCTATGTTGATCTTCTCTGTGCTTATACTCTTGGCTCGAACTCTGCAATCGCTCCTTCACCTGGCTGTCAAGTTCCCTCATTGCCTTGGAAAAATCTTTTGCATTAGCACTTCTAATCTCAATCTGTTATGAATCTCTCAATTCAGAAACTCCCCTTGGCTACATGCCATAAACAATTTGAAATGGACTATGCCCCGTGCTTCTATTGATTGAATCATTATAAGCAAATTCCGCCTATGGTAGAATATTGTCCCACTGACTATGGTGTTCTGTCACCAAACTCCTCAGCAAGTATCCCAAACTTCTGTTCACAGCTTCTGTCTATTCATTCGTCTGAGGATGATAAGTTGAATTGAACGACAAGTTTGTTCCCGGATTTTTCCATAAGGTTCTCTAGAAGTGTCCCACGAACTTGGTGTCTCAATCCGAAACTATGCTCTTTGGTAAGCCGTGGAGTCTAACAACTTCTTTGAAAAATAGATTCGCAAGGTGAGTTGTGTCACTGGTTTTCTGACATGGTATAAAATGTGTCATTCTAGAAAATCTATCCACCACTACAAAGATCGAGTCGAACCCTCTTTGTGTTCTCGGTAGCCCCAATATGAAGTCCATCCTTACTGTCCCACAACCTCTTAGGTATGGGTAACGGTTGATATAAGCCTGCATTTTGCCTCTTTCCTTTTGAATGTTGACAAATTCTACATCTTTCCACAAATCTTTTGATGTTTGTTCTCATTCCTAGCCAAAAATATGACTCATTTAACTTTGAGAATGTCTTTTCATGACTGAAATGCCTAGCCAATCCTCCACTGTGTTTATCCTTCAACAAATTCTCCCTCATGGAGCATTTTGGAATACAAAGTTGATTACCCTTAAACAATAATCCTTCCTAGATCATGTATTATGTCCATTGACTTCTATCCCTGAGAATTGGATTCTCAGCTACTTCATACGCCTCCTTAAAATATGGATCATCTGTGTACATTTCCTTGAGGTTATCAAAACCAAAATTTTTGACTCTGAACTCTTGCAATAGCAAACACTTCCTACTCAAAGAATCAACAACTTTGTTAGCAGTTCCAAAAATATGCTTAATTACAAAAGTAAAGTTCTGCATGTATTCAACCCATTTAACATGTCTTTGATTCAACTTCTCCTGTTGAGTCACAAATTTCAAAGCATGATTTTCACTGTATGACAGTGATGTAGCCCCTCCTCAACCCGCAAGTTGGAAGGTCTGCGCGCACAGGATCTTTCCCTTACACTGGCCCAAAGAGCTTTGCAATGGCTCTTCTATTTCTCTCTCGGGAAATATGCACCCATAGTGAAACCTTGTGAGATCCCTCCCTCACACTTCGGGGAATCGGACTTCATGATATCGCGAATCCGGTGGTCGAGCGTCTGTTCATGATGATCCCCGAATCCTGAACTTCCGAAATAGTTAACTCCATATTTTCATCTTTCACGAGTTCGCGAGTTGCGATGACATGCAACTCTGCTCCACAAACTCCGAAACCCCGATGCTATATTCCCCGAAATCCTGAAGTGTCAGACTCCGACACATTTCTTGGCGCTGGCCCCACCATTAGACTTTCCACCATTTTCAGGACTTTTCACTTCGCGAGTTCTAATGCAATGAATTCAGAACATCACTCCACGAAACTCTGAAACGGTCAACTGAATTGACTTCTATGTCAATAGTGTGCCACCTGTCCACCTCGATGGATCCTATGGTCCCACACTATCCTTTTAGCCTTCAAAACTTCGTGTTTCATGATATCGCGATTCTCGTTGCAAATTTTTGGGACTTCCACCTACGAAATCCTGAAATAGGAATCCACTTGCAAATCCAATGGCCCTTGTGGCTTGGATCTACGGTCCTACTCCTCCTGAGCTTAGAATATTTTAGGAATACTCGCAGTAACTCCCATGCTTCTTTGTGAGATCTGACGGCTCACGGGACTTCGCAGATTCTCCACTGAGAATTCTGACCATCCGTCTCTTTCCTTGAGAACTTGTTCTCCTGTGACCCCATGTCACTACGCCTTTCTTTCCAATTTTCGAAGTATTTGGCCTCTACCTTCCTTCTAATCCTTCGAAGGTCAAATGCTTCTGAGCTTCCCCACAACTTTGAGTCTTCCAGAAAACTCCTACATGCACTCCTTGCGGCAACCTTCAAACCCTTCAAGTGTTGAACTCCTTTTCGACTTTGCGCACACCTATAGTAGCAGTCTTTCAATACTTTTCTCAGGTTTGAAACCCTAAGACTTCACTCGGCCTGCACACTCCTTGCACGGCTCCTGTGCCCAACTGCACTTCTGTGGAAATGAGAACAAAAACTATCTCTCTTGAGATTTTAGAGAAAAACCTCTATACACCTTGTCGACGCACTCCTTGTGGGCTATTCAACTGCACTCCTTGCAGGAACTCTTGCTCAGATAGAGAAACAATTGAAACTCATTTCTCTTACTCTCCCTCTCTCAGATTTCAAACATTCAACAAGAAATTCTTCATACATAGCATAAAAGAAAATGTACAAGAAGAAAGAGTAAAATAATCATGAGCATAACATTCAAAGATGCATACACAGAGAATAATTGAACACCATGAGTTTGAATCACAACTTTCTTGTATTAATTCAGAACTTCTGTACATGGAATCTTCTACACAGCTCTCTGCTTCTCCTCTATTCTCTCTCTGATTATCCTTCTGATAATGTTACAATGCACAATGAGGGTGTCTATATCCTATTTCCCTCTTGTGCTCTAAAACTATCTAATCTAGAATTAAATTCTATCTACTTACATTAACTACCATAAATTCCATCTATCTACTAAGGACAAGAGCGGATCGCTCAAGGTCCTTTTACAATATACAAATGTGCCTCCACTTGGAAACTTCATTAATGTTACAAAATGTTTTCAAAATTTGTGTTGGATGCTTTTCCAGTTGTCCTTTGCCTTCACACTGGCTCCCTTGAGATGCTCCTGCATCATACTCCCTAGCTTGAAAATTTTCATGGGCTCCTATCCATGAGCTCACGCACGGTTTGTCCATGCCTATGTATCTCTACTTTTTTCTCCCAGCTGGCATCTTCAACTGGATGGCCCTTCCATTTGACAAAATACTCAAAGTATTCCTTTCTTCTGGTCTTCTTACCAATTATTTTATCCAGTATGCACTCCATCTGCGGATTCACTGCAACTGGCATCTGTTTCATCCACTATATCACTGGTTGTTCATCACTTGCTCCTACTTCCTCAGCTTTATATGGGCACAAATTTGAGATATTGAATATCGAAGAAATTCTGATCCCATCGGGTAATTCAATCTCGTAAGCATTCACCCCAAATTTCTTCAAGACTCTACACGGTCCGATTTTCTTCATCTTCAGTTTATTATATGTTCGTCTCGGGAACCTTTCTTTTCTCAAATGTGCCAGAATCAAGTCACCAACCTCAAATTGAGGTTGTCTCTTGAGCTGATCGGCTCTACATTTATATTCCTGGTTCGAATTCTGCAATCGTTCCTTCACCTGATTGTGAAGTTCTTTCATCGCCTCTGCGAATTCTTCTACACTAGCACTCCTAGTTGAAATCTTCTCTGAATCTCTTAGTTCAGAAATTCCTCTCAATTGCATGCCATAGAAAATATGAAATGGACTCTGTCCCATGCTCATGTTAACTGAGTCGTTATAAGAAAACTCTGCCTGTGGTAATATGTTGTCCCACTGGCTGTGGTGTTCTATCACCAAGCTTCTCAGCAAGTCTCCTATACTTCTGTTCACCACTTATGTCTGTCCATCCATCTAAGGATGATAAGACAAACTAAATGACAAGTTAGTTCCCAGCTTCTTCCATAAGGTCCTCCAAAATTGTCCTACAAACTTAGTGTCTCGATCCGAGACTATGCTCATTGGTAAGCCGTGAAGTTGAATGACTTCTTTGAAAAACATATTTGCAATGTGCATTGCATCACTGGTTTTCTGACATGGAATGAAGTGTGCCATCTTGGAAAATCTATCCACCACCACAAAGATTGAATCAGAACCTCTTTGTTTTCTTGGCAACCCCAATAAGAAATCCATGTTGATTGCATCCCATGGCCTCTCTGGTATGGGTAATGGTTGATAAAATCCTTCATTTTGTCTCCTTCCCTTCGAATGCTACCAAATTCTGCATCTGTCCACGAATCTCTTGACGTCTGCTTTCATTCTCGGCCAACAATATGATTCATTCAGCTTTGTGAACGTCTTGTCGTGACCAAAGTTCCTTGCCAATCTTCCACTGTGTTTCTCCTTCAACAAGTTCTCCCTCATGGAGCATTTCAGAATACACAGTTGATTACCTTTAAACAGTAATCCTTCCTGGATCATGTATTCTATCCATTGGCTTCTATCTCTGAGAATTGGATTCTCAGCTACTTCGTACGCCTCTTGAAAATCTGGATCATCTGCGTACATGTTCCTAAGATCATCAAAACCCAACGTTTTGACTTTGAACTCCTGTAATAGAAAACACTTCCTGCTCAAAGCGTCAACAACTTTGTTAGCAACACCAGAAATATGTTTAATCACAAAAGTGAAATTCTACATATATTCAATCCATTTGACATGTCTCTGATTCAACTTCTCCTGTTGAGTCACAAACTACAGTGCATGATTGTCACTGTATAAGACAAATTACTTCAAGATCAAGTAATGCCTCAATTTCTTCAATGCCTGGATGATAGCATAAAACTCCTTATCATAAGTCAAGTATTTCACCTTCGCTTCATTCAGCTTCTCACAGAAGTATGCTATCAGCCTATCTTCTTGACTCAAGACTACCCCTATTGCAAATCCGCTTGCATTGCATTTCACTTGAAATGTCTTTCGAAAATCCGGCAACACTAAAATTGGTTGTTCCGTGATTTTCCTCTTCAACAGATTAAAACTCTTTTCAGCCTCTTCTATCTAGTGAAAATATTTATGTCTCTTCTTCACTGTGTCCATCATCGGTGCACTAATTCCACTGAAATTCCTAATGAATTTTCGATAGAAACTATCCAATCAGTGAAAAATTCTCACCTCAAAGATATTCTTTGGTGATGGCCAATTTTTTATTACCTCCACCTTATCTGGATCCATCCTCAACTCATCTGCAGAAATAAAAAATCCCAAGTAAATGAGCTATGTCTTCATGAATGAGGATTTATTCATATTTATCAACAACTTCTCCTGCTGTAACCTCTACATCACTATAGCCAAATGTTTCAGATGCTCTGCCACTGTTTTACTGAAAATCAGTATGTCATCCAAATACACAATGACAAAATTTCCGATGAACCCCTTCAGGACTTCGTTCATCAACCTCATAAAAGTACTCGGTGCATTTGTTAAGCCAAATGGAATAAAAATCCATTCATACAATCCTTCATTGGTTTTGAATGTTGTCTTCCATTCATCACCTTCTCTCATGCAGATTTGATGATAACTGCTTTTCAAATCAATCTTTGAAAAATGCTTTGCTCCACTCAAGCAATCCATCAGATCATCCATCCTCGGCAATGGAAATATATACCTAACGGTTATCTTGTTAATCACCCTCGAGTCAATACACATCCTCTAGCCTTCGTCTTTCTTCAGATTGAGTACTGTTGGAACAACACATGGACTCAAGCTTTCTCTGACCAATCCCTTGTCCAACAAATCCTGGATTTGTCTTTTAACCTCTTCATTCTTTTGCGGCATCAATCTATACACGACTTTGTTTGGCAAACTGGCTCTTGGTATGAGAACAATATGATGACTCACACTTCTGATCGGTGGCAACGAACGAGGTAATTTGTCCACTACTATGTCAGAAAACTCTTCCAGTAGTTCCTGAATCTCTTCCGGTAGATCATCCACTCTTGTGTTGGTCAAAACAATATTTGGTTTCCTGACCACAATGAATTGTGGTTCTTCTTTCTTCTTTACCTTGGTAAGAAGTTCCTTCCCACTCATGAGAAGTATTGTGTTGCTTACTTCCGGTTTCACTTCCTTATCCTTGATTGGAAGCAACACATGAGTTCTCCCATTCTTTTCTAGGGTGTATGTGTTCATTCTCCCATCATGAATCAAATTCCTGTCATATTGCCACGGTCTACCCAACAATAGATGAAAAACATCCATGGGAATAACTTCACATTGTATCTTATCATTATATCCTCCTATCTTAAATTCAACTGAACATTGTTTAGTGACAGTTACCTGATGTCCTTTTTGTAGCCACAAAACTCTATATGGGCTTGGATGATCAATTGTATCCAGCTCCAACTTTTCTACCATCTCCGTAGAAACGATATTATCTGTGCTACCATTGTCCACAATGACCTTGCATACCCTGTCCTTGGTTTTGCAAGCAGTCTGAAAAAATCTAGTTCTTTGGATTGGACTCTCCACCTCCTTCTCTGGTGTCAAAAGAACTTTTTGCATCATCAGAGATCTTCCGCCTTCAGCGTCTTCTGCCTCAACATCCCACCTTTGTGCTTCAGCAATGTGAGCCTCTCCACTCTCCTTCCTTTTATCTGGACACTCGTAAGACTTGTGCACATTCTTTCCACATGTGAAACATGTTATTACTCCACCTCTTCCTCTTCCTCTACCTCTAGTACGAGGAAAAGTATTATTATCAGTATACTCTCCTCTTTTCTTAGTATGTTGTCCTCACTATTTAGCATATGGCCCTTGCTGTGAGGTTCCACCTCTCTCAGTTTGAGTCTGAGGTTTCTTCCAGTCCTCCTTGGACTTCTAATATTTATCCTGGGCAACTGATTTGCCTCTGGGATGACTTCTGCCTCGGTCTCTCTGACCCTTCTTTCGACTTAGCTTATCTTCAGCTTTCAGAGCCATTTGATAAGAATATTCCACTGTTCGGATGGTTACCATGCTCATCTCATCTTGAATGTCATATCTCAGGCCATTCAAATATCTGGCAAATTTCTCATAATCGCTTTCCCGATGACCTGCCCTGATGTTTAGCTTGTAGAATTCTTCAGTGTATTCTTTCACTGTCATCATCTTTTGTCTCAGGTTCTGCATTATCCTGAACAAAGTAATTTGATAATCTTTGGGGATGAATTTCACCTTCATATTCACGATCATTCTATCCCAGCTCTTGATCTTCTGCTTGCCCTTGCAGCATCTGTCAACTTGTAGTTCATCCCACCACAATGTTGCATGTCCCTTTAGTATCGTGATAGCATGCTTGACCTTCTTGTCTTCTTCAACATCTTCATAGTCAAAGTATGTGTCCAGAGCTCTAATCCAGTCTAGAAGCTCCACTGCATCCAGGTTTCCCTCATAAACTGGAATGTCCATTTTCTCTCTTGCACCCATTCTTGCAATAGCTCTGATCAAGCGTTCGTTTGTTGCATCTTTGGCTGCAACTTCCTCTTCATGTTCTACTTTAATTTCACTCTCAAAATCACTAAGATCCCCAACACTGACTGTACGCCTTTGTGCTTTCTCCGTGTCTTCAAGTCTGGCTCGTAAGTCATGCATTTCTTTTTCCATGACTGGATCAGTCATCTATCTGCCCCTTCTTCTCGGCATTTCCCTCTCCTCTTGTGGATCGGGTGATTGCCTATCCCTTCTCCTTGGCAGCATGGTGAATTCTCCTTTTCCCTGCTATAGAAAGAAAAGAACCTTTCTGCGCTCTAATACCAAAAATGACGGCGACGCAGTCCCTCCTCAACCTGCAAGTCGGAAGGCCCGCGTGCACAAGATCTTTTCCTTACACTAGCCCAAAGAGATTTGTAATAGCTCTTCTATTTTCCTCTCGGGAAATCTGCACCCACAGTGAAACCTCATGATATCCCTCCCTCACGCTTTGGGGAATCAGACTTCACGATATCATGACTCCGGTGGTCGAGCGTCTACTCACGATGATCCCCGAATCCCAAACATCCGAAACAGTTAATTCCGGATTTTCAGCTTTCGCAAGTTCGCGAGTTGCGATGACATGCAAATCTGCTCCACGAACCCTGAAACCCCGATGCTATATTCCACGAAATCCTGAAGTGTCAGACTCTGACATGTTTCTTGGCACTAGCCCCACCGTTAGACTTTCCACCGTTTTTGGGACTTCAAACTTCGTGATTTCTAATGCAATGAATTCGGAACTTCACTCCACGAAACTCCGAAATGGTCAACTGAATTGACTTCTACGTCAATAGTGTGCCACCTATCCACCTCACTGGATCTTATGGTCCCACATTGTCCTTTTATCCTTCGAAACTTCGCATTTTGTGATATTGCGATTCCCATTGCAAAGTTTACGGGACTTCCACCTATGAAATCTCAAAATAGGAATCCACTTGCAAATACAACGACCCTTGTGGCTTGGATCTACGGTCCTACTCCTCCTGAGCTTAGAATCTTTTAGGGATACTTGTAGTAACTCTCTTGCTTCTTTGTGAGATTTGATGGCTCACGGGACTTCGCGGATTCTCCACTGAGAATTCCAACCATCCGTCTCTTTCCTTTAGAACATGTCCTCCTGTGACCCCATGTCGCTACGCCTTTCTTTCCAATTTTCGAAGTATTTGGCCTCTGCCTTCCTTCGACTCCTTCGAAGGTCAAATCCTTTTGAGATTCCCCACGACTTTGAGTCTTCCAGAAAACTCCTGCTTGCACTCCTTGTGACAACCTTCAAACCCTTCAAGTGTTGAACTCCTTTTCGACTTTGCGCACACCTGCAACAACAATCTTTCAATACTTTACTCAGGTTTGCAACCCTGAGACTTCACTCGGCCTGTGCACTCCTTGCATGGCTCCTGTGCTCGACTGCACTTCTGTGGAAATGAGAACAAAAACTATCTCTCCTGAGATTTCAGAGACAAACCTCTGTACACCTTGTCGACGTACTCCTTGCAGACTATTCAACTGCACTCCTTGCAGGAAATCTTTCTCAGATAGAGAAACAATTGAAACTCATTTCTCTTACCCTCCCTCTCTCAGATTTCAAACATTCAACAAGAAATCCTTCATACATAGAATAAAAGAAAATGTACAAGCAGAAAGAGTAAAATAACCATGAGCATAACATTCAAAGATGCATACACAGAGAATAATTGAACACCATGAGTCTAAATCACAACTTTCTTGTATTAATTCAGAACTTATGTACATGGACTTTGCTACACAGCTCTCTGCTTCTCCTCTATGCTCTCTCTAATTATCCTTCTGCTAATGTTACAATGCACAATGAGGGTGTCTATATCCCGTTTCCATCTTGCACTCTAAAACTGTCTAATCTAAAATTAAATTCTATCTACTTACATTAACTACCATAAATGCCTTCTATCTACTAAGGACGAGAGCAGATCGCTCAAGGTCCTTTTACAATATAAAAATGTGCCTCCTCTTGGCAACTTCATTAATGTTACAAAATGTTTTCAAATTTTTTGCTGGGTGCTTTTCCAGTTGTCCTTTGCCTTCGCCCTAGCTCGCTTGAGATGCTCCTGCATCACTGTATAAGACAAACTCCTTAGGAATCATTCTTCAATGCCTGAATAATAGCATAGAACTCCTTGTCATACGTGGAGTATTTTATTTTGGCTTCGTTCAGCTTGTCTCTGAAGTATGCTATCGGTCTATCTTCTTGGCTCAAGACTGCCCCTATTGAAAATCCACTTGCATCACATTTTACCTGAAATGTCTTCTTGAAATCAGGCAACAACAAAATTGGTTGTTTTGTGATTTTCCTTTTTAAGAAATTGAAGCTTTTCTCAGCTTCTTCTGTCCAATGAAAAGTCTTGTGTCTCTTCTTCACTGTGTCCATCATCGGTGCACTAATTCTACTGAAATTCCTAATGAATTTTATATAGAAACTAGCCAATCCATGAAAACTTCGAACTTCAAAGATACTCTTTGGCGATGGCCAATTCTTAATCACCTCCACTTTATCTGGATCCATCTTCAAATTGTTTGTAGAAATAACAAACCCTAAATAAATGAGCTTTGTCTTCATGAATGAGGGTTTCTTCATGTTTATCAACAACTTCTCTTGATGTAACCTCTTCATCACTGTAGCCAAATGTTTCAAGTGCTCTGCCTTTGTTTTACTAAAAATTAGTATGTCATCAAGATACACAATGACACATTTTCCGATGAAATCTTTCAGGACTTCATTCATTAATCTCATGAAAGTGCTCAGGGCGTTTGTTAAGCCAAATGGCATAACAAGCCATTCATACAACCCTTCATTGGTCTTGAATGTTGTCTTCCATTCATCACCTTCTCTCATGCGAATCTGATGATATTCACTTTTCAAATCAATCTTCGAAAATAATTTTTCCCCACTCAAACAATTCATCAAATCATCCATTGTTGGTAACAAAAATCTATACCTGATGGTAATCTTGTTAATTTCTCTTGAGTCTGTACACATCCTCCGGCCTCCATCTTTCTTTGGAATGAGCATTGTCGAAACAACACATGGATTCAAGCTTTCTCTAACTAACCCCTTGTCCATTAAATCCTGGACCTGTCTTTTGACTTCTTCATTCTCCTGCGGCGTCAATCTGTACGCTGCTTTGTTTGGTAGACTAGCTCTCGGTATGAGATCAATGTGATGACTTAAACTTCTGATCGGTGGCAACGAACGAGGTAGTTCATCCACTACTATATCAACAAATTCCTCTAGTAACTTTTGGATTTCCTCTGGTAAATCATCCACCCTTGTACTGGTTAAAACAATTCTAGGTTTATTAACCACAATGAATTGTGGATCTTCCTTCTTCTTAACCTCCTTAAGAATTTCCTTCCCACTCATGAGAAGTATAGTGTTGCTTACCTCTGGTTTCACTTCTTTGCCCTTAATCGACAACAACATGTGAGTTCTCCCATTCTTTTCTAGGGTGTATGTGTTCTTTCTCCCATCATGAACCACATTTCTGTCATATTGCCACAGTCTACCTAGAAATAGATGACAAAAATCCATGGGAATGACATCACACAATATCTTATCGTTATATCCTCCTATATTAAATTCAACTAAACATTATTTAGTGACATTTACCTGATGTCCTTTTTGTAGCCATGAAACTCTGTATAGACTTGGATGTTCAATAGTCTTTAGTTCCATCTTTTCTACCATCTCTGTAGAAATGAGATTGTTTGTGCTACCACTGTCCACGATGACTTTGCATACCCTATCTTTGGTCTTGAAAGAAATCTGAAAAAGACTGTTCCTTTGCACTAGATTCTCCACCTCCTTTTCTGGCATTAAGAGAACCTTCCTCATCACCAGTGATCTCCCACCTTCAACATCTTCTACCTTGACATTCTATCTTTGTGCTTTGGCAATGTGAGTCTCACCACCTTATTTCTTCTTATCTGGAAATTCATAAGATTTGTGTCCATTCTTTCCGCATGTGAAGCATTTTATCACTCCACCTCTGCCTCTACGTCTTCCTCTAGTGCAAGGAAAAGTGTTGTTATCAGCATACTATCCTCTCTGTTCGTCATACTACCCTCTCTGTGAGCTTCCACCTCTCTCAGTTTGAGGTTGACATTTCTTCCACTCTTCCTTAGGATTCTGATTCCTATCTTGGACAACTATTTTGCCTCTAGGATGACTTATTCCTTAGCCTCTCTGACTTTGCTTTCGGCTCAGATTATCTTCAGCCTTCAGAGCCATCTGATAAGAATCTTATACGGTATGTATGATCATCATGATCATCTCATCCTGAATGTCGTATCTCAGACCATTCATATAGCTAGCAACCTTTTCATCATCACTTTCGCGATGACCTGCTCTAATGTTTAGCTTATAGAACTCTTCAGTGTACTCCTTCACTGACATCAGCTTCTGTCTCAAATTCTACATCCTTCGAAACAGAGCAATTTAGTAATCCTTGGGTATGGATTTCGCCTTCATCTTCACGACCATTCTATCCCAACTCTTGATTTTTTGCTTACCTTTGCAGCGTCTGTCAGCTTGTAGTTCATCCCACCACAATGTTGCATGTCCTTTAAGTCTTGTGACAACATGTTTGACTTTTTTGTCTTCCTCAACATCTTCATAGTCAAAATATGTGTCCAGATCTCTAATCCAATCTAGAGGCTCTTCAACATATAGGTTTCCCTCATATACTGGAATGTCCATTTTTTCCCTAGCACTCATTCTTGCAACATCTCTAATCAGGCATTCATTTGCTGCATCTTCTACTGCAACTTCTTCTCCTTCATGTTCGGCTTCATCTTCACTTTCAGATTCACTGACATCTACAACACCGACTGTGTGCCTCTGTTTTATTTCCATGTCCACGAGTAGGGCGTGTATGTTACGCATCTCTCTTTCCATGGCTGGATTTGGCACCTGCCTACCTCTTTCTCTTGGCATTTCCATCTCCTATGGCCGATCGGGTGTTTTCCTATCTCTTCTTCTTGGTGGCATGGCTGTAAAATTCCTCCTTTCCCTGCTACAGAAAGCAAAGAAATGTTCTTGCGCTTTGATACCAGAAATGACGCAGAGGCTCTATTGACCCTTGGGTCGACATCCGTTGTAGTATACCCAGGGAGGTAATATGGGGTACCTAGGGAGGTACTCAATGGGAATGTAGTTATGTGTTATTAGTAGAAGTCAATTAATGTATGGGAATGTGGTCATTCAATGTAAGGTGGACTAGGTCCACTATATTAATAAAGGCCCACTATGGTAGTTGGATGTAATAAATGTGATAAGGCTCTCTAGAAGGTTTCTAGGAGATAGGGAGAACTATATAAAGAAGTGTAGGCAATGTAATGAAACAAAGTGAAAAATATTGTGATTTCACAAGCAAGGATTGCTTGAGGAGTTTTATCCTTCCATAAGGATTAATATATGGTGTTACCTTACCTCAAGGGTTTTCTCTATTTCTTGTGTTAATCTTATGGTGAATGGTTTATGGTTTATTCTTGGTTATTTATGAAGTATATTTACAGATCTGGTTTAAGTACTTAACAATTGGTATCAGAGCACTTTCATAGGCCAAAGAAGGAAAGATTTGTTTTCTCTTTTTGCATAATTGTTTCTAGGGAAGAAAAAGAGGGCGGCGCACTTCAGGTTCAGATATAAATCTTTACAAGATGAATTTGGAAAAACAAATTGGGTATTTGAATTCCTCTCGGAAAAATAACCAATTTCAAAAAAACAATCAACCGAAACGGAGTTCGGGAAGTAAAGTTATGAGCATTTTAAATTCAGCGATTTTTCAGAGTTTTTCCGGAAAAAGCCGCGATTTTCTACCATAATTTATTGTTCTATTTTTGGGGGTTTTTCATAGAATGATGTATTTTACAGGGAAATGTGATGGCCCAAGTATTGAATCATTCATTAAAGAAAGAAAATCAGCATGGGAAGATACTTGGCCCCATTGGGTAGATCTCAAATTGCAAGGTGATGCTGCCATTTGGTGGAAATCACTTGATTATAAGGAGATGATGAGACTCTCCATTGTAGAATTTGAAAACATATTGTTAGACAAGTGGTCTCATGGAGAAAATAAGGATAAAGAGAGAACTAAGAGTTTATTTTCATGTGAAAAATCTATATTACAGGTTCATGGTTGTATTCATAAAGAAAATATCGTTGTTTCTATTAACCCTAGTTGCAT
>ML777407.1:261929-358285 GCA_009831015.1 Picea engelmannii | reverse complement strand
TGTGGTACAAGAAAAAGAAAATCACATTGCAGGATGTGTCTCTTAGTAAGAAAGATGGACCCATGGAGGCTAGCAAAGAAGTTATTGCCCAGTCTGAAGTTGAATCAGAGGCAGAGTCTATAGAAGGAGATGAAGCAAAACTAAAAGGAGGACATAATCAGGAAGCTAAGGAGGTCATTGACTCAAAGGCACAAAGTGTTGCAGATTTGAAGGAAAAAAGAACAAATTCCTACATTTGTTGTATATCGCCATCCACATCATATAGAGATGCAAAAGTCATCAAGGCAAGGGCATGTGCATGAACACATTTATGCACCAGTAGGGCACCAGACAGGAAACCGATCAAGAGGTGCATGGAGGACTACTAGTACTACGGGAAGAGATCAAGCTACAGACACAATCCCATGGAAACCCCGGCATGATGCAGGGAAAGATAAGGGTTGAAAGGTAGCAAATAGACATCATGTTTGACTTCCATTGGGATGAATGGATGGTCATACTTGGTACCAGTTGGCTACATTGCTTAGTCGGTCATATTGTATGGTTTCTTCTCATGTTTCGAGGATGAAACATGTGAAGGGGGATGGAATGTAGTATACCTAGAGAGGTAATATGGGGTACCTAGGGTGCTACCCAATGGGAATGTAGTTATGTGTTATTAGTGGAAGTCAATTAATATATGGGAATGTGGTCATTCAATGTAAGGTGGACTAGGTCCACTATATTAATAAAGGCCCACTATGGTAGTTGGATGTAATAAATGTGAGAAGGCTCTCTAGAAGGTTCCTAGGAGATATGGAGAGCTATATAAAGAAGTGTAGGCAATGTAATGAAACAAAGTGAAGAATATTGTGATTGCACAAGCAATGATTGCTTAAGGAGTTTTATCCTTCCATAAGGATTAATATATGGTGTTACCCTACCTCAAAGGTTTTCTCTATTTCTTGTGTTAATGTTATGGTGAATGGTTTATGGTTTATTCTTGGTTATTTATGAAGTATATTTACAGATCTGGTTTAGGTACTTAACATCCGCTCACAGGATCATTCTTTATCTCCTTTGAGCCGAATCGGCTCTTTCAATTTCTTACTGGAATCTCCTTCCTATCAATCCACGGGTCCTTTCGGAAGCTCCCCTGTGAAAGCAGCACTAGGTGTGAGATCCACCTTCTCTGTGCGGCCACAACACTATGACCAAAGCCTAATCAATATGGTGCTTGTCAAAACCTGCCACTTCGCAAGTCGAAGGGTTGAACTCTCATTCCCTTATCTCTCGAATCCCCAAGGTGCGAGAGGTCAATGGGGTGTTGACTCCTTTCACTAGGCGATACGTGTCCACTTGTCTATCAACCAAGCCCACCTAGTGGTTCTACCACATGTCTCTCATGCCCAACTTTAGCACTTCGCAACTTCGCTTGCCAAAACGCTGCCTCCTTTGTATTCCAACACCCGAAGTGCCGAGATCCTAAACTCCTCGATACTCCTTATCGCAGCTCATGACTTCGAGGTTTTCGAAACTTCGGATCTCACAACTTCATGACTTTTCCTTCTGAGTGTCTCGACTCTCCAACTGTGAAAACTTGAAATTCTAATTCGTCGAAAAGGTTGATGGTGTCCTTCCCCGTACTTATATTGCGTCTAGCAATTTCGAGAATCTCGGGACAAAAGTCTCGACCTCCTATCCTCCAAAATGTTGAAATGATGAATTCTGATTTGTTATTAATGTTGGCCCTAGAACGGAACTTCTCACTCTGTTGGGACTTCACACTCGCGATTTCGTGAATCTTGATGCAAGGTTTTCAGTCCTTCAACTGGCGAATCCCCGAAGTGAGAATTCACGAGTGATCCAATGGCCCTTGTCGACTTGGATCTTATGGTCCGATTTATCTTGAGCTTTCACTTGAAGAATACTTACCATAACTTCCCTGCTCCTCTATAAGCTCTGATGACTCTTGGAACTTAGCGAATTCTCCACAGAGAATTCTGACGATCCAATTCCTCTTTGACAACTCCTACGAAATGAACAAGGTATTCCTTCACGGAACTTGTCCACCTGCAAAAAAACTTTGCTACGCCTCCTTCCAACACTTCAAGGTACTAGCCCTCTTGAGCCTTTTTTCGATAATTTCGAAGACTCTATCCCTCCTGAGAGTTCTTGAAAATCCTCAAGTACTCTAGGGATAACTCCTGCGCACACTCCTTGCAACACTTCTTCAAATACGCTCTACTATTTGAACCTCTTCGACTCTATGCACTCCCTGCAACAAGAGCCTTTCAGCAATTGCCTCAGGTTGTAACTCTGAGACTCTACTTAGCCTACGCA
Organism: Picea engelmannii; assembly: GCA_009831015.1. Classification (NCBI taxonomy): domain Eukaryota; kingdom Viridiplantae; phylum Streptophyta; class Pinopsida; order Pinales; family Pinaceae; genus Picea; species Picea engelmannii. Next base: position 355,963 of record ML777407.1, on the reverse strand, counting down.
CACCTTGCACGGCTCATGTGCTTGGCTTGCACTTCTGTGAGAATGAGAACAATGTTATCCCTCCTGAGCTTTCAGAGATAAAAATTTTGAACCCTTGTCAACGCACTCCTTGTGGACAAACTCCATTGCACTCCTTGCAGGAATTTTACTCACTCAGGTTGAGAAACAATTTGAAACTCATTCTTTACTCTCTCTCTCTCTCAGATTTCAAACATTCAACAAGACATCATTCATACATAGCGTAACAACAAATGCATAAAAAAAAGAGTAAAATAGCTATGAGCATAGCATTCAACATGGATACAGAGAGAATATCACAACACCATAAGTCTGAATCAAAGCTTCATGTATAAATTCAGGGCTTCTGTACATGGGTGTTTTCAAATACAACTCTTTTCTCTCTCTCTCAATAACTGAATGTATTTCTTCTCCTCAATGCTCTATGGTCGATTGATCATTCTAAAGTTACAATGATACAAGATGAGGGTGTCTATAGTCAATTTTCCCTCCTATGCTCTAAACTGTCTAATCTGCATTTAAATCTACCTACTCACATTAACTATGTATTAATGCCTTCACCTACTACTGATGAGAGAGGATTGCTCAAGATCTGTTTACAATATCTAAATGTGCTTCCTCTTTAACTATTACATTAATGTTTCAAAATATTTCAAAAAAATGTATGCTGGTGCTTTCCAGTTGTCTTCCATCCTTGCACTTGCTTGTTGCTTGTGATGTTTGTGATGCTCCTGCATCACCAAACATCTGCCCCATGAGCTTTCAAGTAAGTTTGCATTCTATTACTCCAGTATTCAAAATTTATTCCATCAAATGGTGGAATCCCATTTGGAATTTTGTCTTCCATTTCTTCTTAGGATCTTCCTTCCAGTGGTTAAATTGTATTGAAGGTAGCCTGCTCTGAAACCAATTGTTGATACTAAGAGGGGCGTTTATCAATATCAAGTAAAATTTAAAAACATTTTCTACTTATACTTAAACCATTCAATTATATCCAATGATAAATGAACAATAGTATAAGAGTTACACCAATACACCACAATACACCATGCACAATATATGAGAAATAATCAATAGTTATTGTTGAAGGGAAGTCATGAATTCCAAAGGTAGCTACAGCTTCCAAATGTAAAGGGAGGGATAAACCTCCAAGAGGAAGATACAATCCTCCAATATCAAGAGAGATTTGAACTCTCCATCCTTACCCCTTTCTTCCACCCAAGAATATATGAGAGATAATAAAACTTTACATTAAACCATCACCATCAACCAACCATCACATAGAACCTGATAATGCTTCCTGATACTTCTTCAATTTATGCAATTCTTCAATTCTTGGAATAATTTGATCCTGTAGATAATATTACTCAATGTATTCTTTGAAACTTCTCCAAGTTTCACTCCTTGAATCCTCCCCAAAAAGAAGTTATAGAGAGAATGGTAGACCTTGTTCAATTATGGTTTATTCAAGAGAGTGAACTTGTACAGAATGCCCTGCGCTCAATATTTAACAACAGATTCTAAAACTTGCACACAAGAAACTATAGTATGTAGTTTTTCCAATGAAATTAGTCCCACTTCATTTCGAGTCTCTATGAATAAGTTATGAATTTTTTACCTGGAACACATGTTTATTGACTAGCTTCATGACTAGTCAAAAACCCTATCTTCCACAAAGTGTATCTCAAAAATTATAGTGAACAAAGAGATGAACTTTTTACCATAGGTACCTTGATAAGTCTGCTCAATACCATAAAATTTCATGATTTGAATCGTTCTAGAAATTTTTTTATAGAGAAAATGGTAAGATGAACTGTAAATAACATACCTTAGAACACATCACCAAAATACTTCATCCTCCCTTGAAATCTGGCTTTCTTTACGTCTGATTTCCTATGAAATTCGACTTGTGTATAAAATGAATATATAATGATATGTATTTATACAATTTATGTCACTTCCTTTTAACATTAGTGCTGACCTGACACTTTTTTATTTTGTAATTCTTTTCTTTAATTATCTTTAGGGCCTACATGTACTTCCTTCTTTAATTCACTTTGTCATCTTCAAAAATTCATTTCTTCTCAACCATGAAGATCCATGTGACATGCCACCTACCACCAGAAACAACATGATGTATACTATCTATCCATGGGTTTTGTTTCTGCATGTACATTATCCTTCATGTCCAAATACGTTCATCAATCTTGCGGTCCAAAACCAATGACTAGGGTTGACATCAATGACAACAACCAATATTCCAACGAAGTCATGTGGGCCCCTATGGGTAAGTTGGTACCTCAACTTCCTAGGGTTGTAAATTTTGCATACGACCTCTGTTTTAGGTGCGTGATAGCCCATTGGAAATTTCTTAAAGAGAACTACATATTACTCCATCAAACTCTGACTCGATCTACAGTTTGACTATGGCGAGCCAAAAAAACATTGTTTAGGGCTTCAAAATGATTCTGGAAGTACAACAAGATGTGATGACATGAAAACATAGAAAATATTCTCGTTGAATTAGGAGAGAGGGCACCAGTGTCCAAATGGAATATGTGTAGGGCGTCAGACAACCCAGGAGTGTAGAACCCACAATTACAAAGAAGTACAAAAGAACCTGTGGAACTAAAAATGGACAACAGGAGCTAGTTGGAATAGATGGGTGGCCACAAATATCCACCTAGATCAATCCTACCCCATTAGGAAGCAATGGTATCCATTGTGTTGAGTTCCTCCATCAGGTGTGGAAACGTCTGTTGAATTTTTCCCTGAGTGAACCAGTTTCCTTGGTGTAGGAGCTTCCCTACCTTGACAACTCAATAAAGTCAGATCCTCTGTTGGCGAGTGCCATTGACATGTGTGTCCACTATTTGATCAGTGGATGCTTATTCCATGTATCCAGGGTTGAGATTTGTTGGTGTTAGTTGTTCTGAAATCACCGAGGTGTCCAATAATTGTGGAAAATATGGCCAAAGGAGGTCCACATTGAACATTGGGTGCAGGCCAAGGAAGGGTGGGGTGTTGAGCTTAAAATCACTGCTACCCATAGCCTTGGTGATAGTGTAAGGCCCATAGTGAAGTGGACAGAGCTTATGATGGGCCCCTGTGAGATGCTACTTCTGAAAATGTAACCATACTTTTTCTCCAACCTAAAACTAGTGCAGTACCTAGTGTTTATCATGGTGTGCTTGTACTTAGCCTTGGATTTATGTAAAATATCCTGGACCTATTTGTGGATGTGTTGAATCTTCTCAATGAATCTGGTGGCCTTGTCGGTCTCAGACTGAACATGGGAAGAGTTATTTTGTGTGGTGGCAAGAGGTAGTGCAACATCAATGGGACCCAAGGGTTGGAATCCCAACCCCACCTAAAATGGGCTATGGATGATGGAGCTATGGAGAGCCTTTTTGTAACTGTTTTGAACATAGGGGAGACTCTCATCCTATGTATGTGGATTGTTAGAGTTGTACATGTGCAAGATGTACACAATCATCCAACTGAAGACCTTTGTGTGGCATCTGTTTGGGGTGGAAAGTAGTGGATTTAGTGAGCTTGGTGTCCAACAGTGACTAGAGAATCAACCAAAATGTGTTGAGGAACCTTTTTTCATGGTCAGAGATGATGGTCTGTGGTATCCCAAAATGGAACCACACTCATTCGAAGAACATATTGAAAGTATATGTTGTTGTGATATTCTTCTTGTAGGCTGTGTGGATGGCCATTTTTGAAAACCAATCAACAACCACAAATACATAGTCATTGCCTTGCTTGGTGGATGGAAGTCCAGACATGTAATACATTGAGATGGATTCCGAAGTCTTCTTGGGAGTAGGAAGAGGGGTGTCTAATCCTTTCTTCTTCATGGTTGGCTTGGAAATGGAACAACAAGTGCAAGATCTGATATATTTGTTGACATCCTGTCAAATTTTTGGCCAATAAAAATGTTTCTGAAGAATGACCACAGTTTTCTTCACACCAAAATGTCTTGTCATCTGACTGTAGTGGGCTTCCCAAATAGACTTTGAATGCTCACTTGTAGGAACATAGAGATGGCCGAGATGGCATAATAGTCCATCCTGAATGTGAAAATTGATGATCGTCACACATGTAATGAAGAGATGATAACTGAGGGCGAAGTCTGGATGTTGTTGATAAAGTTAGGACCACTCATATGCCTCATGTCCACAGGAATGGAGTATAGTGGTGAGTGTAGCCATGGGAGGTCGACTGAGGCAGTCAATGACATGATTTGAGATCCATGTCTTATACTTGATGTTGAGATGGAACTATTGTAGGTAGGTGGACTACATCTGATGGTGGTCATTTTGCATTTTTCCCTGTGTTTGTATGAACTGTAGAGGATTGTAATCGGTGTGGATTATCATCTCCTTTCCCAGAATGTAATGTTTCCATTGCAGACATGATTCTTCAATGGAATATATTTCCTTGTCATAAGTGGGGTATTTCCGGACAGTATCTGAGAGTGTCTCACTATGGTAGGCCACCGGATGATCATGTTAAGTGACAACTATGCCTACAACATATTCATATGCATCAGTCTCAATATTGAATGGTTGCTACAGATTGAGAAAGGAGAGGAATAGATTTGAGCACACACGATGCTTTAGATCATCAAATGCTCATTGTTGTTCCTTCCCCCACACAAAAGTTTCCCTTCCACCTCCCTTGGTCACCTAGCTGAGGGCCTGAGCAATATGGGATAATCCCAACATGAACCGTCGGTAGAAGTTGGCTAGTCCCAAGAACCTCTGAAGCTCAGTTATTGTGTTCGGGGATGGCTAGACACGAATGACTTGGATATTAGCCGAATCAACATGTACCCCATGCTCATCAACAATGTAGCCCAAGTATTGGACCCTGTTCATTCCAAAAGAGAATTTTCCCAAGTTGGCATATAGCTTGTGTTGTCGTAGAGTGCTCAAAACCTGTTGAATATGTTTTATGTGCTCTTCCCAAGTTTTGTTGAAGATGAGGATGTCATCTAAATATACCACCACAAAATAGTCCGTGAAGGGTCTCAATACATCATCCATCAACCTGATGAAAGTGGTTGGTGCATTTGTTAAGCCAAAGGGAATAACCAACCATTCAAAGAGACCTTCTTTAGATTTGAAGGTTGTCTTCCTCTACCATCCCGAATATCCAACTAGGATATGCCACATAGAATTTTCAAAATTTATACAAAATTAAAACATATACACACAAAAAATCTTGCATAACTTTATATATACAACTTAAAAATGACAAATACATTTTGCAAATGCACAAATTCATACAGAATAGTAATAAAAATGCACATGTAACACACACTTGAATAACCCATAAAAATAAGTGCATACATAATAATGCAACATGTAATTTAACACAAAATGGACACTTATCTTGGTAAAAATATCACCAACTACATGAAAACCTTCCATGTTCCTCCCAGACTTAGACCACACTGCTCAAAACTCTCAACAGTGGGTCACCTCTGAGGTGGGACTAAACTCTACTCAGGTAAAGGGATTCCTAACCAAGATGATGTAACTTAGACACCATGAAAAACTTTGTCACAAGTTCCAATTCAAACTAACATGAAAAACTTTCAAGAATACATGGTCCCTCACTTTAAATTCCCTGTGAGTTCTACACTTACCGGCATAGATTTTCTTCTTGTCTTGAGCAACCTTTAAATTATGTTTTATTTTCAACATTTTCTCTTTCATTTCTCTGAGTAATTTTGGCCCAACTATTTCTCTATCTTCTAGGTTGTCCCAACTTATTGGTGTGTTGCACCTTCTATCATAAAGTTCCTCAAATGGGCTCATATTTACAGAGGCTTGGTACCCATTGTTATAAGAAAAATCTACTAAGTGTAGGTAGTCTTCCAATTTTTATGGTTTATCCATCACATATTCTCAACATATCCTCAATCACTTGATTCACCCTCTTTATTTGTCCATCTAATTCTGGATGACAAGTTGTGTTAAAATTCAAATTTGTTCCAAATATCTTAAATAATCCTTTCCAAAAATTTGATGTAAATTTTGGATCTCTGTCAAACACAATTATCTTGGGTACACCATGCAATCAAGCAATTTATCTCATATAAATATCAAAAAATTTGGCTTCCTTGTGAGTGAGCTTTACTGGAATAAAATGGGCAGCTTTAGTAAGCTTATCCACCACTACTATAATATAATAATGATTTTTGTTTGTTCTGGGCAGTTTGGTGATGAAATCCATTGTTAGAACTTCCCATTTCCATTCAGGAATGGGTAATGGTTGCAGCAACCCAGCTGGGTGTCTATGCATAGCCTTTATCTTTTGACACTCCAAACATTTGGTAATTAAATCAACAACTTCTTTCTTCATTCCTGGCCAATAATATTGTCTCTTGACAACTGCAATAGTTTTTTGATAACCTAGTTTCCCGACATAAGGTACATTATGAATTTCTCTCAATATCATATTTTTCAATTCCTAAGAATTTGGTACATAAATTATGCCCCTGTATATGACAATTTCATCATTTTTTAGCTTATAGTCTTCAATTTTCCACTGCAAAATACATTGTTGTAATTTTGCATCTAACTCCTTGTATTGCAAATCTGAATTTGTAGCCTTCAAAATTATGTTTTTCAAATATGATTGGCACATGCTAATGGTTGTAACATGAAGCTCATGCACTCTTCTATTGAGTTCATTAGCCACTTTGTTCTCTTTCCCTTTGATATGCTTTATATCAAAGTCATATTCACTGAGAAATTCTAACCACCTACTTTTCCTGTAATTTAGAGTTGGTTGGTCAAATATATATTTTAGACCATTATGGTATGTCCTTAGCTCGAACCTTTTCCCCATGAGTTAGTGCCTCCAATTCCTCAAGGAATGCACTATGGTTGCCAACTCCAAATCATGAGCGTCATAGTTCCTTTCATGCTCCTTCATCTTCCTTGATTCATAACATACAACAAACCCATTTTGAATGAGGACTCCACCAAGTCCTTCTTTACATGTATCTTTGCATAAAATGGAGTCTTCATTTGGATCTGCAATCCTTAAAATTGGACCACTAGTTAATATTTTCTCCAAGTGTTGGAAACTCTTTTCAAAATTCAATGTCCACTGAAACTTCACACCCTTCTTTTGCAAGGAAGTGATTGGGTGTGCAATCTTTGAGAATCCTTCAATAAATCTTTTATAGTATCCTGCAAGGCCCATGAATGATCTCAACTCTGTCACATTCTTTGGTGCTGACCATCCTCTAATGTCTTCTATCTTCTCAGGATCCACTATTATCCCTTCCTATGAAATGATATGTCCAAAATAATGAATTTGATTCTAATAAAATGAGCCCTTGCTCAATTTGGCATACAATCGATGCTCCCTTAATACTTGTAATACCATCCTCAAGTGTTTTTCATGCTCTTTCTCCAATTTAGAATATATAAGAATGTCATCTAAAAATACAATGAAAAACCTATCTAAGTATTCTCTGAAAATACCATTCATTAAACACATGAAGACAACTGGTGCATTTGATAACCCAAATGAAACCACTGTGAACTCATAATGACCATACCTTGTTCTGAAGGAAGTCTTGTTGATGACTTCTTCTTTAATTATTACTTGATGATAACCTGACCTAAGATCAATCTTGGAGAATATTTTTTCATCTTTTAGTTGATCAAGAAGGTCATCGATCCTTGGAAAAGGATACTTATTCTTCACAGTTACCTTGTTCAACTGCCTAAAGTCAATGCAAAGTATCAATGTCCCATCCTACTTCATCACAAATAAAACTAGGGCACCCCAAGGTGACACACTTGTGCATATATACCCCTTCTGCAGGAGCTCTTCAAGTTGCATTTTCTCCAGGAATCAAATTTATGGATAAATCAATGTTGCTTTTAGGGGGTAATCCAGGTATTTTCTTAAACACACCTTCAAAATCCTTTAGGAATTCATAATCTTCAATATTTGGCACTCTATCCATAGGTGTTTCTTCCATATCAGCTGGAAATATTTGACACCCTTTTCTGTAACATTTCTTTAGCTACAATGCTAAAATTTCTCTGACAATTACTTCCCTCGAAATTCCTCGTACTATCCTTAGGTTCCCTTCCTCATCCAATAAAGTAAATTCCTTGTTATGAAAGTCTAGGATAACATTATGTTGGTCCAACCAATCTATCCCAATTAGAGGTTCATAGGAACCTAAAGGCAAGATGTTCAAATATTCCCTAGTGTTCAGTCCATTCATGTCCATAGGACATGACTTAACCATCTCATTAAATTTTCTTTTGGCTCCGGTAGCTATCTGCACCAACCAAGATTTTCCATGCTTGCTTCTTGGAAATTGAAAACTTTCCACCATCTTAGGATCTATATAACTCTGACTAGATAATGAATCAATTAAAATATAAATGGTTTGGTTGTTGATCATGCCTTCCATTTCAATCATATGTGGTTGATAATTTGTTTTCTTGTTGTCCAGGGCTACATAGATCCTTGGTACATTTCTACTCATGTCTTCCACTATTTCATCTTATTGTACATTTTGAACAATCCTCACCTTTTCACCTTGGTGAGGACAATCTCTATACATATGATCTCCCTTACAACCCCAACATTGAATAGGTGGCTTCTTTGGCCTTTGCCCACTTGTCTCAATCATTCTAGGTTCTCTAGAAGTTGGCTATCCCTAGGGACCATTTATGAAGAATGGTGGCTTAGTCTCCTTCTTTCTCTGATCCATCTTGAATTTCTTCTTGTCTTCCCAAGCTTTTTGGAAATTTGGCCTTGATTTTTTCTGATCATATAGGAATTTAGCTTGCCTTATGGTCTCCTCCAATGTTTTGGGATCATCATATTGTATTTTTTCACTTATGAATGATGGAAATCCACTCAAATGCCTATGAATATTAACGGTCTCATCCTTGATGAAAGAAACATACTTCATCAGTTCTAAAAACCTTATTTCATATTCATCTATGGTCATACTCCCAAGTTTGAGTTTAAATAACTCTTTCATTTTGTTTTCATAGTATCTCTTAGTCAAATATTTATTTTCAAAATATTTCTTGAATTCCTTCCAAGTAAAATTTTTTCTCTTTATTGTGTTACACTTGCACATGTTGATCCCACCACATGGAATCCTTTCCCTTGAGTTGATATATGGAAATTCTTCCTTATGAGAAGAATAATTACGCAATTGAAAATACTTTCTCATGACCAACATCCATGTCTTTGCATCTTCATCCTTCTTTTGCTCACCATCAAATGTAGGAGGTTTGATTTTGTTCATTTCTCCTCGTAGCTCATCCACCCCAGACCTCTTATGCTTCTTGACAGAGGATTGAATTGAATTGTTTTGTTCTCTCCTATTGGAATGCCTCTGGGAGTGATGGTGAGGTATGATAACACTTCTTGTTCTTATTTTCTCATCAGGAAACTTGTGATTTCCTGATTTGCTTGAGCCACTCTCCTTATCCAATTTTTTGTCTATTATGTTCAAGCTCTGCATTAATTTCATGTTGAAGTCTTCCTATTTCTCCTTGGCTTTCACAATCCTTTAATTATCATATTTATGGATTTGGACATCCTTCTGCAAATTTTTAATGGTCTCTACCATATTCATGTTTTCATCTTTTCCTTCTCCATGTTCATTGGAGTTTTTTCCTTCAATGCCCATATGGACATCCATCCCTATGATCTCATCTTCCTGGATGTAATCCCCCTATGCATATTCCATTCCCCTACACTCTTTTTTGATCATGATCTAATCTAATTGTTGTTAACTCTAAAAAATGTGCAACCAACAGAACTTTTCCATGCTAACTGTTTCAACAATTTCATTAGAATATGAACCATTCTGGTTCAATACTACATCATAATTATTTCTTTTGTTTTCCTGAAAATTGAATGCCCAGATCAAATTTCTGGGTGAATAATTATATTCTATTATCCAAGACCTTTCTAATGCCTACTTCCATTCTCAATTCTAAGTCTTGAGAAGAAAATTATGGCCCGTCGAAGTTAGTTGGGTCTTAAAATTTACTATCCACTGTTTGTCCTGTACCTTCCTCATAAAAGATTTGTTTGACTAATAGTTTACACCATTACAAATCTCTCTCTGAGCTCTTTCATTTGAGTTGCATAGACAAAATGTATCTTGGTACACTTTTTGTACCTTGGCACACTCTATTCTCGGGGTTTTTGAGTAGCTAAAAACGTTGTTCATGGCCTCAAAAATGTGTTGCAAAAGGATGACCTTCAAACAATATAAAATGTTGCAAAACAATTATTGTTTTTCTGTTGTTGTAGACCATGCAAATGAATTTGCATGCACAAATTTGAAATTTTACACCCATATTTTAGCCCGCGCAACAACACCATAAGGTAGCACATGCCTCACACACTTATAACCAATGTGGATCACTTCTTTGTCACACCAATATCTGGTGTGCACTGTTTTTGTGTCGCACGCCAATATATATTGCGCACAATTTTGGTTCATGCACTATTACCCATTGCGCACAATTTTTGTGTCACATGCTAATATTTTGCACACATTACATTTTACGCGCTGCACCATGCCAAAGTTTAGTATGCTCCCATCGTACATGAGTATTTCGTGCACACCATTAATTAAATTGTCGTGCGACAGGAATATACCCACATTATGCATGCACCAACAAAATTTCTCTGCTCTTTGCTAATACTGCGCACACCACATGCGCCAATATTATGCATGCACACACCCAATTCACACCGCACAGTGCTAAATTTAGTGTGCACACACACACGCCAATATTTTCTTCAGATTACCACTCTGCACCGCACAACACCAAATTTAAGTACGCACACCTATGCACCAATATTTTCCATGCATTACCACTATGCACTACGCAATGCTAAATTTAAGTGTGCACAAATGCACATCATTATTTTTCATGCATTACCAGTCTGCACTGCGTAGCACCAAATTTAAGTGTGCACACCCGTGCACCATTATTTTTCGGGCATTACCACTCTGCACCGCGCAAAGCCAAATTTTAGTGTGCGCATCCATGCACCCTTATTTTCCACACATCACAAGCTTTTCATTACGCATCATGCATTTTTAGTGCACACACCTGCGCACATTCATTTTTATGGGCATCAATTTGTTATGAATTTCACTGCAAAAATTGGGGATTTTGCTTAACTTTTTCCCAATGTTCACCATAGACATTCTGCAACTATGATATTTGTTCAACTTCACCCTGATAAAACCAATTCAACCTCTCCAACAACAAATAGTTGTTGGTTGACATTCCTGGAATGAATTTTTCCCAAACTAAATTCACAAATTGAGAATTTTAATCAACTAATATCGCTCCACCTCTCACGGCTTCTATGTAAATTCAAATTTGACCAAGTTCAGGTCTCGATTTGTTAGAGCATATATTAAATTAAGAATATCTCACCACTTGGCCAAATTTCTCAATTTTTCCATGAATTTAACAACAAAAATTGGGGGTTTTGCCCAATTCCATGCAAATGCTTCTCATTTTTACCATGGACGCTTTGTAACTTCAAATTTGGCCACTTTGAAATCAATTCTCTTTGAATTTCACTTGAATTCAACTTTCTCAGCCCATTTAGGCTCAGTGTAGAAAATTGGAGCTCCGAAACCATATTGTAACATCCCCAACATCCAACTGGGCTATGCCACATTGAATTTTCAAACTCTATACAAAATTAAAACATATACGCACAAAAAATATTGCAGAACTTTATATATAAAACTTAAAAGAGAAAAATGCATTCTACGAATGCACATATTCATACAAAATAATAATAAAAATACACATGCAGTACACATAGGAGTAAACCATGAAAATAAATGCATACATAATAATGCAACATGTAATTTTATGCAAAATGGACACTTATCTTGGTAAAAATATCACCAACTATGTGCAGACCTTCCACGTTCCTCCCAGCCTTAGACCACACTGCTCAAAACGCTCAGCAGTGGGTCACCCTCGAGCTAGGACTAAATTCCACCTAGGTAAAGGGATTCCTAACCAAGATGATGTAACTCAGACAATAGGAAGAAATCTGCCACAGGTTCCAACTCAAACTAATATCCTATGTTCCCTCATTCCCCACATGCCTTCCCCACCCAAGGAAGTATGCCCCTTCTCTTCTCAACAATCCTTCGACTTCCCAACTTCCTTTCCACGGCTTCAACAAAAGGTCGAACAGGAAGTCTCAGAGCTCTGTATCTACAATTTGGCACCTTCGGGAAATCAATTCCCAACAATTGTCTCACCCGATGGGTGAGGATAAAATGTATCTGTATTATTCCACGATCTTAACCACTTGCTTCTGCTGCAAAGAGAGGTTCTGTGTAGATGCCATAGATGTGGCAGAAACCTTCTACTTACTATGAGCACGTATCACAAACAAGATGAGCTTCCCAATCTTTGAAATGACCTTACTTCATTGCTTAGAAGAGATTAATGAAATAGTAGTAGTCGACACTACCTATGGTATCCTGTATAATTGTTTACCCAAAGCAATAATAACACTATGGGGTCTAGACTCATACACAACATGATGCTTCCAAAAGTATGGTTGTCCTAAAATAACATCACAAACTTCAAGGGGAGAAATATCACACAATAACTCATATTTGAAATGCTTGATGTTGTAGGGAAAATGACATTGTTGGTTGAAACAAAGATCTCTTCCTTGGTGAAGCCATCTGATGGTGTAGGGTTGCAGGTGCGATATCATTGGTAGCTCCAACTGCTTGACAACCTCTGCTGAAATCAGGTTCTTCTGACTGCTGCCATCGATAATGAAATGAACCGGAGCCCCATTTATCTACATATGTGAGTGAAAGAGGCGTTCCCCTTCCTATGGTTCTTCTGGTTCACTTGGCTGGAATTTGGTGGTAGTGACAGTGGCACTGGGTTCATCATTGATAATACACTTCCCTCCTTCAGTATTTGATTCAGAATTAGAATCGACCTTTGACTCGAAAGCCTTCATCTCGACCATGAGTGAATTCTTAGAGAGACATTCTTCAGTGTTGTGCCAAGGAATTTTATGGTGCTCACACCATTTTCCTGTGTCCTTCCTCATCTTCTCATTTCCCTTCTTGTGTTTCATCTTCGAATAGTTGTCCTGAGAGTGGCCATATTTTATCTTCCCCTTGCTATGTGTGTTGGGGTCAACTTTTCTCTAGTTTAGCTGTGAGGAGTTTGCAGATCCAAACTCTCGCCTCTTCTGCTTAAATTTTTGCTTGGTCTTGACATCGTATCTATAAGTTGTACCCAATAAGGTGATGTCCATAAAATCCATTTTTGTTTGAATGTATCTATGCAAAAAACTGCGGTATTTAAGCACCAGATGTCGCTCAGAGTCTTTGATACTCAATTTGGTGTGCAGGGTATGGAAAATATTGGTGAAATTTGGTACTCTCTAGTCCCTTTCTTGACATAGGGTGGTCCATCTGGTGTATTGGTCCTCGTATCTTCCAATAGGTTATTATTTTTCTTCAATGGCATTCCAGAAGGAATCCCATGTAGGGAAAACCACAAATATTGTGGATTCCTCTATGGCCTTTTTCTCGGAGTAAGTGTCCCACCATTCCTTAACATGTGAGATGGCCTTGAGGAGTGCAAAAGTAATCCTTTCCCTATCAAAAAAATTGTGGACCAAAAAATGCCCTTTTAGTATATTCAACCATTTATCTACAACATCCACATCTTTCAGTCCTTCAAATAATGGAATATCAAAATTTACCTGTACCTTGAAGGGGGTTGCATGGCCTCTTGATGAATATGTTTCTCCTGTGTACAGTTTCCGAAGAATATGTGCAAAGTTGTCAATCATTTTGTTCCTTTGTCATGCAAGGGAGTCCTCGAGCAACATTTTAAAATGATCTCCTGCTCCATCATCTTTATTTTCGTCTCCCATGGGTTGTTGTCAGGATCAGAACAGTCGATCTTGCAACCTCTCGATTGGTTCGAGTCCCAACTTCTTGTACCTATATCTTGTTTGGGACATGCACGAAGAAAAATAAATGAAGAACATACAATTATGATACCATTAATCTAGATTTAGGATCAGAACAAACCGATTAACATATTGAATACAATAAACATAGATATATGAAGAACAACACATATATCCGACGAACAATATCTACTATTGAATAAATGAAATAGGCTGAAACTATAAAACTGCATAACTGAAATAACTTGCTCGAATGGTGGTAGCTATCTCTGAGAAGAGATCTGGCTGCTACGCACATTTGTCTGAGCAGAATGGTTACAATGAGGTTCCATAGGCCTTTTTGATATTACTCATGAATTCCAAAACCCTATACATCCAAAAACCTAACCCTATGAGGTGAAATGCCAAAAGTCATGTGGACCGCTATGGGTAAGTTGGTACCTCAACTTCCTATGGTCATAACTTTTGCATATGACCTCCATTTTAGGTGCGTGATAGCCTGTTGGAAAGGTATTTCAGAGAAATAAACATTACAATGTTAAACTCTGGCGACGTCCACATTTTGACTATGGCGATACAAAAAACATTTTTTAGGGATCCAAAATGGCCCTTGAAGTACAACAAGATGTGTTGACATGAAAACATACAAAATAAACCAATTGGATTATGTGAGAGACCACTAGTATCCACTAGGAAGATGTGTAGAGATTCAGACAACCCAGAAGTGTAGAAACCACAATACAAACAAGTACAAAAGAATGTGTTGAACTAAAAATGGACAAGAGGAGCCAGTTGGAATAGATGGGTGGCCACCAATATCCACCTGGATCATAAATTTGTCTTCTTTATAATTTAATCGTCCAAAATCCACCATGGACCGAAAAACCACTATGAAAAGAGGAGTCTTCCTAACCCCACAATGATCTCACCTCTAATAAAACTACCCAAGATAAGTTTTCTTCCACGTCCGCCACACATAAAATAAAATTTTAAGGTGGGAAAACGTATTGGAGACACCACCCATATGCAAGCATCAACCTTAATAATATAAAGGATTAATGATTCTCGGAATGAATCAAAGAGAAACACCTAGAATTTTCCATATTAATACTTTCTTTTTGATTTTAGGAACATTCTCACATTTGTGCACACTACCAATTTAACTTCCACATAAGCTCATGCCCAAAGCACACTTCAACAAAAATGATAGACATGCCTTGTCCCCTACGACCCTTTTGGAACTATTGAGAGCGTGCACATGTAATACATGTGGTGCATATTTGTGTCTTAGCCATAATGAAAATGCCATTAATCAATTAATTTATGTTATTCATTGGGGATTGTAGTGCATTAAAGGGGGAAGGATTACAAGGATCTAGGTTCGGCTACACTTTTCAGACCTAGGCAGTTCATGTCATGTCCTTCTGGAGGGAGGGTATTGCAAAATTCATGGTGACTTTATTGTTTCTTGACATCATGATATCAATGGTCATGGGTGTCAAGGTCTGTCGATGTGTGCACCAGTTATGAAAGAATTCATGGGATTCCCTATTCAACTACCTAGATGAAACTCTTCCTTCAGACTTCTTCATTGACAAATAGTAATTATAGGAACTGCATTGATTTTACAATTTGTACTAATTACTTGGAACCACACTCCTCTTCCCTTTAAAATCCTCCAAACATTTTTTTACAACTAAAACTTTGAAGAAGTGAAAAATACTATTTTTATCCCACGTCATCCCTAAACTTTGAAACAAAAAACTTTTTCCACAATCCCAATACATAACCTTTCTTTTTTTAAGATGTTCAAATTCCCACTCCAGTAAGTATAAAAACATATTTTTTCAAGAAATTTATTTGTAATATCTGTTAGAAAAATGTTTATTGGCATGTTTCTTTGATATGCATCTTGTTGGGTGATACTTCACCATTATTGTAATAAGACTTATGTTTCGATTAAGTGGTCAAGAATTCCTACACCAGATGGATAAACATCGATGATGGCTCAAAATGCTTCCATACCTTTGAGTAAAAGGTACATTTCTTTCTATGCATACTAGAAAGTGTTTCTAGCAGGATATAATTATGTTTATGGTTTACAAAATGCTTCCTATCCCAAGAAACCATTTTAGAAACAACTCAAGGTAGTAGTTTCCAAAAGAAACATCTTTTGTAATCTCCAACGATTTTTCTAGGTTCTCACTAACCACTAACATTAACAAATAAAATAAATTTCATTTAAAGAGGATATAAACCTATTTAATTATTTTTTTTCAAAAGAGAGTACCAACAAACATAAAATCACTATAGAAGGTTTTTGTTTAGGTTAAATTTGCTTGAAAAAAAAAGTTCTCGTTTTATGGAAATCATTGTCTAATGTTTCTCCATTTATTGTGGTTTTCTTTGTAGACTACTCCAAATTTTATGATACCTTTGGACCCTTGCAATAGCCATTTATTGAAACCCTTTTCATAGAATAGATATTTGTAAAATTGTTTGTTTGCAAATATGTTGTCACCCTATTGTTACAAAATGTTTGATTCTCATTTAGTTAAATTTTGAGAATTTAAAGTTTGAGAATATGGGGATAATTTTGATTCAGTAAAAAATAATATTTGCAAAATGGGGTGCTTGCAATTTTTTTTTAATTATCCTACTATTATTTCATGTTTCATTGTGAAATAGATAGTAATAAGTTTCTACAGAATTAAAGGTATATCATTTTGAACCCTATAGTTCAATTTATGGAGAAGTACAAGTTCAATTTTTTTTTTTTTTAAGTAAGAGGTAAGATTATATTAAGATCCTTCGAAAGTTTGAAACATAGGTCCAAAACACAGCTAGGTTCAAGCTACAGTTACTGGACTGCCCCATCATGGGGAAACCAGTCCAACTAGCCCGGCCAGTTCCTTGAGTAAACAAGTCTAGATTTAAACCAACAACAAAAGAAAGAACATTGTTTAGCGTATCAGGTCTAGAAACTAAGTAAACAGACATACACTAAAATTAGACAGTTGGCCTATAGCTGGGCTAGGTGGCAGAGAGGTCGCCTGGCCAAGTCTCTTCCTTGATGTACGTAACGCCATAGTCCCATTGCTCGCCAGCTTCGTTGGTGCATGCAGGGTCCTTGCTGTCGTCCTTGCGCTCCTCCTGCTTCCAACCTGCTGCCTATGGAGTCTGCATGTTGTCCTGTGCTGCTTCTGTAGTGGCCTCGGGGTCCTTTGTGGAGCTGATGTCTCCAGGGGCAGAGAATAAGGCCTTGTTCATAGAAGAGAGAATGAGCATGAAACTGGCCACCTTCCCCTCCATTGCTTGGAAGCGATATTGTAAATCCACTATCTCTTGTCGAAGCTCAAATACCAAATCCTGCAAGATAGCTAGGCTCTCGGCGAATTGCACTCTGTCAATGCTCTCAGGGAAACAAGGACCTGCCCGCTTGGGTGCACTGTGAAGAGAAGGGTAATATCCCAGGTTGTCCAGAGGGTCGTCGGGAGGATTTGAGATGGAAGGAAGCACTGAGGGGTCATGAGAAAGGCGCAAGATTGAAATAGGTGTGCGCGGGATGATAGCCATGGAACTAAGCTGTGGGGCACGCAGTGAGACAGGGATGGTCTTGGCTTGCCATGGAGGGGATGAATCGACGAAAGTTGAATCAGAGGTCATGACCGAAGGTCTCCGAGGCTTCCAAGGGGAGCCTCGCCTCGGTCTTCCCTGGGGTCGAGTCATGGCGAGCTCTGTGCAGCGGACCGAGAGGACGAGAAGCACTTGGTGAAGTGAGAAAACCAGGATCGCATTGCACCAACGAAAGGTAGCAGGGGTAGACCTTCACTGCAAAGGGCAGGCACTGCAGCCTGAATACAGAGGTGAATGCCAAACAAAATGAGCGACGCCATTCAAATTCGCGGCGAGGGGGAAAGGACTATTGTGTTAATGCGCCCTTGCATCAAATTAACACGCCATTAAACACTGGGTAGGTTGATGGGCTGTGGCACAAGCCCATCACGTGGCCCCATGCCACGTCGCCCATCACCCTCATGCAAATCTTGCCACATCGGCCGATCTGACACCCCATCCAGGGGAACATCTACCAATCCAACTTTGTGAATGCATTGCAAGAGGATAGGGTGATTCTGATCCTGGGCAGCATTACAGTGGAGGTCTGGTCCATTCCAGTTGGCTCCTAGATTAGCTAAATCATCGGCAACTTGGTTTGCTTTCTTTCTGACGTGTGAAGGGACGATAACCAGATTAGGGTGCATTAGATCTTCCACAGTTTGTAGGCCATGCGATAATCTCCAGCTAGGCGAGATGCTGTCCGGTTTTGTTCCCTGTAAGATTCGGCGTAGCAGGCTGAGTATGACTTGTGAATCTCCTTCTACGATCACCTTAGTGTAGTGGCTTTTGATGGCTAGTTGCAGTCCTTTGATTAGTCGCCAGAGTTCTGCTATGTTGTTCATGGAATGTCCTAGGGGCCCAGATGTGATGTCAAGGATGTGTCCAGAATGGTTGCGTATGACAGCTCCATAACCTGCCGCTCCAGGATTTCCTTTAGAAGCTCCATCGAAATTCAGCTTAACAAAATCCTCAGGAGGAGGAGACCATAGGGAGGGGCTACTCGAAGGGGAGGTGGATGGAGAGGGGAGGGGACGAGCTGGAAGAGTCAGAAGAGGTGTCCAGTGCTTGAGAATAGAGAGCTCAGAGGGGGGGCAAGCGAAGTTCGCATCGGACCAGTTTCGGAGTTTGAGGGTTTCCAAGACATTGCGATGGCATTGTCTCCAACAGTCTTGCCAAGGGAGAGAGGTGCCTCTGAAGATTCGCCGATTCCGTTCCTTCCAAGTTTGCCACAGGATAAAACCCGGTAGAAGTTGCCAAATGCGGTTGAGGAGGGGAGAGTGGAATGCCTGATCTCGCCAATTCGTAATGGTTGCTAGAATGTTGTCTCTGTGGCGATCTGAGGTACGCATGATAAGCATTGCTTGATCCCAAATTTGAGCCATGTAAGAGAAGGTATTAAGGAGATGATTCAAGGTTTCTTCTGCCTCTCCACAGAGTATGCAGAGGGAGGGTCCCACAAAACCTCTCTTCAGGAGGTTGTCCCATGTTAGGATACTTGAGTGCGACACTAGCCATAAGAAAAGGGTGACTTTTGACCAGTGCCTAAGGTCCAAAATTTTACCCCAGACTTCTGAATCCGGTGGGGGCATTGACTGAGCTTTGCGCTGATAGGCCTCCCGCGCGCTAAAGAAACCCTGTGGTTTGTAGCCCCATCGAAGAGTATCATCCCCATCAATTATGGATATTCTTCGTTTGGTGAGTTCCTCTTGCAGGGGTGCTAAGTCGACCTGTGCTTCCAAATTAAGTCGCTCCTCATCCAAATGCCAACTTCACCAGGTGTCCTCCATAGGATTGTCCTGCCAGTAATCAGTGACTATTGTTAGGCCTACCTATATGGCTTGAGGGTAGATAGCGCGTGCCCAATCCTCCGTGTTTAGGGCTGGCCATTGATGCCAGGAATCTTGCCAAAAAAGAGCAGTTCTCCCATTCCCTATTTCCCAAAAGGCGTGCTGAGTGACTAGCAGTCTGTTCTGCTTGGCTGCTGTCCATATCAGAGAGCCTTGATTATCGCCATTCCATCTGATTAGGTCTTTCTCGGCTGTGTTGGGGGTGTATTTATTTCTCCGGAGCTTATCCCATAAGTCGCCAGGGTTTTTTAGCCAACGCCACCAAATTTTGGCACTGAGAACCTTATTCATGATAGATGGATCCCTTAAACCCAATCCTCTATGTCGTTTGGGCTGACAGAGCTTATCCCATCTCACCAGTGCTATTTTTTTCTCTTTGTTGAGGCCCTGCAAAATGAAATTTCTTTGCAGGCCTTTGATTGAGTTAAGGACGAATTTTGGGGCGGCCAGCACAGAAAAGGCATAGATCAGGAGTGCTTGTAGGACAGCTTTAAGTTGGACAAGACGACTGGGGAGGTTCAGGGCTCGAAAAGTCCAAGAGGAAAGTCGTTTGGAAAAAGAAGAGAGGAGGTGCTCCCAGGAGGCATTCCAGAGACCATTGTCGATCAGGGGTAGGCCAAGATACTTGGATGGAAGGGAGCTCCTATTGAAGCCTAGAATCTCGGAGATATGTCGCTGGATCGGAGGGGGCGTATTAAAGAAGAAAATCTGGGATTTTTCCTTGTTGCAGTCCAGTCCTGAGGCTTCAGAGAAGGTTTGGAGAATATCCTGAATAGAGAGGGCCTCACGCACAGTGGGGCTGCCCATTAAAAGTGTATCATCCACGAACTGACTGTGTGAAATAGGGGGAGAGATGCCATGGAGGGGCAAGCTAGTCATAAGGTTTTGATCTAAGGCCGCATGTATGGATCGACTTAGTCCTTCGGCCATAATGATGAAGAGGAAAGGAGAGAGGGGGTCTCCTTGTCTAATTCCTCTTGAAGGGGAGAAGGGCCTCGAGGGCATACCATTGAAAAGAAGGGAGAAGAAAGCCAAGGAGTTTAAGTTTAAGATCCAATCTACCCAGGTTTGGTGAAAGCCAAAAGATAAAAGCATTGCTCATAAGTAATCCCAGCTTAATTTGTCAAAGGCTTTAGAAAGATCCAGTTTGAGGAGCATACCTGGGGTTTTGGTTTTTTGCAGGGAGTGGATGACTTCATGGGCCAAAATGATGTTGTCCAGGATCTGCCTGCCCTCTACATAACCTCACTGTTCTGGGGAGATGATTGTTGGTAAGATCAACTTAAGTCTCTGAGCGATTACCTTGGTGAGGAGTTTGTAGATTACGTTGCATAGGGAAATAGGTCAGAATTGCTGGGTGTGCTATGCMTGTCCCTCTTTGGGGACTAAGGTGAGGAAAGTGGCATTGAGTGCCTAGAGGATTTTCCCGGTGACTCTTGAGTCTTCCAGGATTTCCCAAACCTCAGTCCTGATCATTGGCCAGCAATAATGGAAAAAGTCGTTGSTAAAGCCATCCGGGCCTGGAGCTTTGCATTTGGGAGTTTCCTGCAGCGCTTGGTCCACCTCCTCGATGGTGAAGGGCCATAGAAGGGTAGCGTTTTTCTCCTGAGTTAGAAGTGAGAGCACATGCCTTGTAATTTTGCTGATTGCTGCTTGTCTGTCTTGGATGGGCTCGGTAAGGAGGTTCTGAAAGTAGTCGACCAAGTTGGTTTCCAAATCAGTATGAGAGTGAAGGGTTTCACCTTCCTCTGAGATGAGATGCGTGATTTTGTTGGTGTGCCTTCTCTGGATGACCGTGCGATGGAAGAAATTGGTATTGTGCTCCCCTGCTTTGAGCCATTGAATACGCGACTTCTGTTTCCACAGTATTTCTTCCTGTTTATTCCTTTCTTCAAGCTGTTGGGCGACTTTGAGTTCCTGTGCTTTCAGCTCCTCTGTCATCCCCTGTTCCCTAATTTGGTGCTGTATCTCAGTCATTTGCCTTAAGAGTTGTTGTTGGGAGTCGAAAATGCTGCCAAAGGTTTGTTTGTTCCAGAGTTTAAGAGTTTGCTTAAGATTCTTAAGTTTCTGTTGGAAACGATACATTTTGGAGCCCTGAGGGATCGCAGCCTACCGCCACCAGTCTTGGATGTTTGCCTGGAAGTCGGGGTAGTCTAGCCAAAACTGTTCAAATCGGAAGGGTTTCTTCCCAGGGGTAGCTGAGATATCCAACCATAATTGTATGGGCCAGTGATCTGATCCTGGGAGGTTCAAGATGGTGGCTTCCATTGTCGCACCGTCCAACATCAGAGGTTTCGATAGGAGAAAACGATCCAGCTTGCAAGTTATTTGGTGTGCCCCCGTTCGTCTGTTTGTCCAGGTGTGAATGCCATTGCTAGTTTCCAGATCAACTAGACGAAGGTCTTCTATTAGATTGTTGAAGTTGCAGGAGTCTTGATCTAGTCTTCGTGATCCTCCTTTTTTCTCCTCCAAGCTCCGGATGATATTGAAATCCCCTCCAAGAATCCACTTATCATGGTGCAGTAAGCTGGATAAATATTCGAGGCTTCTAAGAAATGCTTGTTTGTCCCTTGGACTGGGCAGCCCATATACACTAGTGAGATGCCTAGGCTTATTGGATCCGATGAGTCTGTACTCTGCCGTGATAGAGCATCTTGTAGTGAAGAAATTTTCCAGTAGCACTATATTGGGGTTCCAGAGGATGGCTACTCCTCCAGCTGTTCCTATGGCATCAATCGAGACTGATCTCCCCTGTTTCCAGCAGTAAGGAAGTAGCCAATTGAGGTCTTCTGAAGTGCATTTTGTTTCTTGCAGCAGAACAATATCCGGGGTTTCCGCTATAATCAGTTCTCATAATAGTTTTTGCTTTCTACGTCCATTGAGTCCCCTAATGTTCCATGAGGTGATCTTCATGAGGATGGGGGAGTGGGGAGAGGAGGGAAGCTGTCTGAGATCAGGTGAACCTGACCTGAATTTACCATGTAGTTTCCTATTTCCTGTATAAGCTTGTTAGTGGACTTTCTGCCCCGTTTCTTCTCATCTTTTTGGCTTTTGCTTGAGATTTTTTCTTGGCTACCCTGGATTCCTAGTGCTTTACTGGCTCGGGCTGAAGATCCTGCAGAGGATTTGAGATATACCTTGTGTACTTTCCTCAATTGATCTCGAGGAACGGTGTATAGTTTCTGGTGCCGGTAGGCATGTTCCAGGTGTTCCAGATCCACTCCAGCGAGATCAGGTTCCTCCATCTCCATTTCCTCGTCTCCATCCTCGACTTCCTACGAATCTGGTGTTTCCTGTGCCGAGCCTATGGGGGTAGGCTTCACTTCCATAGTTTTTGGGGGCTGTGCAGGGCCATGGTTCTCGGTCTGGGGACCATCAGGGATGGGTGATGCAGTCGTAGTTGTAGAAGGTGTCGGGCGCTCTGGTTGATCTTGCAATATGGAATATTTATTACTAGTGGAAGGGTCTTTGCTTACCTAGGGAAGTTGCTTGCGTCCTCCTTGCCGTCTTCTGCCCACTAGTTGTACGAATCCTTCCTGGTCCTTGCCACTTTCTGGTTTAGCTTCCTTATTGATCGCATTAAGAGGGCATTCTCTGAAGAGGTGACCATGTTCGTGGCATTTCCTACAGCGAAAGGGGATGTGTTCATAATCTATGGTTTGGGACCAGTCTTCATCGTGATATTCCAGAGTGATGGAGCCTGGGAGCGGCTTGGCTATGTTCATATAGACACATATTCTTGCATAAGACGTATAGCGCCGTTTCTTTGTAGCTTCAGAGGATTTGACATAAATACCTATGGTGTTGCCTATTCCTGCTAGGACCTCTTCCAACCAAAATTCCTGGGGCAGAGAGTATAGTCTGATCCATACCGGCGCATGGGCGAAGTATTCCTTTTCAGGACTGAACTTTTCTGTCCAGAATCTCAGGAATAGACCCGCCGAGTTGTAGCCATCGAAGACGCGGTTGCGATCCTCAAGGTTGTGGAAGATGATTGTGAAAAAGCCCTTCGAGCCCAACTGGAGATCATAATGGCCTTTTGGTTTCCACCAGTACTGTATCCACTTAATCAGGTCGCACTCAGAGGGCCAAAGCCCTAAAAATTTCCCCACCAGGGCATTGTCTCGCATGTATTGTTTCTGCTCCTCTATACGCGGTGAGCTAACCACATATTTTGGTGCTTGTGGTGCCTGCGAAATGCATTTTCCGGGCATCCACGGGGCTGGGGATTTTGCATGGTTCTTTTCCTTGGCTGGTTTGATGTCCATGCCCTTGTCATGAAAGGTTCCTTCTTCCAATAGCTGAGCACGCAAGTCTGGAGGTGTTTCGAAGGTGCGGTGCTTGATTCCTGCTCCATTGCTTTCATTGGCAGTAACGCGGCTGTAGGAGACGCTGGTCGGTGCTCCCTCCCTGTGGTGCAGGGGCCCCTGCGGGGCGGTCATCGTTCGGTCTCAGTTCACAGCAGCGGTGAGTGCGCAAACCCTAGTTGCAGAGCGATGGTTTTCAAAAGTACAAGTTCAATTTATAGAGAAGAAGAAAGTAGCATAAAAATATATATATAAGCATTATAAATTTTACTAATGAATTGAATTGCATGCAAATGCAGGTTGAACCTCAAGGATCAACCCTGTTACATGAAGTAAATCCAATTGGCCCAGTGTCAGTTAATCGATTTCCAGTAGAAAGGATGGGGTGGAAGTAGTAGAACCGACTGGTCGAACAACTGATATTAAATCTCAACATCCAATATCATAGGGGAAAAAAATAATTAGAATGGTCTCTCCTAATTTTCTCTTTAAAGCTTCTTGGGAGGGTTTGTTCTCACTGCTAGTGTGCCCCGCACCTTTCTTATCATAATTTTTCTTATGACCTGCAATCATGACATTCATGGAAGATCGGTGCTATTACGTGAATTAAATCTATTTTGTAACTAGATGTTTGGCCCTCTTCCAGGGAAATTTTCAGTTGAACCATCCATATATTAGGTAGAAATATGTATTTATTTTGTACCTTGGTCCTGTAATTAAATTCCAAATATACAAAGGCAAGCATAAAATGAAATATACAAAGGAAAACATCAAATGAGGAACATAGTACATCGAATGAGGAACAAAGAATGAGGTCGGTGAAGAACGCTGACAGTGGAGAAAAATGGTAGAGATTGTTGCCAAGAATCAAATGCATATAAATATCGAGGAACCAGACGAAGCAGAGACCGAGAATATAAGAGTTGACACATGGAAGCCTAGCAATGAAAAATGCATTTAATTCACTGAATAAGGAAGGCGGTGATGTCAATGTAGTGGAGACGGTGACTGCAGAGTTGTCAGGGGTTGCAGAGTCGCACTTTCAAGCGGAGGTGACTGCAAAATTGTGAGAGAGATTGAAATCAAATTAAAATATTAATGCGATTAGATAAAAATATTAATGCATGCCACCACCCTTGCAATAACACTATGACGTTGAAATCCAATAACATGTAAAAAAAAAAAATAAATTAATTTATTTTAATCTAAAAATTATTATTAATTACATGTCTCTAAGTTCCACATTGCAAATCGCTAAAATTTTAAAGTCAAACTTCAAACTAATATACCATCAATGGCTAACTCATTGTTATAGTCCATGTGGCCTTTGGGCAGGGACTAATAATATAAAATGTAATAAAATAATTTTCAAATATTTAAAAGATAAAAATATTTAGGAAATATTATTAATTACATTTCCCTAAGTTCCACATTGCAAATCGCTGAAATTTTAAAGTCAAACTTCAAACTAATAGACCATCAATGGCTAACTCATTGTTATAGTCCATGTGGCCTTTGGGCATGGACTAATAATATAAAATGTAATAAGATAATTTTCAAATATTTAAAAGATAAAAATATTTAGGAAATCTTATTTTCGATCTTTGAAATTATAATTAAGAAAAATATTAAATCAAATTAATGGATTATGCATTTTTTTGTTGAAGGTGTAATAGATCATTTAGAATTATTTCTATAAACAAACTAGTACATAACACTTTAAAAAATATATAAAATATACAATATCCACCTTAATATGAAATTAAAAACATAGAGAGAGAACTACAAAAAAAAATTATAAACATTAACATATATATAATTAATATTTAAAAAACTGCCCAACCATAATTTCAATGTTATAATTGTTTGTGTCTTCTGTGTAATTCCCTATACACATGTTCTAGTGCATGGTAGTAGACACGGTCTTTAATTTCATGATTTTGTATGTTCCTTTCTTGCGTGTAAGCCCCTCTACACATTGTCACCCCATCTCACGTAGATGTAGCTAGAGGAGATCACTTTACATTATCCACATTGCATAAAGTGATCCTGGAGATGATTATCATCATGCTCCATGGACATCATCGCCTCAAATGCCTCCCTCTGATCATTGCTCATCTCATTCACTTGATCAACATGGTTCATTTGATTATGGTGGCCTATCACACATGAGGTACATTAGTCATTGTTTGATATAAAGTATTGCATTTTATTCATCATAAAATTGGGTGAGGATCATGGGTTGAAGTCAAATAATAGATATTAATGCTTGGAATTTATGCTTTGTGCCTTGTTTCACTTTGGTGGTCATCATATGTGTCCTAGTCTAGCATTTTTCTCTCTTTGAGAATAGGGGTACTACTAGTAGGCCTTGATAGGGTAACATACCATTCCTATCCATACTTAACACATTCCATGTGTATTCCTTCCATTGTCATATCTTTTGGAAATGGTTGTTAGATGTACACCAAAAAGGGTTATGCCTTCATCATCTTATGAGAAGAAGGGGATATAATGCTCAAGGTTGATGCAACTAGTAAAATAATGGGAAATGAAATGACATGACAAATTATAAAAACAAAATCCAAATAATTATATTGAGATTTACCCCCTCACTATGAGGCCATCACCTCGAGTCCTAATACATTGAATTCATATCAAATTAAAAGGAATTAATAAAATCTCAGTAAAAATAAATGCATAAACCTAAAAAGGGTCTTGCAAAGAAATAAATGAATATTAAAAGACAATAATAGGGGTTTGGAAAGACATAATTTCAAGGAAAGGGTAAATCAACCACTAATAACTCTCTCTACAAAGGAACTCCTGCAAATGAACCCACATGTGGCCTTGCATGTCAATGAAACCATGACAATGGAGTAAACCACATGCCATGTCATTCACTTATACTTTCACTTTGAAGGGTTTCAAGGGAAATACTTCTCTACTTGGATAATGGCACAACTAATAGGATCCTTTTATGGTCCTCCCATACCTAAACTTGGAAAATTACATAAAGTATTAAGCGATTGTGAGGTTTGAAGAAAATACCTATAACACCCCGGGTTTTGAACCTCCATTATAAATAATGTATTGTTACAATGTTGAGAGGCTAGAGTGTCCAAACAATTATTAAAAGGCTGGTGTGCCCAAGAAATGCAATTTTTTTATCACTATTAATAATAAATACATTGTTGGCTACTAGACGGATAAGGACTAAAGTTACAGGGGCTTATGATTCCAAAAGAGAGGGGGCTTGAGGGGATGAATGTTTATTTCCTATTTTAATTACCCTTTTGTCTAAGAGAGTGGATCAGTTACGTGAGCTTCTTGGGGGAGGCCAAGAGGTTCTTAATTCCCCATGAAATACATAAACCTACCCCTTAACTATTGGGGGGGTTGGTGGATGGCTTGTTTTCTCATTTTATCATTCTCTCCTTCATTCACTTATGCAATCATTCACTTTATCACTCGTTCATTTATCTCGTCCTTACCTATCACTCATTGATCCATCCTCATTTGCGTCTTTTCTTGGGAAAGGAAAATGAACTGCCGAAGAGTAGCCATGGTATTTTTGGCTGTAGTGGTCACTAGTGTAATCCATCCATGACTTGAGTCTTGCATGTCTGAGATGTGTTGGCCTATGTCTAGCTATGTTCACATCTATGAGTCTTGAGAGTTCCAACATTGAGATTCTGGACCAGTTGCGTTAGATCCCTGGAAGGAGAAGGACTGCCTAAGGGACTACGTGGCAGAGAAGGGCGGAGGTCCATTCCCTTGGGTGGTGCAGGCTGGGTAGAAGAGAGTTATGTACTTGGATTTCTATGAGTACTGGGAAAACCTGTGAGATATTGAGTGTTGACTGGTTTGGGAAGCCAAATAACACTCTAGAACCGTCCTTGTGGATTCATAGCCCTGGATCATGAGTGACACTACCATTAATATTTGGAACACTGTTGTCTATGGTTGGGTAGAACATTCTTGGTCTACAACCAGTTGGTGTCATATTTTATAAATATAAGTTCTCTATGTTATGGTATTAGTTATCTATATATGAATGTATTTCATTGTGTATTTATTTATCGTTTAATTGAATCTTTAGAAGATGCATGCTTGTTGGTTATTGTTGTGCATGTTGTTAGATATTTTCTTTTATGTGTACTTATTAATTTAAAAAGGTTTCGGTAAGAGAAAGAAGTCCCAGGGTGGGATTGAAGGTGGCGTATCCTGTCATGTTGGTGGTTGGGGTGTGTTACAGATTGGTATCTGAGCTTCTGGTTGAAAAATAAGGCCAACATGGCCCGGGTCTATTGGTCAAAGTCTCGTAGTTGAGATCAAATTATGACTATGAAGTTGAAAATCTCAAGAGGAATGGTGTTGCAAAATCTACATAGGAGCTAGAATCTCAAAGATCCTTTATAAGGATTCAAAGGATTGTGAACATCCCTTTCGAATTTGGGAGCAATCTCCACTATGGGATCAAGAGATATCTAGGATCACTGAATCAGAGGGTAGGTGAACAAGGGTTGTTAGATGAGGGAGAAGCAAAGGTTAAGTCACAATTGTTAGATCTCATTGAAGAGAAATCGATGGTGGGGAGGAATTGCAGGGATTGGGAAGAAAATTAATTTTTCTGGAAGTTGTGAGCCCTCGATCTCTCAGGATCGTTGATCTTGCTAGATCAACATATCAAAGGTGGATATCATTCCCACTACAAATGAGCATCTTCGCATTGCAGATATCGGGAAGGAAATTAAAGAGTCAGCGGGTTGATTCTTCGCAATCATTCTTGGTCGTTGATATTCAAGTAGGGGACATGTGTCAGTCGTTCTCATACTTCAAGAGGAAGCAAGGAGAATCTATGTGAGTAAAGGACTCTCGAAAGCTCGAGGCTCTGAAGAGATGGAGTAGATCCAGACCATTGATCGAAGTGGACATGTGGCAGGAGATCCTGAATTTCGACAGATAAACACTTTAGAAGAAAGACAGATGTGAAAAGCCAGAACTCCTAAAGGCATGAGGCCCAGAGTTCATCTGGACCATCCATAAATAAGGACACGCGGTGCCAGATCTCGCACTTCGGAGACTTAGTACTCCGGAAGGTTTTGCAAAGAAAAGCACTAGACAAAGAACTACCCGAAGTCCCAAAGTAATTAAGTACAGTTGATCTCAAATCAACAAGAACCGTTGATATTTGCAGCAAGATTTCCTAAAGTCTCAAAGTTAGAGGTTAATACAGACTATCCGATAAGGGAGACACATGTCGACATGTTGGCCAATTCGGGAATTCAGAGTTCGAGAGAATTGGAAGTGTGCTATTGTGGAAACTCCCGAAGCCTGAAGAGATGAAGTGGTGGGGCATGATGATGTCACATGGAGGTGATGTGGACCTCGAAAGGTTAAGCATTTTAGAAATTAAGAGTATGGGAAACTTGAGGAGTGAAAGCGTAAAATATTTCGAAGCCCAAAATTCTAAAGTTACGTGGCTCGTGGACGCCACTTGGGATGATATGGAAACATGGGATGTGTGCCACGTGTTAGTGATTTTTGAATGTGAGGAGGATTGAAATGTCAGTTAGAACATGACATGTGTCACCCTCTTGATTGGGCCATGTGTCCTCTTCTAGTATTTCACCACGTGGTGAAAGGTTGTGCAGTCCGGATATTGGGCACTCCAAAGGAAAAATATGTGACAGTTTGCGTTGGATCAAGAACCCCTGAAGGCTAGAGTACATATCAATTGTTGATCCCAAAAGACAGGAGGAAGTAGATCTCATAGTGGTTCAGAGGATCGACACTCTAGGAGAAAGTGAAGGCGAAGAGTTTCAAACTCATGAAGCCTGAAGAGACAAAGTGATTCACAACTGTTGATCTGTCAGAGACACACATCGATGGATCATCAAATTTGGGTGAAAACACTCCAGGAGAAAGTGAAGGCAGAGAGTTTGAAACTCCCGAAGCTCGAAGAGCCGAAGCGATTCATAATCGTCAATCTGTGGGGGGAAACGTGTCG
Source organism: Picea engelmannii (assembly GCA_009831015.1). Taxonomy (NCBI): domain Eukaryota; kingdom Viridiplantae; phylum Streptophyta; class Pinopsida; order Pinales; family Pinaceae; genus Picea; species Picea engelmannii. Next base: position 326,135 of record ML777407.1, on the reverse strand, counting down.
ACAGATCATGAACTCTAGGTGAATTCATTTCAGGAAGAAGCAAGAGGGGGACGTTAAGAATTCTGAAGGCTGAAATCCTGAAGTGGACTAGAATCATTGATTTGAGGTCGATGCATGGCTCCTGATCTAGAAATTTGGGTAGGGAGTACTCCAGGGGAAAGTAGAGGCCTAAAGTGCCAAACTCCTGAAGAGAGAAGTCCCGAAGTGGATCTCGATAGATGATCATGAATGAGGATGAGGACCTTTGATCTAGTCCTGGCTGAAGGTTTTAGATTTGCAAAGTGTCGGGAAGGATTTGGTCGCGGTTTCAAGTCGTGGTCACTTGGGGAAGTGGTTTGAAGGGAGTGCCTATGAAAAATTAAATTTTGTATCAGTTAAGGGATAACATGGAAGTGTTATACAGTGCATAATGAAACATATATGTTCTTCAGGAATTAAGAAGAAAAAGGACCTATAACATGGTTTGGAAAATTTTATTTATCATATGCATAATTCTAACAAAATGGTCACTTGCACATTTTGCATAATTAAGGGGTTTAAACACATCATCCTGGAAAGAAGATTCAAGATATGGGAGAAGGTGAGGAAGCCTCCATCCATGAGAGAGAGGATGAAGGCGAGAATAATAGAGTTAGTAATGCAGAGACAGAGTCTAATGTTTTCAAGGGAAGAGGAGAGAAGGAAACATTAATAGAAGTGCAAAGCTACAAAGAAGACAATGAGATACCATCGAGAGATAAAAGTCAAATAAATGCTTGAGTGTTGCAGAGCTTAAATCAGTTGTAGAGGCAAATGAAGAAGGGATCAAACTCAAAACAAGAGGACGAAGGAAGGTTTCATGAAAGAAGAGAGGATCGTGGAGGAGTTGGTTATTCGAGAAGTGCCAGCAGAACTCATAGACACCACTCACCTCCTTACTTAGAAAGAAAGTTTTATGAATCATAAGATTCCATAAGAAGTCCAAAGGTGTCTCCTGTTAGGCACCAGAGAAGGAGAAAGAAGTGGATAGTATGCAAGGAGAGATGAGGAAGCTTAATCCACCCTCCTTTGATAGTGAAAAATAAAGGGAAGATGATGTTGAAGCATGGTTTCTTGGACTCAGGAGGTATTTTCAATTGGATAACTATTCATCAAACCTAGAAACCAAGATTGTCACCTACCATTTGTTGGATTACTGAGAGGGGGGGTGAATCAGTAATAGCATAATTATAATCTGTTTTATTCAAAATTTATATCAATGTAGAATTATTATCCAATAATGAGAAGTAAGAAATAAACAATCACACACACACACAATACACTAGTGTTTTACGTGGAAACCCAAATAGGGAGAAAACCACAGAATGATTTTTCTTATATGTCTTGAAGAATTACAATCATTGGAAGCACAAACTTCCTTTGTCTTCCAGTTGCAACTGGAAGGAGGCTCCAATCCTCTATTTTCTCAGGCTACAACCTGAGGGAATCTCCAACTCCCCAATTTTCTAACTACAACCAGAAGGAGGCTACAACCCCCTATGTTCTCCAGCTACAACCAGAAGGTGGATACAACCACCTGTCCTTGCCCCATCCTGCCACTCTGAAGTAGAAGTAGAATGATGGAACCATTGCCACACTATCACTGTGAGATATACCACTATAAACCTGTACCAATAAATATTAACCATGCATCAACCTGTACCTCAACCTGTAATCAACCTGTACCATAAACAAGTGCATCAACCATGCACCAAACTCAACCAAAATCCCTCATCAATTTAATCATCCAAATATGATTTGTATATCTATAATATTCTTGGTGTATATGATCACATTCCTGCAAACCTTCCTTAACTTTAACAACAAGAAACTAGCATTTTCATCAAACTTTTCTTTCATCTCACATGCCTAGTTTTGAATTAGTCAACAACCCTAACTTGAAGTAATCATAACTTTGAACCTGTAATGTAAAAACATATGAAACTGATACATAATGTTCTTTAGTTCGTTTTATGCAATTCCTCCAGGTGTCACTACTTGGAACCTCTCAGAAAAGGAGTTATAGAAAAAATGACATACCTTGTTGAATTCTATCTTATTTTAGAGAGCGACCTTGTAGAGCGTGTCACACATGAAATATTCATTAAATTTATCTGAAAATGTTACCAATAATACTATAGACTATAACCTAACTAACACATATGGTATCACTAAATTTGGATCTGTTATGAATAAGGTATGATGTTTTTACCCGAAACACTTGTTTTTTACTAGTTTCAGGACTAGCCACAAACCATATTTTCCACAGAGTGTAAATCCAAAAATAAAACAACCCATGAGATGAATTTTTTACCAAAGATACTTGGGTATGTTTTATCATTGGCATAGAAAATTAACGGTATGAATAATTACAAAAAAAAAGTTATAGAGAAAATGGTGAGATGACCTATAAATAACATACCTTAGAAAGCACCATCAAAAGAATTTATCCTTCCTTGCAATTCGGCATTATTTTCTTTACCTTCCCTCAGAAATTCATCTTATATATCCTTCGTTACCTCATACACCTATAGATATTCAATATTCTCAAGTTTTATTAAAATGAGAGAGCCTTGCCTCTTATTTATATTCTCCAAGTAGCTTCCTTAAAAACATCTTCTACATCACTTGACCCACTTTCCTTATTTTAGGGTTAACCCACTTCTAATTTCTCCATTAAATTTATTATTGAAATAATTTATTTTGTATTCACTTTGAATTATAATACACTCATAACTTCACTTTATTATTTACCTTTTAAAATCTCTTAAAACACTTTGACTACTTTGACCTTTTGGGGCTTCTAGATGACATATGAGGGTCCTCCAACTTCGTAAGGCCATAACTCTCAAACCATGAAGGTTTATGTGACATTCAACATACCAATAGAAACAAAATGACATGTAATATCCATATAGAATAGTATTACCTTCAAATATAGAAGAAATCATATCGTTATCCATCAAACAAGCTTGGGTCCATTACCCAAATCTGGGTTCTCCAACTTCACATGGTCATAACTCTCTAACCGTGAGGAGTTATGTTATGTTCTACATACCACCAGAAATTAAATGACAAGAACTATCCATCTAGGTTAGTTTCCATGACAAATTCGATGTCCTTCATCTCATTATTCCACAATTAAGCATGGGTTCTCTTACTCTGCAAAGCGTCTTCCCATGAGGGCTTTCACTATAAGGGGACCACTTTGGAGTTCATCCATAATTAATTCTTATAAACCATGACAAAACAACAATGAGTCATATTTACATCAAACAATAATGGGTCCATTACCCAAAAATTTGTGCTACGGGGCTTTCTTCAAGGGTTGACATCAATGACAACCAACCTTAATCAACAATCCCCCCATTTGGCATTGATGGCAACACTCTTATGCAATATTGAAATCATATCACTCATGCTCCCCCTAGAATGATGCATATGTCCTTTGCATATGATAAATGTCTCCCCCTTTGTCATCAATGGCAAAGGTATCTTTCCATCTGGGGCTTCTCCCCCTGACTAAACTTTCCTCTTATGGTGCTTCCTCATGTACATCTAAGACATATAAGCTAAGAATTCAAAAAGCATTCAAAAAACATTCATTTTGGGGTAAAAATAAATCCAAGTATTTGGTGAAGATATTCAAAGGCTTCCCGTGGAAGTGGTTTTGTAAAGATGTCTTCCACTTTTTCTTTTGTGCCCACATACTCAACTCTGATGTTGTTTTCTGCAACCTGTTCCTGTAGAAAGTGATACTTGATTGGAATTTTCTTAGTCTTGGAGTGCACCACCAGGTTTTTTGAGATACTGTTGGCACTTTTATTATCACAATATATTGGAATGGGCTCATCATACTCAACCTATATATCTATCAAAGTTTGTTTCATCCAAAGAACCTATGTACAACATGTTGTTGCAGAAATATACTCTGCCTCGGTTCTAGATAGAGATACTGATGATTGTTTCTTTTTTAGCCATGATACCAAACACTCACCTAAGTATAACATTGCTCCACTATTGCTTCATCGGTCATCAATACAACCTTCCCAATTTGCATCTGTGTAGGCAATAAGTGATAGATCTTTTCCTTTTGGATACCACAATCCAAACTCTTATGTTCCTTTGAGATATTTGAAGATCCTCTTTACTGCTAATACATGTGATTCCCTTGGTGCTTCTTGAAATCGTGCCACCTGTCCAAATTCCTACATTACATCTGGTCTAGATGTTTTCATATACAGTAGGCTACCAATCATTGACCTACATTGCCTCTGATCTGTAGACTTTGAATCATCATCTTCGCTCAACTTACAACTTGTTTGAACGGGAGTGATAATTGGTTTGCAATCTTCCATTTTGAACCGCTTGAGCATTTCTCTGATATACTTGGTTTGAGAAATAAAAATTCCTTGGTTACTTTGACATATCCGAAGTCTCGGAAAGAAGGATAATTCTCCAAGTAACGACATTTCAATTTCATTATGCATGTATTTTTCAAATTTATGTCTTAACCTGTCATCATCACTACCAAAAATAATATCATCAACATAAACTTCAATTAATAAAATATTACCTTGACTTACCTTGATGTAGAGGTTGTTATCTGCACTTCATTTTCTGAACCCTGTCTATTGTAGATACTTATCCAGTCTGGAGTACCATGTTTTAGGAGCCTGTTTTAGACCATACAAGGCTTTCTTTAATTTACACACATAGTTTGTGTTCTCTAACAACTGAAATCCTTATGGTTGTTCAATGCAGACTTCTTCTTCAAGTTACCCATTCAGAAAAGATGATTTTATGTCCATCTGATATACTTTAACATTTTTGGAGCATGCATAAGCTAAAAGAAAATAAATTGCTTCCATTCTAGAAACTAGGACAAATCTCTCTTCAAAGTTGATTCATTCAATCTGTGCATATCCTTTACATACCAATCTAGCTTTGTTCCTTGTAACCTATCCATCTTCATTCAATTTATCCCTGAAAACCCATTTTGTGCCAATCAAATTCTTATTCTTTGGTCTTAGAACCAATTCTCAAGTGTCATTTTTCTCTATTTGATCCAATTATTCATCCATGGCCTTATTCTAAAATTCATCCTTGTTGGCTTCTTCAAAACAGTTTGGTTAAATTGTAGATAAGAGTGCTAGGTGTGCTTGTTCTAGTGAATGGATTTTTCTTTTAGTCTCAACTCATGCATCTTTGTTTCCAATAATCTGATCTGTCGGATGATTTTTTTGTACTCGTTTGCAAGGTGTCTTTGAAGATACTTGTTGAATTTTCTCTTCTTCTTCTGTCAGATTCTTTTCATCTTCATCTTCCTCTTCTACTTATTTTTCATATTCTTCTTCGAAAAGTTGTTCCATTGATTTGTTTTCTTCTTCCTTTGATTCTATTTTGTTTGTTTCATCAATTGTTACAATGATTCTTTCCACAACTTTGTTTAATCTTAGATTGTAACACTTGTATGCTTTCCTTGTACTTTAGTAACTAACAAGTATTCCTTTGTCCACGCAAGAATCAAACTTTCCCATTCTTCCATCTTCTCTTTTGATGTAGCATTTGCTTCCAAAAACTCTGAAGTGCTTCACATTTGTTGGTCTTCCTTTCCATAGCTTGTAGGGAGTTTTATCAGTGTTGTTTCTGAGAATTACTTTTTTTTGAATGTGAATTGTTGTATGCACTTCCTGTGTCCAAAAAATATCTATCAACTTTGAATCCATTATCATTGTTCGAGCCATTTCTTATACTATCCTATTTTTTCTTTCAACAAATCCATTCTATTGAGGTATCCTAGCGGCAGAGAATTGCCTTTTTATTCCATGATTACTGCAGTAGTACATAAATTACTTTGAGGTGAATTCTCCTCCATTATCTGATCTTAAGCATTTGATTCTTGAATCCATCTCATTTTCAATCATTTCCTTGTAGATCTTGAAATTTTCAAAAGCTTCTGACTTGTTCTTGAGAAATCAAACTGCAGTCATTCTTGTATAATCATCAACTAATAACATAAAGTGTCTCTCACCTTTTAATCCTTTTGTTGTAGTTGGTCCAAATAGATCAGTATGCATAATTTCCAGTGGTTTTGTTGTTGAATATTCCTTTGATTTGAACCTGATCTTTGTTTGTTTTCCTTGTTGGAAATGCTTGCATAAAGTGTTGGTTGGCTTCGTGATCTGGGACATTTCTCTGACGGCTTGTATTTTGTTGACTCTGACAATATTATCGAAATGCATGTGACCCATTCTTCTATGCCATAGCTAACTTTCATCTTCCTTTCCTAGACAACACTTTTCATTTCCAATTTCGCTTAACACATATATGTTTCTTGAAGTTCTCGCAGCTATAGCGACCAATTTACCTGAACCTTCTTTTCTTATCTTACACTTTTGTGAATCAAAAGTAACTTTATGACCTTGGTCACACATTTGACTCATACTTAAAATATTATGTTTCATATCTTCTACTAGTAGAACATTTTCTACCTTTTCATTCTTGTTTCCAATTTAAACTATGCCTTTTCCAATGATTTTGGTTGAATCATCATTTCCGAATGAGATTGATCCATCTCTTTCCTTTCATAATGTAATAAATTTGTCTCTATCAATTGTCATGTGTTTTGAACATCCACTGTCAACATACCAACCACGTTTCTTCTATTTATCTTGTAGAGAAACCATGCATTCTTCATTGCTATACTGATCGTGCTTTCTTATCCATGTTGTTTTATGAGGTTCTTGTTTGTGACTCTGTTGAGGCTCTTTAGGAGGGACTGTCATTATGCAATTTTTGGCCATGTGTAAAAAATTGTTACATTTGTAACATTCCACTTCAGTTCTCAAAGATTCAAACATATTGTAACTTATTCTCTATGTTTCATTAGGTCTTCTTGAATAACCCCTTTGTGTATGGCTCTCAAAGTAGTTATTGTTCATGTTGTTAGCTTTGCAATTTACGGCTTTATGTCTAAAATTATTACATGCATAACATAAACCAAAACATATAGTTTGATACATAGTTGTTGAATATATTTTGAAAGGTGGTTCTCTTATGAATCCTTATTCTTCTTTAGGCCTCTCTATCTGTTGTTGATTTTGAGATCTGAATATTCTCGGTGGAGGAGTGTCCCTGTAATCTTCCTTGTATATCTTTTTATCCCCTTTGATTGTTTCTGCATAGCTTTTTGGATTTGTTTCTTGCTCTATTGTTTTGGAGCTTGATCCCTTTTCTGTCTGATTGTATCCAAGTCCGGACTTGTCAAGATGAGATTTTTGACTCATGATAATGTCATCCAGAACTTTTGATCTATTCTGCATATTTTTCTTTTAAATATCCTTTCTTAGTGTGACAATCTCTGCTTCTAGGTTTCCAATGATCCTGTCCTTTCCTTCTAGTTGTTCTTTGAGTGCTTCTTCAATTCTTTTATCTTCTTTTATTTGAACCTTCAATTTTGTGATCATTTGTTCTAGTTCTTGAGTGTCTTTTTTCTTATCTGGTTCTGCTTACAGTTTCTTCTTTTTCTTCTTTTCTATTCTGATAACTTCTATGGCACTCATTAATTCTTCTCAGAAGTCAACTTATGCCTCTTCAATTTATTCTTCTTCAAAGTATTCTTTATCAAAGTCTTCTACTTCCATGAATAGAACTCTCCTTGTTTCACTGTCACTAACTTCATCTTCATCTAATGATGAGATGTCTTCTTTGGTACAAAAAATTTTCTTGAAAAATTACTTTGTAGTTATTTTACCTTTATATGTTTATCTGCCTTTTGAGTAACCTTTATCATTTCTCTTTTTCTTATGAGGACATTTGTTAGCAAAATGACCAATACTATCAAAATTAAAACAAATTAAAGGAAGCTTACCTCTATACCTACCGTTGGTTCCTTTGTTCAGTATTTTAACGAAGTTGGCCACTTCTTCATCATCTTCCGAGATGTCATTGCTGTTGCTATATTCTTCTTGCTCCTTTTTCTTTTGATTTGATCTTTTGGATGCTTTGAAGGATGATTCTTTTACATCTATATTTTCCTGTTCAGTTCTCATCTCATATGCTATGAAGATTCCTTGCAGTTTGTCCATGCTTATTGAGTTTAGATCAGATCTTTCTTCTAGTGCTGATATCTTAGGGTTGAATCTCATAGGAAGAGATCTTAGTACCTTTTGAACAATTACAAATTCTTTGATTTCTTCTCCCAATCCTATGATTTCATTCATTGTTTCATCGATGCGTAAGAAGTAGGCTACAATATCTTCATATTCCTTCATTTTTAGTTGTTCAAACTGACCTCTGTAAGTTTGAAGCTTTGCTACTTTGACTTTTGAATCTCCTTCATAAATATTTCGAAGCTTGTCCCAAATCTCTTTAGCAGATTTACAATGTGCAAATTTGGTAAATATCGTATCACTTAGACCATTCAAAAGTGCATTTTTGGCTTTGGAATTATTCTCACCGAGTTTCACTACTTTGTCATTTGTTGGAGGAACTGTTGGTGTTATGTATCCATCTACAATTGATTTCCAAACTTGAAATCGTTGTGCACATATATATGTCTTCATCCTTATGCTTCAAAAAACATACTTTTGTCCATCAAAATGTGGTATTCCATTTTTATAGGATTTGGTGCTCTTCGTGATCTACCTTTTAGTGGTTAAACTAATTTCTGAAGGAACCTTCTCTAATACAAATTGTTGGATTACTGAGAGGGGGGGTGAATCAGTAATAGTGTAATTATAATATTTTTTCTTCAAATGTTATATCAATGTAGAATTATTATCCAATAATGAGCAGTAAAATAAACAATCACACACATACACAATACACTAGTGTTTTATGAGGAAACCCAAATTGGGAGAAAACCACAGAATGTTTTTTCTTATATGTCTTGAAGAATTACATTCATTGGAAGCACCAACTTCCTTTGTTTCACAGCTGCAACTGGAAGGAGGCTTTAACCCCTTAGTATCTCAGGCTACAACCTGAGGGAAGATCTAACTCCCCAATTCTCTGGCTATAACCAGAAGGAGGCTACAACCCTCTATGTTCTCCGACTACAATCATAAGGTGGCTACAACCACCTTTCCTTGCCCCGTCCCGCCACCATAAAGTAGAAGTAGAATGATGGAACCACTATCACACTATCACTATGATATATACAATTTTAAACCTACACCAATAAATATAAACCATGCATCAAACATCCATCAACCTATACCTCAACCTATAATCAACCTGTACCATAAACAATTGCATCAACGATGCACCAACCTCAACCAAAATACCTCATCAATTTCATCATCCAAATATGATTTGTAGCTCTGTAATATACCTGGTGTATATGATCACATTCCTTCAAACCTTCTTTAACTTTAACAACAAGAGACTAACATTTTCATCAAACTTTTCTTTAGTCTCACATGCCTAGTTTTGAATTAGTCAACAACCCTAACTTGAAGTAATCATAACTTTGAAAATGTAATGTATAAATATATGAAACTGATACACAATGTTATCTAGTGTGTTTAATGAAATTCCTCCAGGTGTCACTACTTGGAACCTTTCATAAAAGGATTTATAGCAACAATGGCATACCTTGCTGAATTCTGACTTATTCTAGAGAGCGAACTTGTAGAGTGTTCCCTGCATGAAACATTTGTTGAATTGATCTGAAACTATTACAAATAATACTACATACTATAACCTAACCAACACATTTTGTCTCACTGAATTTGGATCTGTTATGAAGACGTTACCCGAAACACCTATTTTTGACTAGTTTCGGGACTAGCCATAAACCCTATTTTCCATGGAGTGTAACTCCCAAAATACAACAAACCACAAGCTGAATTGTTTACCATAGATACTTGGGTGTGTTTTCTCAATGGAATAGAAATTTCACGGCTGGAATCATTATATAAAATTTTTTATAGCGAAAATGGGGAGATGACCTATAAATGACATACCTTAGAAAGCATCGTCAAAAGAATTTATCCTTCTTTGCATTTTGGCATTCTTTTCTTTACCTTCCCTTAGAAATTAGGCTTAGATATCCTTGGTTACCTCAGACACCTATATATATTCAATATGCTTAAGTGTGATTAAAATGAGAGAGCCTTGCCTCTTATTTATACTCTCCAAGTAGCTTCCTTAAAATAATCTTCTAGGTCACTTGACCCACTTTTCTTATTTTAGGGTTAACCCACTTATAATTTCTCCATTAAATTTATTATTGAAATAATTTATTTTGTATTCACTTTGAATTATAATACACTCATCACTTCACTTTATTATTTACCTTTTAAAATCTATTAAACCACTTTGACTACTTTGACCTTTTGGGGCTTCTAGATGACATATGATGGTCCTCCAACTTCGTAAGGCCATAACTCTCAAACCATGAGGAGTTATGTGACATTCAACATACCACCAGAAATGGAATGACATGTACTATCCATATAGAATAGTATTACCTTCAAATATAGCAAAAAACATATTGTTATCCATCAAACAAACTTGGGTCCATTACCCAAATCTGGGTTCTCCAACTTCACATGGTCATAACTCTCTAACTGTGAGGAGTTATGTGACATTCTACATACCACCAGAAATGGAATGACAAGAAATATCCATATAGGATAGTTTCCCTGACAAATTCACTTTCCTTTATCTCATTATTCCATAATTAGTATTGGGTTCTCTTACTCTGCAAAGCGTCTTCCCGTGAGGATTTCACCATAAGGGACCACTTTGGAGTTCATCCATATTTACTTCTTATCAACCATGAAAAAACAATAATGAGTCATATTTACATAAAAAAATCTTGGGTCCATTACCCAAACCTTTGTGCTATGGGGATTTCTTTAAGGGTTGACATCAATGACAACCAACCTTAATCAACACCATTTACATGGAAAAGTTTCAATGTGGTGGAATCAACTGAAGCAAGTTGAACATATTAATGAAAATAGGATCACTTGGAAGGAGTTCAAGAATTACTTCCAGAAGGAGTACCTCTTAGAGAATTTCTATGAAAATAAAATGTACGATTTCTTTGAACTAAGGATGGGAAGCATGACTATGGAAGAATATGAGAATAATTTCTTGCGATTGTTAAATTATGTCAGTTTCATTGATGATGAGAAGGTGAAAATACATAAATTTCTAAGTGGAATGCCATCCATTTTATAAAGAAAATAGTAGGTATGATGAGCCCAATACCTTCACTAAGGCCATTAGGAAGGATAAATGCCTGTATGAGCAAGGACAGGGAAGAGAATCCCTACATACATATTGGAATGATAAGAACAAGGAGAAGTTTGATCAGAGGAGGAAAGGATTCAAACCTCCCTTCATTAGGAATGAGCCTAATAGAAATTGTCAAGATCAATATGATAAGGGTGAATCAAAGAAAGAAGACTCCTTGAGAAAAAGGGGAATACCACTTATCCAATGTTGGGGATGCAAGGAAGATCACTTGTACAAGGATTTCTCGCATAGAAAGGACAGAGTGAAGACTGTGCACAATGTCCAAGAGGCTACAACAGTCGAAGATATGGGAATAATCTGTGCAGATTTAGATGATCGAAAAGCAGAGTATCAATCCAATATGATCGAGGTGGAAGGTAAGATCATAAATCATCATGTTGCTATTTTAATTGATTCATGAGCAAGTCATTGTTACATTGATCCTAAAATAGTGGAAATATTACATTTGGAGAAAAGTGAGCTTGAAAAATCAAGTTTGGTTCAGCTAGCCACTGAAACCAAAAGCATAATCCATGATATGGTTAGAGGATGTTCCATAAGTATTAGTGGTGTGAATACAAATGTTGATCTAAATACCATACCATTGGGTTCTTATGATATCATAATTGGAATGGATTTGCTAGAAAAGCATCATGTTGTCCTAGATTGTCATGGAAAGACACTTACATGTCTTGATGGAGATAGAAAATAGAGCACTATGAAAGGAGTTCTAAGACCCATATCTATAAGGGATATTTCAGCATTAAAACATAAGAGATGGTTTAGGAAAGGATGTCAATTGTATGAAACTCATGTGGAAGAGACAAAAAATGCAAAGGGGGCAAGCCTTGAAGATTTCTCGATACTACAAGAATTCGAGGATGTATTCCAAGAAATACCAGGGTTGACACCAAAAAGGGAGGTAGATTTATCTATTGATTTATTTCCTGGAGCTAACCTAGTGTCAAAAACACCTTACAGAATGAGCACACCATAGTTGAAAGAATTACAGATGTAGTTGGAGGAATTGTTGAAGAAAAGGTACATGTGTCCAAGTGTTTCACCTTGGGGAGCACCATTATTTTTTATCAAAAAGAAGGATGGAACCTTGAGGGTATGTATTAACTTTTGACAACTGAATAAGTATACTATAAAGAACAAGTATCCTCTACCCATAATTGATGACCTCTTTGATTAGCTAAGAGGAGCAAAGATATTTTTGAAGATTGACCTGAGGTCAGGATACCATCAGGTAAGAATCAAGGAAGAAGAAATTCATAAGACAACCTTTAGAACCAAGTATGGGCATTATGAATTCGTAGTGGTGCCATTTGGACTGACCAATGCACCAACTATATTTATGTTCTTAATGAATGGCACATTCATAAATTATTTGGATAAGTTTTTCATAGTGTTCTTGGATGACATACATATCTATTCTAAGTTTGAAGAGGATCATGAACATCACTTAAGACTGGTATTGCAAGTGATGAGAGAACATCAATTGTATGTCATACTGAGTAAGTGTTCTTTTTATCAAAATAAGATCCATTACTTGGGACACATTATTTCAGAGTAGGGCATGGCGGTAGATCCAGAGAAGATTGAGGCCATTAGAGGATGGCCAACACCCAGAAATGTGTCAGAAGTCAGATCTTTAATGGGATTAGTTGGTTACTACAGAAGATTCATAGTAGGGTTCTCTAAGATTTATCATCCCATCACTTCTTTGTAAAAGAAGGGAACTAAATTTGAATGGAAACCTAAGTGTGAAGAGAATTTTAATCTATTGAAGGAATTACTTAATAGTGGACCTATGTTAAAGATTGTTGACCCAAATGAAATTTTTGTGGTATGTACACATGTATGTAAAGAAGGACTTGGGGCAGTGCTCATGCAAAATGGACATGTCATTTCTTATGAGTCTAGAAATCTTAAGGAGAATGAGAGGAAGTATGCCACACATGACTTGGAGCTTGTTTCCATTATCCATGCCTTGAGGATGTGGAGGGATTATCTCATGGGGAAGAGATTTCAATTAAGGACCGACCACATTGGCCTGAAGTATCTCTTTGAACAACCAACCTTGAATTCCAGGAAAACAAGATGGATGGAATTTTTAAGTGAATATGACCTCGATATCAAGCATATCAAATGAAAAGATAATAATATTGTTGATGCACTTAGTAGAAGAGTGCATCTCATGCATGCTACTGCTGTTAGTTTGCATCAATCAGACTTGAAGAGAAAATTTTTGGATGATCTTGTTATGGATCAACATTACCTATAGGTAAAGGAAATATTACAACAAGGATATGTACAACAAAAAATAAAGGAGTATGAGATAAAGGAACATGGATTAATCATGCATAAGAATAGAATCTATGTTCTTAGTTCCAGAGAACTGAGGAATTTGGTATTGAAGGAAATGCATGATGTTCCTTATGTTGGACATCCCAGTTACCATAAAACAATTACAGCAGTAATAATCCAATTCTTTTGGCTAGGAATGAAAAAGGATGTTGTTGATTACATCACTTGATGTATGGAATGTCAAAAGGTGAAGGTTGAGCATAGGCACCCAATGGGTTTTCTACAACCATTACCAATCCCAAAGAATAAATGGGAAGTGATAAACATTGATTTCATAACTAAATTACCCAGGACAACAAGGCAACATGATCCAATCATGGTGGTGGTTGAAAATTTAACAAAGGATGCTCATTTTGTTATTGTAAAGAAAACACATACAACGACTAATATTGAATAAATTTACATGAGAGATATTACTAGGTTTCATGGGATACCTAGGACAATTGTCTCGGATAGAGATACAAAGTTTACCTCCAATTTTTGGAGGGGATTGTTTAAAGGATTTGGAACAAATCTAAACTTTATCACAACATACCATCCCCAATCACATGGAAAAATAGAGAGGGTCCACCGAGTAATTGAAGATATGCTGAGAATGTATGTGATGGATAAGCCATCTAAGTGGGAATATTAGTTACACTTGGTTGAGTTTGCATACAATAATGGGTATCAAGATTCATTGAGAATGATCTCATTTGAAGACTTGTATGGTAGGAAATGAAATACTCCAGTGAGCTGGGACAACCCAACAAATAGAGTGGTACTTGGGCCAGAGTTGCTCAACGATATGGAAGACTATATGGTTAAGATCAAGCAGAATTTGAAGGTAGCTCGGGATAGACAAAAATTTTATGCAGATAAGAAGAGGACAACTAGAAAATTTAAATGAGGGGAGCATGTACTTCTGAAAGTGAATCCCAAGAAAATATCCTTGAAATTGGGTAGTTGTACAAAGATGGAAGCCATATTCTATGGTCCATTTGAAATATTCGACAGAATAGGGCCAATTGCATACATGCTTGCATTTCCTACTTCCATGAATGTGCATAATGTATTTCATGTCTCTTTACAAAAGAAATATGTACATGATCCTAACCATGTTATTTATTGACATGTGATTCAGGTAGAGACAGAGGGAGACTTTCAGGTTCATCTGGTGTGAGTATTGGACAGAAAGGTCAAAATGCTCCAGAATTGAATTATAGAGATGGTAAAAGTTTGATGGACCTGCTAAGGTTCTGAAGATGCTACCTGGGAGCATGAAGATGACATGCAGGCAGAGTACCTGTAGCTTTTTGAATAAATTTTGAGATTTGGATCTCTCTTTTATATATGCACTGAGGACAGTGCCAAAATAAGGGGGAGGGGATGTAACACCTCGGGTTTTGAACCCCCATTATAAATAACGTATTGTTACAATGTTGAGAGGTCAGAGTGCCCCAAAAATTATTAAAGGGCCAATGTGCCCAAGAAATGTAATGTTTTGATCACTATTATTAATAAATACATCATTGGATACTAGACAGACAAGGACTAGAATTATAGGGGGCTATGATTACAGAAGAGAGGGGGATTGATGGGATGGATGTTTTTTTCTTATTTTAATTACCCTTTTGTCTAAGGGAGTGGATCAGTTACATGAGCTTCTTGGGGGAGGCCAGGAGGTTCTTGATTCCCCATGAAATACTTAAACCCACCCCTAGACTATCGGGGGGGTTGGATGATGGCTCATTCTCTCTTTCATTCACTTATGCATTATTTCACTTTCTCACTCGTTCATTCATCCCATCCTTACCTATCACTCATTGATCCATCCCCATTCATATCCTGGCTTGGGAAAGGAAAATGAATTGTCAAAGAGTAGCCATAGTATTGTTGGTTTTAGTGGTCGTTGGTGTAATCCAGCCATGACTTGAGGCCTGCATGTTTGAGATGCATTGGCTTGTGTCCATATTTGTTCACAGTTGTCAGTCCTGAGAGTTCCAGCATTGATATTCTGGACCAATTGCACTGGAGCCCTGGAAGGAGAAGGATTTCCTAAGGGAATGTGTGGCAGAGAACAGTGGAGGTCCATTCTCTTGGGTGGTGTAGGATGGGTAGAAGAGAGCTGGGTACTTGGATTGTTGTGAATGCTAGGAAAGCCTATGAGAGTTTGAGTGTTGACTGGTTTGGGAAGCCAAGTAACACTCTGGAACTGTCCTTGTGGATTCATAGACCTAGCTAGGGGGTGGCACTACTGTTGATATTTCGAGCACTAGTGTCTACAGTTGGGTGGAACGTCCTTGGTCTATAACTAGTTGGTGTCATATTCTATAAAGATACGTGTTATCTTTTATGGTATTGATTATTTGTATATGAGTGTATTATGTTGTGTATTTATTTATCCTTTAGTTGAGTCTTTAGAAGATGCATGTTTGATGGTTATTGTTGTGCATGTCGTTAGATATTTTCTTTTATGCATCCTATTAATTTAAAAAGGTATCAGTAAGAGAAAGAAGTCCCAGGGTGGGATTGAATGTGGTGTACCTCGACCTGTGGGTGGTCAGGGTGTGTTACAATACCTAATTTGAATTTCTTATGTGGATTTTGTATTAGATTGTGGATAACTTTGTATGATTCTAGTGACTCTTGTATCCATGATGGTTGGTTTCAGTTGACTTCTCTAAGCCTTGTTTGATGATTTTTCACCCATAGATATGTTCCTTTGGAGGATGTTTCATGATGATGGCATGCATTGTATTGAGTAAGTTTCACCTTTGATGATGATTGTTCAGTCAGGTGGTGTGTTGACATGTTCCTTGATACCCTTTGACACCTATTAGACCTGGGACATTTCACACTTGATCTAGGACATTGTCTATGGATATTGATGTGTCACTCAAAGGGAAGGAAGCCTACACACTTGAATTTTTCACCCCTTGAGGATTTTAGGGTTTACATGGACCCCATTTCCCTTGATTATGATGTTGCACCTCTTTGGAGAGGTTATGGACCCTTTCCTATGATGATATCATGCTTACATTGCAGGGTGTTGCATATATTGAGGATAAAATCATATTTAAGGGTGATTTGATGTTATCTTGATATGACCTACCATTTATGATGATGATTTGGGACCTTTTAATGAGGATATATGACCATATATATAAGGAGATGTGGCATTTAATGATGCTTTGCACCTTTTTGGGATAGATATTACTTTTGGAGACTTTATGCTCCTTGACGAGATGACATCACCTTTATTTTTCCCTTTATTCTCACATGTGTGGACTTTTGAGAGGACATTTCAGTGTATTATCATTTTATCTTTATTTTGGAGGCTATTTTGGGGGTCAACTTGAGACCTATCCAAATTGTATCATGCATTATTATGTTTTTATGGAATTTTAGAGAGATGAGGCACTAGGATTGTTTCATATATATATATATATATATATATATATATATATAGAGAGAGAGAGAGAGAGAGAGAGAGAGAGAGAGAGAGAGAGAGAGAATGTTTCCTCATTTGTAAAGAATAACTAAAATGGCAAATAATCACTTCTAGACTTGTCTTCTTCCTTATTCATCATGAATAACTTATGTGCACTTTCTTGGAGATTATCTAGTGGATGACTTTCAAGTTTCTTGTGGATGATTTCATGGTTAAGGTTTCTTTGGTGCTCATTGATTTTACTAGTAAGTGTTCTTTTTCACTCTTTCATGGTTTATTCTTGATGTATTAAGTATATGTTTTTATCAAAGTGTTGATAATTGCATGTTATCTTGTATTTTCTTGGGTAAACTTTCTCTTTAAACCCTAGGAAGGTTTGTAGTGGACTACCTTCCCTTGTTATCATTTATTTAAATCATGTCGAAGGACATACATATATTTCTAAGGTTTGTAGTGGACTACTATAGGGTTTTGACCACAGTTCATCTTGATCTCTTTCTAAAGGTATTTAGGAGACATAGGAAAATATATTAGGGTTTGTAGTGGACTACCTTAATATTTTCTTCTAAAGGATCACTACCTATGGTTTATAGTAGACTACCTTAATGTTTGGTTCTCAAGTATTTTGTTTCCTTTTCTCTCCACATAATTGACTCCAAGTATTTTGTAGACTACCTATTTTGTTTCCTTTTGGTTCTTTGACTCCATATGCCTAAGGAAGTTAGAAAACACTAGTCCCTTCTCCTACAAAGTGACGTTAAACCCTAATCTCATTCCTCCTTTGAGGTCTTATGGTATATTTAGGTTTTATTTCATTACCTCTTCATTTATTAACAATTTATAGCCTATTGTCTAGGGTTTGTGGCATTGTTTACTTTAGAATATTCCTTGGAATTATTATTGTATTAATAGGGGTTAAAGTCTTACACATTTTGAAATTGTTTCATCCCATTTATGCTTGAGCAAGAACTTGTTATTTAATTTTTTTAGTTTTAGATTGAATATAATCACTCTCTCATAGCATATTGTTGGGCCCAAGATATGATCACTTTTAGGATGGTTATTATACACTTTTTTCACATTTACATATGTGTTTTCCATATTTTAAAGGAGTTTTTTGAAGAATTTCAAGATAAAATGGTATGATCGGCACAAGGTACATATAACTCATGTTTAATGATTGTATCAAGTATAATTCATCATGTTTTATGATTTCCAAGAGCTAATTCACGTTTTTCTGGTGTTACAGGGAAAAACGCACTACGTTTCTAGTTCTGGCACTTGATCCAACACTCCTTCCAGTACTCATTCTGGCACTTGATCTGACACTCTGTCCAACACCTCTTCCTACACAAAAATGTAGGGTGACTTGGTGGTTATGGTATTGGCGGCCAGTGATGGGAAAATTGGGCACCTGGGTTTTGTTCATAATTGTCCCCTTTAGCTACTAAGCTCTAGACAACTTAGTTTCAGTTGTTCAAAGAGGGCGATTATTGGCTCACTCTGTTTCGGCAATTAGGGAACCATTAATGAAATTTAACAATTTTAGAAGTGGTTCGAACCTCCTGTGGTCGATCACTTGGCATGTAAACATTATAAATACCACTAGGGTGATTAGAAGATTGTTAACCAAGTAGAAGAGCCAATGTATTAGAGACAAATTCATTTTTTCTCTATTTTGAGTTTTTACATTGCCAGATTATGCCAAAACTGTGTTTTTGGGTTTTTATGGTGAATTTGACCTGTTGAGTTCATGGTGTACTTTTAGAGAGTGACCACGACTAGCTGGGGGGGGCACCAGTAGTCTGGTAACTCTCTATGTGTTGTTTATGCATTTTATGATTTATTTGTCTCTTTATTTCATGTACATGAATTATCAGTTTATTAATTAGTTTGTTGTTGTAGTTTAAATTGTTTTGATTCCCTTTTGCAGGTTAGAATGACGGAGTGTGTTAGACTGTATTAATCTCATAGATTAGGAACAGATTTGCATATCCATAGACAAACCCCATGTGTAATTAGATAGTATATTCCGCTTGTATTTATGATTTTAGAATCCAATTTAAAACATAGTTTTAATTAGAATAGAATAGAGTTTTTAATTGAGCTTTCTTTGACAAGGATTTGATGGATGGATAGAGTCAATTTCAATTTTTAATCATAGCTTGCTTATCTCATTTTTATATAGTTGCTTAATTAGTTGTTGATTAATTTTTTCATTAGTTTACTTTGTCATGCTTTAATTTCTGTTTTAAGCATTTTCCTTATTACATTTTGAATTGTTAAGATAGAGCTAGTTTAGTTTATGTTATGTAATTTCTTTCTTAGATTTAGATTGCAATTTCCAATTGTAGTTAATGACTGAATTTAATATAGTATAAGTTTGCTTATATTAGTATAAAATGCATTTGAATTTCATAGATTAGAAAACAATTTCTTGTTTTCATAGAAGAGATAGTTTCTTGCTTTCATAGTTTAGAAAATAGTCGTATTTGTTGTTGTACGATAGAAAGACTTTGTTTTGATAGATTAGATAGTAGTTTGCTTATCATAGATTAAGAATTAGTTGTTAATCTTTTTTTATTTCAATAGAATAGATTTCATTTCATGCATTGCATTGAGAATTTAGATTTCCTTTCACACATTATAAATAGTTTTGCAATAGGCATTTAGTTCACTTGCCTCTTAGGCTAGATAGTTGTTCAATGAGAAGTTTTACTTGGAGTAGTTAGTTCCCTTTGCTTACTTGTGTTTTTCTTTAGTAGGTTAGTTAGGTGCCTTTGCTTACTTGTCTTTTTCTTTAGTAGGTTAGTTAGGTTTCTTTGCTTACTTGTCTATTTGCTTTAATAGGGTAGATAGGTTCTTTTGCTTACCTGCTTATTTATTTTCTTTCATAGAGTAGTTGCTCATTGAATGTAGGTTGGCAAGTTAAAATAGTTTGCTTTGGTTATTTTCTTATTGTTATGCTTAAATAGTTGTTTATTTCTTACTATTGAATTAGTTTTCTTTACATAGGGTTTTACTTACTTTTTTAGGAACTATCCATCAATCCTTGGCCCAAAAGTACTTAGGTTACCTAGTTTCAAGTTGCTTAGTCGGGTTTTCTAATTAGATAGGTTTTCTTGAGTAGATTATCCTTAGATAACTGCTTTCATTAGTTAGACTATACTCCTACCAGCCCTTCTACCTTTGGCATATATATTTCTACAACTCTAAGTTTACTTACCCGGAGTTAACAATTTAAGTGAGGGTTTTTTAGTGTGTTTTTAGTGCATATATAACACTCATCATTTTTGGTGCCATTGACAGAGAGTTGTCTTAAGGTAAGAAGTAGTTAGGAAATAGATCATTCCTAGACCTTAGCATTAGATTGGTGGCGGGGGAACTTTAAGATGAGGGGTAAGAACCTATGCATCTACTATAGCAGGTTCCCCCAAACCCAATGTTAGTTTTTCCTTTTGTTTTTGTTTACTTTCATGAATAGTCCTAGAGACCCAAAAGGTAGATACATTAAATCTAAATCAGACCTTACAACCAAGGTTCCTTCCGAACTTTTGGGGGAAAGAAACATTCCATTCATAAGCTCCGCAAACCAATACCAAAAAGCAAGAGCTAGCTCAATCCAAAGAGCTAAGGCAGACTCTAAAAGAGACTAAAACAAGGAGCACTATAAAACAAAAAATTGAAGCACCAGTAGTATTGGGACAAGAGGCAAGACCACTCGAGCCTTCCACAGAACCAAAATACAACCTTTTCTTTTACACCACCATCAGGAGATCCTAAATTTTTGGACATCATCTTTTTGTGAACCAAGTTTTATCAAATGGCAAGATGAACTCAGAAGCAACCATTAGCTTGAGGGAACTTTCTCAAATGCTAGCAGTAGCTAGGATTTCTTCTTGCTAGGATATCTTCTTTTCAAGAAGAACATATTTTGGCAGCAGCCAAGAACTTGTCTACCTCTCTGGAAATATTAGAAGAGTCCAGGTCCCATGAGCTACAAAATGATTTTCCTTGCCAACATGAGAAGGAAGATGAAAAATTATGGACTACATCCAATGGAGAGAAATCATTAAGACCTAAGATTGAGGAGTTCTCAACATCCATCTCAGCAGATCCATTATGTACTTCAGAAATCAATCATCGAGAAGAATTGGATCTGCATAGCATGATGAAGGAGAGAATATAAATTACTGTTGATGAACATCAAGATTACATTGAAATTTGGTTTCAAGAGGTCATTAGGCCACAATACTATTCTCTTCTTCAACACCTTCTGATGCCAAAACACATAGGTTGATTGGTTCTTCATATCCAAGTAATCAGTGTGGTAAATTTTTCATATATGGATATGAGTATGTTTCTTATCTTGCTCCTCACATGGTTACATTGAAAGAGATCTTACACTTGAATAAATATTTTCCCTTTCTTTTTAGGTAGGGTAGGATAGTAAATAAAAGAAGCATGTTGTTAGTTTAGCTTAGAAGTCTAATGCAACCTCATTTTACATTTTCTTTTAATAAAACAACTATGAGATACATGTTCCTATGACTTGATCTCATTAATCTCATTAGTTTATTATATTTTAGATCATGGTTTTTGCAAATAGTTTTAGAGATCTCTATAGGTATTTATCTCACCAGGAGTAGACAGTTCAAGAAAATATAAAAGAAGGATTTTTCTTCAAAACATTGTTACACTTGAACCTTGTTGTCTGCTAAGCATCAAATGAATAATGAGTTGTTGTAATTAGCCATTTTTTTGCAAAGAATTTCATCTTCTTATTCTTAAGGCATTCCAAAGCAGTTTCTCTTGAAACTCTTCACCACTGTATAAGGAAGTGACATCATAACCATCAAGCTTAGAGGTCTCTAATACAATTTTCCCAAGAAACCTAAGTAAGTGAGTAAAGTGTCTTTATTAAAGAGTAACAAGGAGGTCTGATTAGTGGTTAGTCATGGAAACATCACAATAACTTACAAAAGAAGAAAGTGATTTGAGACTAGATATACCTTTTTTTTCTTTCTCAATGGTACGATCCACTACACACTAAATAACTTGATTATATCATATCTTTATATAGGCCACATCCTCTTAAGTAAACCTTACATCAGAAAAATTACTAAGGAATATAATGAAAATTCATCCTTTAACATAAATACCATCCCAATTGAAAAAAGAAAGAAAAAGTTGTTTTCAGAGTTGGCCCCCCATTCTCTTGCATAAAGAAATCTTATATTAAAATCTTAAAAGATGGAGGGCCAGTATCTGAGGGTGTAAGAGGCTAACCCACTGGAATACTAACCCACTGGAATACTAAATAGGTCTACTTGCAGTAGGTATTGGCATGTGGTATGACTAGGTAAACCTGTCGGGGTATTGAACAAGCTTGCTGGCAGTGGGGCATTCTACCTAGCGAGGATGGTAATCTAACAAAAAATAAATAATAAATTTAAACTTGTCTTGATGTACAAAATTACTTGTAGACAAAGATGACATGAAGTATGTATGGTTAAGCTAAGATTAATGAACTCCATAAACTTTCCATTGGGAACTAACTCTGAGACTATCTTGAGACTCTCTTGCCTACCTCTTCTTATCTATATATAGGGTCTCTTATCCTATAGGTGGGGCCATCTTCTAACTTTCTCGTCAAACCAATCTATGAAATTTATCTTTACACTGTACAAACTGTAAATCTTCGTTGATCGGGAGAACTGACTAGTTTCCTATATTTTTTATTGTGAGGTGTCATAATACTTAGGTGTGGGGGAGGGGTTCATGAGTTGACAAATGATAACATTTCCTATAAGAAACAAATCTTTGTAAAAATTCATGTATTGTTTTCATGATACAAGTTATTACAGTAGCAGTCATTTTATTTTGAAGTGTTAAACTCCAGTGTGCTATAAATTGTTGCATATGTACTTAACATACCACTCTATTGGTTTGTTTTTATTACAGATTGTTCATTGTAGGTTTGACATTCCATATGAAAGTGGATTGAGTGAGCATGGTGGAAAAATCAACAACAATGGAACACTCTTAGCCTGCCTCAACTCCTATTCACTATGTTCATGGCCTCTGAGGAATCATTGCCTCAACCACAAAGCTCCCAAGAGTTGGAGACCGTTGATTTAAACACCACCAGTTGCCAAGAGAAAGCTATAACAAGGTTTTCAAAACCGAATTTCATAACATATCTAGAGCTAAGCGATACTCCAAGGATTGGATAAAGAAGAGCTAATCAACCCTTTCATAGTCATCACTATATTGATTACATGTGAAAGTATATATTATGTCTTTAAATCCTGTCAATTTCTATTATTATCCCACTTTCAGTTTGTTGGCAGCCAATTCACATTTTTTTTATTGTCCTTATATGCTTCCTACACCAGTGTTTTGCAACCCTTGATTTTCATCGCAATATTCACAATAAAACAACACTATTATTTCGTGCATTCGCACACTTACCTTGGTTCTCGTTTTCATGACTGCAAGTGTGAAAACTTTGATTTCGAAGTCATTTTAAAAAATGTCACTGGATTGTCACGATCACTCTTGTCTCTATGTTCATTGCATTTCCAATTTACTTATTGTTATACAATTGGCAAGACTCCAAGATCCTTATTCATGTGGCATTCTTATTTGTTAATATGATTTCATCTTACAAAACTGTGAGGATATTCTTTTGATCGAGTTTGAGAAGCATTGGTGATTTGATTTATATGTTCTTTGATCGATTCCCTTAACACCTTGGTTTCATGAAAACACATTTGTGTTATGGTAAGACCCTTGGTATATATCGTTTCATACAACACATAGTTTATATAATCAAACCCTTGGTGTGATTTCAATTTATTGCTTTGGTTTTGAAACTATAACTATTGCTTGCGCAAATGTTTAATCCACTTACCATAGATTTCATTGGTTGATTGAATGGTATAGTTTTAACCTATGCAATAGTGGGTTGAATAGTTATATGCATCGATAGTTGTACTGTGGGTAATGACTGTTCTGCATGGGCCAAAATATCTCCACCACCTTCACACGTTCTGTCATTAATGTTTTCCCGCTATCTCGGTTCACCTTTGCTAGTTTTCGGGTAAGCCTGTGAGCACTCTGCCCCTGCGCATACTCTATTCGAACCCTAGCCCTTCACCCTGCTCACCGTGTGCTCCTATCTATGGCACCGGTGGTGCACATAGAGCCAAATGGAATCCAAGCTCTGTTCTTATTCGATAATGCCCGTAAATATTTAGAAAACAATGGTTGGCTGGTGTTTATACAGAGGTTCGAGGATTTCAATCTTTTTGTTACCCAACAATTCTCCCTCACCTTTGACAGGTGCACGGCTAAAATTGATGACATTCAGCTTGAGCTGAATGCGAAATTCATAAGCTCTGCTATGGGACTAGCAGGTACAGGCCAACGATGGTTTAAAAACTCCAAATTTGACAACGTGTCATGGCCTTTTCTATTCGTATCACGAAAGGTTACATCCTGTGACAAAGGTATGCCTATTTCCACCCTTAAACCCAGGTGGCACGATCTTTTGGTAATTGTGAAACAATTTGTGACCTGTGAAGGTCAGTATGGATTGGTTTTTCTTTATCACCTCCGGTTGTTGATGAATTTCATGGGTTATCCTTTGAACATGTCGCATTACTTCTTGTGTAGTCTTTACAAGATGTATAAGAGGTTCAAATGTGAGAAGGATGATAGTAGCTTGTTTCACCATGGCTTGATTAGACTCATCATCGTCCACCATTTAAACCTTCACGGCGATAATTGGCAAGCCTTTCTATCTCAAAATGGCTTTGTTGATTCAGAGTCTATGCAAATCAACAAGTCTGTGGTCAGTGAGACTATGGTCAGGCCACCCATGCCATTTCATATCATCCTACCCCCTGCCAAACCCTCGGTTTGCCCTGACATCGACCTACCCGACATTATAACAAACAAGACTAAGGCTTCTAAGAAGCCTGTGAGTAAGAGAGTCAAGGGTAATCCTATTGTCAATAGAAAGGGTAAGAAAAATGCTCGATTGATATCGAGACTTGCCTAAAATAAACCTAAGCCAAACGTCGATCAAAAGGACATAGTGCTAATCAAGGACTCAGACTCCGATATCGAGCCTTTCCTAGATGAAGAGTATACCTATTCCCATGGCTTATGCTCCAAGCAACCCTATGACTATGTCTCTAATTTGCCCTCGTGCCTAAAGAACAATCCTAACTACCCAGGAATCAAGCTACATAATGAAACCCCGGGTGGCTTGAACAAACCCTCGCCTGTGTTATCAAAACCTGAGCAAACATCATGCGTCCAATGTAATGTATGGTTAGAGAGTTATTATGCCGACGTTCCCCTATTACAATCAAGGATCAAATCGTTAGAAGACCAAGTCACAGTGCTATCAAAAGAAAGGGATAGGCTTCAAGCTAATGACAAGAAACAAAAAGCCATTGGTTCGATTGTTTTCAGGAAAGTCGACATGGCAATAGCCTTCGTCAATTCCAAGTTATCATGATCAAAGCCTCTTTATTACTGCTCAGGTATGAATTTCAAATATTAATTTCATTTTATGAGTTGCTTGAATTTGGTTTTGGATTTCGATTAGCTCTGTTCATTATTCGAAATGATTCTGTCATAGTTTGATTATAAAAAACAGTTATGTTGTGGATCCTGTATAGTAGATTCATTTTGCTAAAATCAAATGTAGTTATGATTTGGTTATGCGACTTTCTCGTGCCCAGTTTAGCATAAGAAATTGATTGGTTTTTTATTCGATTTGGTTTGTTTTTTAATCAATTCTATTCGATAGTTGATTTGGTTCGATCGGTTTCGTTTGTTCCTAATAAACTCAAAACGACTCTGTTGATTTCGATTTATCAAAACGACTCTGTTCTGCATTGAATCATTATTCTCGTTTGGATTTTTATTATCTTTGACCTATGCAAAAGATCTACTTTCTATAATCGTGGAGTTGTGTTGGTTCATAACGATAGTATCTACCCCAAACTGTTTCGATTCGTTCCTGTTTGATTCGATTTAAAAATGGTTGTTATGTGCCATGATTAGTGTGATCCTTTATGTATGTTTGATATAGTTCTATGCATTTGAAAAATGATCATGTTGATTTTGTTTGGATTCGACAATAATTTTATTGATGGCTGAAGCGACATAAACTATTACATGGAAAATTTGTCTAGCTGGTTACGATTTGTGTCGATTTCATTTGATTCATGAAAATGATTGCATTGTTGTCTAATTATGTAATGTGATTATGTTTACCCTGAATTGGTGAAAAAAAATTGAACAGAGTGCATGTATCCCTATTATCATTCGATTGACCAAGATTTAGTTTGCTCTCATATTAGTGTAACAATTTTGATTTGAATATTTCGTTTGGTTTCCAATTAGCTACTAAATTTTGTTTCATAGTTTGAATATAACTCTGTTAAGATTTGAATTGGTTTTAAAATGATTCTGTGTTCAATTTAGACCAGCTACAGAATCGCTAGATTCTGTAGCTAATATTAAAATTAGATTTTTGTCAATTTTATCAACAAAATATCATTTTAACTTGTCTATTTTTGTCCTCTTTCAGGTACATACAAATTGCAATGATCAATTTGGGCATGCTGTGGCAGTTTAGGAGATATTTGTGTGATGTAGTTTTTATTTTAAATTGTTAGTTTGAATCAGAAATAGAGACTTGGGATATCATCCTAGATTTTTTGTAAACTATTTTGATAATTCCCACAGGGATGTTTTACCCTGTGGGAAGTCTTTAAATACTTGTTATTTTTTGTAAAAAGGATCATCCTCACTATGGAGAGAACTAGATTATGGATTTATGATTCAGACTGAGATGAAACTTGATGTCTTGTAATAGCTTTCACTTTCAATATATCAAAATTTTCTTTCAGGTTTTATTCATGTCAGTTTGCAGTTGATTATAGACTACTTTAGCTATCGTAATTCATTGCATGTTGATGTGATTTAATTTAATGTGCTATCCATATCTGATCTCTCTTATTTAAAAATACAACAATTACTTTGTTTTAGTTAATGAATCACATATTTCTCTTCTTCGTTAATTGAATCATTTTGTACAAATCCTTGCACACAGATTTATCTAAATGTGATGATTTGTAAATTATAAGATTGCTGTAACTTTTTATGTCTTGTTTGTTCTGTTATCGATATTCAAAAGAGCATTGTTGCTTACTGTTTACTAGAGGCTTGCAGAGGATCTAATGCGGGTTTCCTCCCATTGAACAATTGAACTAGATTCTTTACACAGAACAAATTGGAAAGTGTTATCACAGGTTAACTTATTAGTGTTATTTAAGTAGTTTAGATAGACATATGTATAGTTTAGATTTGTAGTTAGAGTTAGTTTTTTAGTTGCTTAGCTTAGGTAGTTATTTTTTATTATATTTCTTTCTCATAAAACTACAAAAATAAAAAAATAGTTTCGTTGTCTTAGGACAGTTTACAATTGATTTTTGCAGGTTTTCTTCTAAATTTGTAATTTATAAATATTGTACATTTGTAATTGAATCAGATTCTGTTGGTAATTGAACATTTGATTTTATAGAATTATAGTTGTATAGTTTAGGTAATAAATTGTATATAATAGTTTAGATTTGTTTATTAATTTGTTTTAATTGTTATTGTTTTATTTAGATTAGTTAATTTAGAGTAGTTTTCTTTTGTTTTCCTAGGACTTAGATCGGCTAACGGAGCTGCTAAACCCGTCAGGGTGGGTTATCCCAAACGGCTTAGGTTATTTAGATAACCCTGGACCGGATCCATTCTTTCAGTTGGCGAGCGTTCAATTTCGCCAGTCAACACAGTTCCATAAGCCATTGTAACTTTCCCTTTTACTTCTTAATGAGTCTTGAGAAGATGTCTTCCCAAGTGAGGAAGGATGTAACCAATCCCTATAACAACCTATTTTACCACGATCTTATCAAACTACTTGTCTTAGCTAAGTTGGAAAAATAGGAGAAAGTGTGGGATGAGTTCATTTACCAATTTACAAACCCTCATCTTACAATCAAGACTATCAAGAAGACTCTTGATTTAGGAACTGTTACTCCACCCAAACCCTTATGCTCAAGCTATTCCTTTACAAAACCAAAAGTCCAATAAACTTGTTGATACCCCTGCAGCCTCATCCGGCAAGAAGACCAAGAAGCCTATTGATAATTCATGGCACAAGGATGTGGCATATATTAAGTCTGGGGGGATTTTTCCCGAGCTAAAAATGTTAAGCATTTCTCATTTGTATAGAAAACCCATGAGAAGAGGAAGTAGGATTTCTGTCAAAATTTTGTCATACTGTCTTTTTACAATGTCTTGGGATATTATATCAACAATTGTTTGTATTGGTATGCTAAAATTATATACTGTTGACATCATTATGTGTGTTATAAGCTTGATGTGCATTTTTTATACTTAACTACTCTTTGTGACAAATACAGAGCAATAACAACTGCTAAATACTTACTTCCATCTGTATTACAAGCTTATGAAAAAAGGAACAATTGTTTGAATTGTTACAAATCGATGAAAGGAAATAAAAAATCTCTTGATTCACCATGCCTACCAGTACAAGCCAAGCCTTTTGTTAGTAACTGTCAGTTTTTCAGTCACCCATGATCAAGTTTTCTCTTTCATGTGATTGATAGGGTTATTAGGTCAAATTGTTATATTTTCAAAATAAAATTCTCAAATACAATTTGACATCTCTTGGTTGTAAAAGGGTCATTGGTGTGCCTAGGTGTCCTTAGTACTCCCTCCGCTCATCCAAATTCATAAATTTTCATCATGGTCATGTCATCATTCCTTGTCATCAATTTTCAAATGATTGTCTTGGTCAAAGATTTACTTCAAAATTGGTTTATGAATTAAGGAGGATGAATTTGACAAAAGTGAAAGATCTTTTTGTCAATAATATACCAAGAAACAAAAACCTCCTTCATTTTATGCATAGGTGTTATCATTTGAGATAAATTCCCCAAATACAGTTGCTATAGGAGGGTTTTCTGCACATTTGGACAGTTTGACTTCAAGTCAGTTTTTCAGAGGGTTGGATAAGGAATTTGCAGTGCTTGATGGTTCCATTGTGTAGAAGACATTATAAAATTTCCAACCATACCACTCTCAGACCAAAAATCCTTCGGGAAGGCCTCCAAAATCAAAGACCACATTGCACTTCTTCTAGGAGCATGCTACGCTTCTGCAAGTTTTGAGTAACCAACTTCAAGCTAGGATTTTGAGCCAATGAGAAAGTAATTTTGAAAACTGTAGGAGGTTTATGTTCATAACATACCAAAACAAAGTAAATTCTCTCAGTTTTTGAATATACTTTATGGTCTACGATATATTCTATCATCTTAGAGACCTATACTCTTAGAAAATAAAACACTTTGTTTTTCCTGTTTTAGTCATATTTTTGTTTCGTGTTTTCCCAACAACTGAAAGTGAATTTTTGAAAACAAAGAGACTCTTTTATCAAGGACATATTAAAAAAAAATAACCTCTCTCAGTTTCTAAATATACGTTATGGTTTTGGATATATTCAATTCTCTTAGAGGCCTAGCTTTTCAGGAAATAAAACCCTCAGTTTTTCATGTTTTAGCCATGTTTTCTTGGCGTGATTTCCTAACAACTGAAAGTGAATTTTTGAAAACAAAGAGAGGTTTTTGTCAAGAACATATTCAAAAACAAAAAACTCTCGCATTGTTTACACAGGTTTTACTTTATTTTAGTTATAGGTGTCACTTTGATACATATTTTCCACAAGTTCGTCGGGCTAGAATTGTTGCGCTTATGTGAAGTCACTTTTGGAACTAATTTTGCAGAGGTAAAATTGTTGTTTTGGATGGTTTAAAGGATCAAGGGTATAATATATATCTCAAGACTTCCTCACATTTCATCAGCAGCCTCCAAAAACTCCAAATTCTACAGTTCAAACTTAGAGAGCATGAAACATTGAGTTGTCATTTACTACATGATAAGGTTTTCCTACAAGCCAAGATGAATTATCTACAGCATTAGGTTGATGATATTACTACCACCAATAATAGTCTCTGGATGCAATTAAAACACCACAAAAATCATAAGTCAAAATCCCTCGGGCAAGAGGGAGAATCTTCTAAAGCTATTCCATCCCCTCCTTCGCAAGTTAGTCATAAAGGGCAATTTCTTTTTGTTTGCAGTGGGACCTGCAAAATATTAGGTGTGGGGGTAATGTTGGGTCCAAGATATGATCACTTTTATGCCGGTTATTCTACACTTTTTCCGCATGTACATAAGTGCTTTTCGTATTTTAAAGGAGCTTTTTGAATAATTTCATGATAAAATGGTATAATCGGCACAAGGTATGTATAATTCATGTTTAATGATTGTATCAAGTATAATTCATCATGCTTTATGATTTCCAAGAGTTAAATCACGTTTTTATGGTGTTACAGGGAAAAAGAGGACTACATTTCTAGTTCCGTCACTTGATTTGGCACTCCTTCCAGTACTGGTTCCGGCAGTTGATCCGACACTCCGTCCAACTCCTCTTCCTGCACAAAAACGTAGGGTGACTTGGTGGTTATGGTATTGGCATCCAGTGATGGGAAAATTGGGCATGTGGGTTTTTTTCATAATTGTCCCCTCTAGCTACTGAGCTCCAGACAACTCAGTTTCAGTTGTTCAAATAGGGCGATTATTGGCTCACTCTATTTCGGCGGTTAGGATACCATTAATGAAATTTACCAATTTTAGAAGTGGTTCGAACCTCTTGTGGTCGACCACTTGACATGTAAACATTATAAATACCACTAGGATGATCAGAAGATTGTTAACCAAGTAGAAGAGCCAATGTATTAGAGACAAATTCGTTTTTTCTTTATTTTGAGTTTTTACATTGCCAGATTATGCCATAACTGTGTTTTTGGGTTTTTATGGTGAATTCAACCTGCTGAGTTCGTGGTGTGATTTTAGAGAGTGACCATAACTTGTTGGGGGACCCACCAATAGTTTGGTAACTCTTTGTGTGTTGTTCATGTATTTTATGATTTATTTGTCTCTTTATTTCCTGTACATGCATTATCAGTTTATTAATTAGTTTGTTGTTGTAGTTTAAATTGTTTTGATGCCCTTTTGCAGGTTAGAATGATGGAATGTGTTAGAATGCATTAATCTCGTATATTAGGAACGGATTTTCAAATCCTTAGACTAACCCCATGTGTAATTAGATATTAGATTGTGCTTTTATTTATGATTTTAGAATCCAATTTAAAACAGGGTTTTAATTAGAATAGAACAAAGTTTTTAATTGAGCTTTCATTGACAAGGATTTGATGGATGGGTAGAGTCAATTTTGGTTTTTAATCATAGCTTGCTTATCTCATTTTTATATAGATTTTTCTTAATTAGTTGTTGATTAATTTATTCATTAGTTTACTTTGTCATGCTTTAATTTATGTTTTAAGCATTTTCCTTACTACATTTTCAATTGTTAAGATAGAGCTAGTTTAGTTTATGTTATGTAATTTCTTTCTTAGATTTAGATTACAATTTCAAGTTGTAGTTAATGACTGAATTTAGTATAGTATTAGTTTGCTTATATTAGTATAGAATGCATTTGAATTCCATAGATTAGAAAACAGTTTCTTGTTTTCATAGAAGAGATAGTTTCTTGCTTTCATAGTTTAGAAAATAGTCTTATTTGTTGTTGTAGGATAGATAGACTTTGTTTTGATAGATTGTATAGTAGTTTTCTTATCATAGATTAAGAATTAGTTGTTAATCTTTATTGCTTTCAATAGAATAGATTTTCTTTCATGCATTGCATTGAGCATTTAGATTTCCTTTCACACATTAAAAATAGTTTTTCATTAGGGATTTAGTTCACTTGCCTCTTAGGCTGGATATTTGTTCAATGAAAAGTTTTACTTGCAATAGTTAGTTTCCTTTGCTTACTTGTCTTTTTCTTTAGTAGGTTAGTTAGGTGCCTTTTCTTACTTGTCTTTTTCTTTAGTAGGTTAGTTAGGTTTCCTTGCTTACTTGTCTATTTTCTTTAATAGGTTAGATAAGTGTTTTTGTTTACTTTCTTATTTATTTTCTTTCATAGGGTAGTTTCTCATTGAATGTAGGCTGGCAAGTTAAAATAGTTTGCTTTGGTTATTTTCTTATTGTTATGCTTAAATAGTTTCTTATTGCTTACTATTGAATTAGTTTTCTTTACATAGGGTTTTACTTTCTTTCTTAGGAACTATCCATTGATCCTTGGCCTAAAAGTACTTAGGTTACCTAGTTTCAAGTTGCTTAGTCAGGTTTGCTAATTATATAGGTTTGCTTGAGTAGATTAGCCTTAGATAGTTGCTTTCATTAGTTAGACTATACTCCTACTAGCCCTTCTACCTCAGGCATATATTTTGCTACAACTCTAAGTTTACTTACCCCAGGTTGAAAATTTAATTGAGGGGTTTTAGTGTGTTTTTAGTGCATATATAACACCCATCACATCTTCATTGATTTTATGGATGATATATTTATGTTGTTGTAACTTGTTTTATTTCTAAAGTAACCATATTTTATACAAGTTTTATAATAGCCATAGATTTTATTTTGATTTGTAGTGTTTCAAGACATTTATTTGACTTGTTTGACTTAGTATATACCATTTATTGTCTTAAAACACCTCACACACAAATCTAGAATTGTTTTACTTAACCACCTTCTGTTTAACTTGAAACCTTGATATAAGTGGTAGTAGAATTAAGTAACCAAGATATATTGTGATTTAAAGTGGTAAAACGTCTTTATCCTGGTTCACTCCCCTTCTGAGTATTCCAACAATTGGTATCAGAGTAGGTCCTTTAGAAAATAGTGTAATCACTAGAAGGAAGATCATGGAGTATTCTAATATTGGAGTACCATATTTTGATGGACATAACTATGCCTTATGGATAAGAAGGAAGAAAAAAAATATACAAGAACATGGATTTCATGTCTGGAAAGTGGTAGTAGATGGATACATAGCACCTACCACTCCTCTAACAGATATAGATGGAAATAAACTCATTGAAAACAATTTGAAGGTCACAAATGTGATTTTGAATGGCCTAGATCAACCAATATATGTCAAATTTATGCACTATGATATGCCAAAGAATATTTGGGACAAACTTCAAAATATTTACGAAGGAGATTGTAAAGTAAAGGGTGCCAAGATTCAAACCTACAGAGGAAAGTTTGAACAATTTAAGATGAAGGAAGACAAAGATATTTCATCTTACTTTCTAGGAGTTGATGAAATAGTAAATACCATAAAAGGATTGGGAGAAGAAATTAAAGAATCAATAGTTGTTCAAAAGGTACTGAGATCTCTTCCAATGAGATTTGATCCTAAAATTTCATCCCTAGAAGAAAGAGAAGATCTTTCCACATTGAGAATGGATGAGCTACATGAGATACTTATAGCCTATGAAATGACGACAGAGCATGATAATCCACCCAGGAAGGAAGCAATGTTCAAGGCATCCAAGAAGACAAAGAAGAATAAATAGGATCCAAAGTCAAAACCAAGTTGTAGTT
Organism: Picea engelmannii; assembly: GCA_009831015.1. NCBI lineage: Eukaryota > Viridiplantae > Streptophyta > Pinopsida > Pinales > Pinaceae > Picea > Picea engelmannii. Next base: position 292,447 of record ML777407.1, on the reverse strand, counting down.
GTAGTGATGATTCAAATGAATATGAAGAAATAGCCAACTTTGTAAGAAAGTTGAAGAGAGGAACCAAAAAGTACAAAGATATGCTTCCCTTAAAATGTTTTAATTGTGGTTAAATTGGTCATTTTGATACTAAATGTCTTTATGATAAGAAGTCATATAGCGATGAAGAAGAAATTCCCCAAAAGGAAAAGAAACATCAAAAGGGAAACAAGAAAGGAGATAAAAGAAAATCATTCAATAAAAATATCTACTCAAGAGAAGAGAGTTCCTCATCTAATGAATATTATGAAAGCGATAGTGACTCATAAAGAGTACTCTTTATGGCTACAAAAACTAAGAAAATAAATCCTGAAAGCAACAAAGGCTAAGGTGAAGTGGATCTTGAGGAATAATTAGTCAGTGCTTTAACTAAGTTGAAGAAAGAAAGGAAGAAAAGCAATTCATTCAAGGAAGAAATCATATCCTTGAAAACCCAACTTGAATAAGGAAAGAGAACGGAATAAATAATGCATATCCAGATGATAAAGAAGAAAATGAGTGTGATAAAATTGAAAATGAAGTCATGTCATTGAGAGTTGAATTCAAGAAGTTAAAAAAACACTTGAAAAGTTCTCAAGTGTTAGAAAAAATTCTCAAAAGTCTAAGGCCTTGAAGTGACAAATCTAGACTAGGATACAAGAAAGTTCATTTTTAGGAAGGTTCAAGCTCCATGACGAAAGAAACGTAAAAAAAAGAGTTATGCATAAGTTATCCAAGGAAGGAATCATGGTCAGCAAGAGTTACAAATGAATGAATACAGAAGACCTTCTACATTAATGAAACAAGGAAGCTTCAACCATTGTGAAGGAAACCACCAAAGATAATATTATGATCAGCCAAGGAAGGACTTCAAAAGGACTACACCAAAAAGAAGTTCATTCTCTCCTAGGTATCAAAATTTCTTTTTGGGTCATTGTTTTACATGTACTAACTTTGGAAATAAAGTTGTATATTGCAGAGCGTATGGAAGAAATGTTCAAGAAAGTTATGCTTATGATGCCTCCCACAATATTGAACGTTATCAATTCTAAAACTATGGACACATAGCTTGTGATTGTAGAAGTGTGATGGATCCTTCGATGAGGGAAAACACTGATGATAGATACAAGAAGGATTGGAGAAGAAAAGAAAAAATAAATAAATTAGGATAATGAAAAATAGGTTCCAAAGATCATACTCACAAAATTTGTAGTAATGCAATATCATGATGAATTCATAGGCCAAGAGGAAGGTGTCAAAATTCAGGTAGAGGATGAAGAGGAAGATGTCATAATTCAAGATGATGATAGAATTTATGAAGAGGGCGAATCTATAGGTGAAGAGGAAGATTACTCTACATGAGAGAGGGTATTTTTTTGAGCCATCTATCTTGGAGACTCCCATTAAGTATAAATATTGAAGATGGGGAGTATAAGAAGAAAATCTATAGATCATAGAAATATATTTAGATAAGTTTGAAGTGTTTGCATATTTTGGGAAGGCAGTCTCAAAGTGGTTTGATGACATAAGTGGAGAATATCTTGTGATAGTTTGATTGGTTGAGGATCAACTTTCGAAACACATTCCCATGAAGGTGTCAATTGACATATATGAAGCATATCATTGGCACACTTATCAGGAATAGTTTCATGATTGTATAGAGGATTCCATGTATGTATTCAGGAAGGGATAAATTCAATATAGATTGTTCTAGACATGTAGAGTCTAATTTATAGATTGAGAAGCCAGCTTGAGAAGCAGTAATATGTTGTAATCAGTAGATGGGTTAGCATTATGTGCAGTTGAGTAGAATAATCATGGATAGTTTATGACATATGGACAAAGATGGATTTATGATATCATTAGTAGGTCTAGACAGATATATGACAGTGGATGAAAGAATATTGACAAGTGGAATAAATTAGTCACATGAAGGAGAACAGTGAAAGGAACAACAAAATAGGTGAAGAGAAACCATCATCATAAGCTATACAGTTAAATGGAAATTGTTGAAAAGTATGGTCAATGATGTCTAAGTAGTGAACATTACAATCTATGAATATATGAAGTCAAGTAAATTTGAGTTTTTTTAATATATGTTATAGAACTACAAGAGGAAGCACCAACAGATAAGACGCACCAAAAGAAAGGAAAGAAAACATGTACAGGAAGCCCCACATTGATCTACATGGAATATTGCAAAATAAGACATGGGGAGAGAAATAATCAGAAGAAGTTACCGATATGTCAAAGGGGAAGAGAAAGAACAAAAATAGAAGATAAAATACTAGAAGCATGAAGATAGGAGAAGCTCATGAAGTAAGAGAAACATTGTTCAAAGAAGGTATATTGTCAGGTGGAGTTACTCTTTACAATTGATAAGAGAAAGATTAGGGGAGAAATATCAAAGGCATGAAGATAGGGGGAGCAACCCCAAAGAAATTTTCCCTTTTACATTAATGTCAGAGGGGGATAGAAGCATAAGGAGAGGAATATTGGGATCATTTGTCATAGATGGAGTATGAGTGTTTCGATCAATGCCAAAGGGGGAGATTTTTGGAAAGTTATTTTTCATTGATGTCAACTCTAAATGAACTCTAAAAGAATTGATTTCAACCCTATTCAACCCTAAAAGAATCCCTAGAAATATGGATAAGTGGTTGAGAATCCCTAGATGGTGTGGTCATGGAACTCGAAGTTATTTGCGGAATAAGGACATGAAGGACAATGTAAATGCATGTAACACACTAATAGATGGATATTCATTGTCATGTTGTTTCCAAGGGTAGGTGTTACATCATGTGTTTCCTCACAGTTGAGGATTTATGCCCTCTTGAAGTTGGAAACCTTGAAGAATGGTTGAAAATCACCTAAACAGTTACAATTAATTAATTAAAGGGTAAAGTAGTTGTTAGAAGAAGCTCTAAATTTAAGGGGAGAAGTTACTTTGAAAAGTATAATTACACCTCAAGGAGTCTCTCATAAGCACATTCACATACATAAGTCAATATATTTTAAGTGAATAAATCACATGGTTTATCTTTTTGTAGCATATCTGAGGTAGGAAAGTCTGAAGGAGTGAAGTGTACGGATGTGATTGAACTATCTTTTTGAAGTTATTTGCAGGTAAAAACATATCAATAGGAAAGTCTGAAGGAGTGAAGTGTACGGATGTGATTGAACTATCTTTTTGAAGTTATTTGCACGTAAAAACATATCAAATTATGTATGTATGTGGGTCACATTGTAGCAAAGCACAGATAGGTTATCTGTGGGTTTATAGTAGGCAAGGTGCAGTTGTACGTGGGTCACAGAAAATAGTAGAACATATATTTGCAGGTTAATAGTGTGCAATTACAGATCTGTGAAAAGGTTTTGAGGAGGATGCTACTATCATGTTGTTGAGGCTAAGGAAGAGCTATAGTTCTATAATATTGTGTACCATATCTGATACAATATTAAAGGTAGTTTTTACATGTGTTTTGGAGGTTGTCTCTTGATCCATGATTGAGGCATGGTTTCGATATTTGGGCATATTTTTTTAGGTACACCTTGGTGATGTTATGACGCATTGATTAGAAGCATATTTTGGCTATCTTGGTATTTTTTTGGTATATGTCATGGTGATGTTATTACATTCTTGAGGAACCTCATTGATGATATATTATGGTATTTGGTGTATTTCATGAGTGAAATATGTCATGAGTGATATGGTTTATGGTTGAGGCTACATGAATTGACACTACAGCCCGACAATTTTCTCGTTATCCCAATTATTAGATCTGTCAGTGCTGCTGTGTTGTGTTTATTCATGTTTATTCATTCAGTTTTCTTCGAAAAATCCGGCCGGCCCAACAACTAACAAACTGTATAACTAAACTAGCCTTCGACTCGTGCAAACAGACAAGCTCATCAAACCCTATGTAGCTGTATCGAACCGTCGACCTCTCCACCCTTCCTCTTCGCTTCTCAATTAATTCACATCTATGAAATATCGTTTGTTATAACATAGTTAGTTTCTTGCCGCTTTTTGCCAGTTGGTTTCCTGCCGCTTATTGTCGGCTGGTTTGAATTAGGGTTTTAACATTGTCGATCGAGACATACGATAGCTCTTGAATGTCTTCGTAGGCTCTGCTACGTGGCAAACAAATATTTATCGATGGCAGTTGTTTTAAATAGTTTAATAAGGTAGACTTACTAAAATTATGACTGATCATCTTGCAACAACTAACTACCTTCCGTTCAGGCTTCAGGCCACGTGGAATAATTAGTAAAGTTTTGATTCCATATTGTTAAATTTAAATTTTAGCATTTAAGTTGATTAATAAAATTTAGTAAAGATAATTTCATTTATGTTTATATTTTATTTAGAGGCTAAATTGATTTATAAGATGATTTATTTAAAAAAAGTTTTCATTGCTTAATTTATAAAGATGTATCTATTTTATCAAAAAATAAAAACTTATTTATTATATTAATTAGAAATAAAATATAATTTATCAATGTTATAATATGATTTAAAAAAAAATATTATTTAATAATATAGTTAAAAAAAGTTATTTATCTTATATATTTAATATTTTTATTTTATTTTTTTCCATGTGTATAGAAATGTTATTAAAAACTGTAATTTTGTTTAATTAATTGGTGGGTGAAAAATAATGATGGCCTCTTATGATGTGCAAGTTATTTAGTGTAAGATTTGAGTACCTTAATAATGCAATTTCCATCCAAAAACAATTCCAATATCTTGTATAATTATAGAGAACCCATTGTTCTAGTGAGGTGTTGTTGGCACAGGGGCAGACCTACGGTTCAGCACCAAGAGCGCACCAACAAGCCCTAACTACTGGCCCTTTGGGAAACACCTACGAAGCAGATGCAGTCTCACCCGAAGTAGCTATACGGGGTTGCAGGACACAGGTTTCTACAACCAGAGGAAATGCAGAGTGGATGCACAGGAATAATACACAGTCACCTAGTTATTCTTTATCTTCCTTAAACCTACCACGCAAGTTATACTTCATATATAACACAATATCACAATAGCAGCATATCAAATGACATAGAACACAACATCAATCACACACAACATAAGGTATACGTGGTTCACCCTCTTCCCAGGGCTACATCCACAGAACTGTGCTTTATAATATATTAAGATGAAGCATATAGTTCTTGTCTGTGCTCTTAGCTAGTAGGTCTTCTCTCTTCTCTTTTCTATCTCTTCCCTCCCTGGGCACCCAGCTGCAGGGTTGATCTTCGCACCCAGCTGAAGATCTTACAATACCATAAGGCTCTCACACTCAACACTTCCTTCTCACATAATAGTACTCACTCGATCACACAACAACAACTAACTCTCAACCAACCTAGCACCAACAATATTGACAATCCATCCCAGGTCCTTTAGACCTCTATTTATACATTACAATAGCTCTCGAGCACCCTTAGGTTAAAACCTAAGTGTCAAAACCCTAGATGCCAAAACCCTGGGTGTCTAAAACCCTAGGTCAAGTTGACCTACATTTCCAGGGCTTCGCTAGCCTGTCTTTCTTTCCTTGTGGCACGGTGCTCCAAAGCATCCAACGATGGCATTTTTCGCTTGCTCAGTTGTCCACAATTCATCTTCCTTTAGGATCTATCATCCTCGATATTCTCTTCCAACAACCTTCTTTCTCTTACTTTGCACCGTCTTTTCTTCTCTTCTGCTCACTTTGACCTAGTATCAGTCACTGTGTCTTCCGCGCAGTTCATATTTTTCCTTTTCTTCCTTAATCTTCGCTTGCTTCCATATCCAAGGGCCAACAGGCCCCCAACACTCACCTATGACTCGTCCTGAGGCACTTCAGATCTGATCCTTCTGTTGTGTTTCAACATCCGACTGCGCAGGGTAGCCTATGCTTTCAGCTCTAATTTTCCCTTCCTTCATTGTGCAGGCTGTATTTTCTGTGTCTAGTACCTAGTTTCAACTACACCTGGTACCTAGACTCTTTTCTTTTTGCTTTTACTGAGTTGCGAGGCAGTTGGTTGTCATAATACAATTTCAATCGGCTCCCATTCACTAATCCTTCCTTCCATTCTCCATTCAAAATCTTCAACTGCACAGCTTCTCCTTCTGTAACATAGGCAACCTCATATGGCCCAAGCCAATGCATTCTGAACTTTCCTGGATGCTCCATGAACTTACTGTCATATACCAATACCAAATCACCTTCCTTAAATGCTTTGTTTTTTATGTGTCTATCATGGTAGGCCTTCTCTCTTTCTTTCTGAACCTGTTGGCGAAATCCTGCAATAAATATGCCTTCTTCCAGTTCGACCATCTGTGCAAGTCTCTCGTGCACAGCGCCAATGTCATCCATGTCTATAAATGATTCAATTCTCAGAGTAGGAACCAAATATTCCATGGGTACAACTGCTTCTACACCATAGACCAATTTGAAGGGGGTCTTCATGGTCAGTTTCTTGCAAGTGGTTCTATAGGCCCATAATACTGCTGGTACTCTCAAATCTCAGTCATCCCTGTTCACATTGCATATCTTTGTCAGCGTTGTCTCCAATATATTGTTGAATGCTTCAACTGTCCCATTTGCTTGTGGATGATAGGGCGTGCTCTTCTGACGGTGAACTTCAAATTCCCATGTCAAGGCTTCAACGGTCTTATTGGTGAAATGTGTGCCTTGATCGCTCATAAGGATCTTCGGGCATCCAAATCTAGTTGTGATATCATCAAATATGAAGCGTGCAGCTATAGTTGCACTACATTCCTTAACTGGTTTTGCTTTTGCCCATCTGGTCAAATACTTTGTCACAGTGATTATGTTTCCAGTTCCTGTGCACTTCCCTGGTGGGTTTATAGGTCCCATGAAGTCAATGGCCCATTTCTCAAATGCTTGTAGGGCCAGTTGTGGTGCTAAAGGCATCTCGTCTCTTCTGAACGGTTTCCCAACTCTTTGACATACATCGTAGGCTCTGTAATAGTCCTTAGCATATCTGTGTAGAGTAGGCCACCAAAGGCCATCCCTAAGAATCTTCTACACTGTTTCTTTCCCTACGTAGTGTCCTCCTGCGATGCCTTCATGTTCTTCTGTGAGGATCAATGGTCTCTTTGCTTCCATAACACACCTTCTCAATATCTCTTCATGTCCCATCTTATATAGTTTTCTAGCTATAATTGAAAAATCCGCAGTGCGTACTACCAACTGTTTCTTCTGAATAATTGTATAGTCACTAGGTGCCATTCCTATTGACAGAAACTGGACTATCTCCGCGAATTGATCATCAATTTTTCTAATGGCCTACAACTGTGCATCCAATAGTGTATCCTCCAAGCTAGTAGGCTCGTCTCCATGTTCCAACCTCAACAAGTGGTCAGGACCTTTGTTCATTCTTCATGTCTTAACCACGATCTTAAAATCATATTCCTAAAATAGCATAAGCCATCTGCATATTCCTCCCCCCAACACTGGCTTGTTGACTGAGTATTTCAACGCAAAGTGATTAGTCAACATTTTAAGGTGTCCTCCCAACAAGTAGTGGCGAAACTTCTACAGTGTATACACCATGGATAACCCTTCTCTCTCAGTGGTGGTGTAATTAATCTCAGTTGTTGATATCTTCCTACTAGAAAAGGCTAATGGGTGGTCAATGTCACTAGCTCCCGATTGTGCTAACACAACTCCTAATGCAATGGAAGATGAATCGACATGCACATGAAACTCCTTACTCCAATCTGGGAAAACTAGAATAGGCGCAGTAAGCATTTTCTGTTTCAGTGTCTCGAAACTCTGTTGGCATTATTTTGTCCAATGAAACTAACAATATTTCTTCAAAAGCTTCTCCATGGGTGTTGTAATATGTGCATAGCCTTTAATGAACTTCTTGTAGTATCCAGTGTGTCCCATCATAGTGTGCAACTATTTGACTGAAGTAGGAGGGGGTAGGTTGACTATAATGGCAATATTGGATGGATCTACCAACAATCCATGCTTACACACAATATGGCCCAACAACACTCCGAAAGGTGAAAAGAAGATGCACTTCTTTAGGTTTAAGGAAATCTGACTCTACCTGTAGTTATCCAACATTAGTCTTAAACATTCAATATGATTCTGCAAAATGTTGAAAACAGTCCAATCATCAAAATATGCTTCCAGGAATTTATGTAAAAAATCCTTAAACGCTTCGACCACCACCCTAGAAAAGATGGTTGGTGCATTCTTCAAGTCAAATGACATCACTTTATACTGGTAGGATCCCCATTCTGTTGCAAATGTGGTCTTGTGGGGATCTTCCTTGGCAATTCGGATATGATGGTATTCTGAAAATCCATCTATAGAAGAATATACCTCCTGTCCTCCTACATTATCTAACACTTCTTCAGTAAATGGTGTAGGGAATGGGTTATGCAAATAGGAATCATTCAGCTTCCTAATATCTATGCAGATCCTAATCTCTCTTATCTTTTTGTCTTGAACAACCATAGGGCTAATCTATTCTGTCTCTTCAATAGGTTCTATGATTCTTGCTTCCAGCATTCTGTCGAGCTCAATTTTCACTTTCTCCTTATATTTAGGATTCAATCTGTAAGGTCTCTGTTTGACTGGCTTGGAATCTAGTTTCAAAGGGATCCTCATCTCCCCCCTAGGCCCTTTAATTCCCTTCATATCAGTGAACTTGGTTGGAAACAAGTCCTGATACTCATGTAGCAACTCTGTGATCTTGTCAATAGTGGCAGCATCCCAATAATCTCCAACATTTTCAAGTTTTGGTGTCTGATCTATTCCAATGTTGACTTTCTAGATCTTGATAGACTATCCAATGAAAGGTAGTTCAACTCCTGGTCCTTCTATGTCTCTTTTTCCTTTTGTTTCAGTGATGTTCACATTCCTTGGATCATCATCTTCGACTGCATTGATATTGTAACAACCTTGCAACTTCTGAAGGAGTGCAATCCATTCATCCTCTTCTTGCTCCAAAAGGAAACTAGGTGCCTCCTCGAACACTTTTTGTCTTATGACCTGTAATGCTTGATCTACTGTAGGATATTGGATTTCAAACAAAAAGGTAGTTACAAAGTTCTGGGTCATACCTTCTCAATCTACAGTGAGGAGACACAGTTCTACTTGTAGGTACCAATTGATATGGGTTGTGTCCAGCGTGTTTATGAATTTGTGCACCCACTACTCTTGAGGAATGTTTCTCCAGGCTTTTTCACAACTTCGCACATAGTCCTTCGGACAACTTCGACCTGTGTATATAACTTACCATCTTTATACTTTCTCTGAAAATCATGATGTCATCAAAGTGCGACATTGTACCCAGTCTATAATGTTGTTTTTGCGTGTCCCCCACCATCTAGCTGGAGTTGATTTCAAGGCCTCATCCATTGACAACAATCTTTGTTGTGTTGGTACAATTTCTTCGAAGTTCACTAAGAATGCTTCTAAATTATTCAGACCATCGAAGGTGGGCAAATTACTTACTATTGTGTCGATCTAGTGAACTTCTTGGGTTAATATATGACATCTCCTTGTAGATATTTCATACATTTTGTTCTCTTAGTTCTCTAGTGCTTCTTCTGAATCTGATGAACATGCGTTGTCGCTTCGCCAACTCAAATTCCCATCCTCTGTAGGATTATGTAGTCATGTTGTCTGGTTGTTAATTTGTATATGTTTTCTAGTTCATATGCACATTATTCTTCTCTGATGGGTTATGTGTATCTCTGACCTTCATCAGTATCTAAAGGTGCAATGAACCTAAGGCCATATCCTTCAAACATCATTCTTATTTTCTTTAAATCGACCACCATGGAATTATTGAAAGACTAATCAATTCCTAACAGCACAGGGTAAGGACAACTATCATCAACTATCTCAATCACCTCGAAGTCTACAAATGTCCTTACTCCGTTGATGTCCACAGGGACATGTTCCAATCTACCAAAGGGGCATACTTCCTGTTGGTTAGACATCCTAAGTTTGATAGGGGAATAGATCAACTTAGGTTTTCTCATCAGTGCCCAGGTTTTCTTCATCATGACATTGACCTCCAACCCTAAGTCGAGGGCCTTATAGTCTATATCATAATCTACAATCAAAGCATTAAGGTGTAGTTATTTATTTGTCCTTCTCTTCTTGGATAGTTGATGTACTGATTTATTCAATAATGGATCTACCCTTCCTATCTCATATTGTCTAACCAAATTTTGCAGTTCTTGTATGGCTTTCTCATATTGAATCAACTCTATAAACATATACAATAAACTGATAAGTTTACTCACCTCTTTTCCATCTCGGGGCGAAGCAGACTGATCAAATTCTAGAGGCATTCCGCATTCTCTTACTTTTGGTCATGTCTTCAATGAAGAGCCTTGGTATCTCTTGAATTCTTTTCTTGCATCCTCAAATATTTGTCTTTATTTATTTACATCAAACACTTGTGTATTCTCTGTAGCTTTTTTTACTCCTGATTATTTTGTAGTCTTTCCTTGGATCACTCTATCTTCTCCTGTAACGCCGCCTCCTCTAGTGATAACAACAAATCTGGGATCTACTCCGCAAGGTTCTTCTTTGATTAGTTGTATTTGTAGGTTCTGCTGAGGTCCCCATCTCTCCTGAATTTTAGCCAACAATGATGGGCATTCCTAGATAACATGCTCAAAGGAGTTGCAATAGATGGAAGTGGTACAAGGGTTCTGACAGTCCCTTGCCAAGTGTCCTGGATATGTGTAGTTATAACAGATTATCTATCCTCGACCTCGACCCATACCTCCTCCTCTTCCTCTTCCTCGAAATCCACCATGAGGGTTAAAGTTTCCTCTCCCAGGGGAGTTATATTGCACAATGCTTCCTTATTGTTGTGCTTTGCCTTGAATTTTGTATATATCCTTTGACCTTTCATGCATGAGATCATAAGCCCTAAAATCCCTATCGTCATGTCCTACTGACTTACAGAACATGCAATATAGATTTGTGGGTGCCTGGACATATTTTTGCGGATAGTAACATTCATCAGGGCAATGTCGATTTCTACATACCTCGCACCAGGGTAGGGTAATTGGCTTCAAGGGGCTCGGAGCTCCAGAGGCCAAGTATTCATGGAATAGGGGACCGTTCTCATTGTCATGGCCTTATGATTTTCATTTGATACACTGGATTTCTTCTCTTTTATCTGTTCCCTTGTGTTTCTTCATATCTTCAACCTACAGTGATAAACTAGTTAGCTGACTCAATATTTTACTCATACCTAAGCTAGATTCTCCCATCAGGGATTATTCTAATTTCATTGTGATCTCCAGTGCCTCAACCTGCGAAGTAATATTTTGTTGCATCAGAGGAACTCTGATGTGTGGAAAGAGTGAAAAAATGAACCATTCCTTATTCTTCTCATCTGGGATCTGGAAACTCAGGTGGCCCGTCAAGGTATTAAACCTCTGATCAAACTCCCATATAGGTTCAACTATTCTCTTCTTGGTTTCTTTCAGTTATGTAATGCACTGTGACTCTAACTACTCTGATTACTTAATGTTATTGAAACAACAATAGGATTAGTAGTACTTACTTCGACAATCGATGAAGTTCCTAGAGTTTTTGTCTCTTCTCGGTGAGGTTCCTCTGTCCTAGAGGATTCTGAATGCTCTTCGTCTATCATATTTTCCTCTTCTCCGCTGTATAAACCCTCATCCCCATAGTTATTCTTAAAAAGGTTCATGAGAGGAACTTCTTTGAACACTCTCCCACTGCGCGTATGTCCATCCTCTGTGTCGCTGTCGTTGTCTGAGTTATTGAACATTAGCTCTTCAATATAGCCGACTATTGTATCTTCAATATGTTCTTCTCATGCAATAGCATCTTGATCTTCAACTTAAGAAAATGTAAAAAATTTCCTCTAGGTCCCTTAAAGAAATATCTCTCTGCCTGGCTATACGATTATACTCCATCAACAACAAAATCAGTGATATACCCTCTGATGGTACTATCAAACCAGTGATCTACTACTCTTGACACAAAGTTATCAAATATCTTGACTTTCTTGATTAACATCGACATCCAAAGCACATGTGGCCTAGATCTGATCTCAAATTGGGTATCTGCTAACCTAGCTAGCCACTCGTATAACTCTTGATGGATTCCTCCAAAGAAACTCTCGTGTATATCAGTAAAGATATATCTTTCCAACCAATCCTCTGTACTAAGATTAGGGTTCTTGTTCTGGGCTTCAACAAAGTCCTTTTCTTCATCTTCTATCCAGTTTTGAATATCTGCCTTCAATGGAACCCACCTTGACATTCCCTCAAGAAGATTCTTGTCCCAGCAATAGAACCATTTGTTCACACAGGGGCAGAGCCATGGTTTAGCTCCAAGAGCACACCAACAATCCCTAACTACTGGCCCTTTCAAAAACACCTACGAAGCAGATCCAGTCTCACCCGAAGTAGCTATAGGGGGTTGCAGGACACAGGTGTCTGCAACTAGAGGAAATGAAGAGTGGATTCATAGGAATAATACACAGTCACCTAGTTATTCTTTATCTTCCTTAAACCTATTATGCAAGTTATACTTCATATCTAACACAATATCACAATAGAAGAATATCAAATGACAGAGAACACAACATCAATCATATACAACACAAGGTATACGTGGTTCACCCTCTCCCTAGGGCTACGTCCACAGAACTATGCTTTATAATATATTAAGATGAAGCATACACTTCTTGTATGCGCTCTTAGCTAGTAGATATTCTCTCTTCTCTTCTCTATATCTCCCCTCCCTATGCACCCAACTACAGGGTTGATCTTCGCACCCAACTGAAAATCTTACAATACCAGAAGGCTCTCACACTCAACACTTTCTTCTCACACAATATTACTCACTCGATCACACAACAACAATGAACTCTCAACCAACCTAGCACCAACAATACCAAAAACCCATCCCAGGTCCTTTAGACCTCTATTTATACATTACAATATCTCTCATACACCCTTAGGTTAAAAAATAAGTTTCAAAACCCTAGATGCCAAAATGCTAGGTGTTTAAAACCCTAGGTCAACTTGACCTGTGTTTCCAGGGTTTTGTCAGCCTATCTTTCCTTCCTTGTCGCATGGTGCTCCAAAGCATCCAACGGTGGATTTTTCTTCTTGCTGAGTTTTCCACAATCCGTATTCCTTTCGGATCTATCATCCTCGATCTTCTCGTCCAACGACCTGTTTTCTCTTACTTTGCACCATCTTTTTTGCTCTTCTGATCACTTCGAACCAGTATCAGTCATTGTGTCTTCAATGCAGTTCGTGTTTTTACTTTGCTTCCTTAATCTTCTCTTGCTTCCATATCCAAGGGACAACAGGTGTATTTTTTCAAAATTTATAATATTAATTTTATATTTTTTAAATTATGAAAGTCAATATATCCTTGAAATTACAACACCCTATGTTACTGTAGGCTACCATGGTCTTAACATTATAAAAAAAAAAATTATTTTTTTAGATTGTAGATATTGATCTCTTCTAGTGTGACATGTAACTCATTTTATAAATGGTTAACATGGCAAAACATTATAGAAGAAATAAAAGAGGTATGTATTTTAGGATTTTGATATATGTTAAGACATAAATATATAAAAATAGTCAATAATATATATATATATATTTTAAACTATATATTTGGAATATGCATCGCTGACTCTATTTATGTCTGTAGTTTCATTAACAATGGATTTATGTATCCTATAGAATTAAAACATAAAAAACAAAAATATAGAGAAGTATTCATAAAAATGGAGGTTTTTATGTATTTGTAGAGCAAACAACTAGGTTTTTCATCTTGAACTTAGGTTCGTGGAAACCAACTCAGCGTACACATAGGCTAGATTTGTCATTCCTTCCCAACAAAATTTGAATTGGGTGAGTGCACGAAGTTGGTGGCCAAAAAAGTCGCAAGGGTGTCGACATGAATGCGCACTCACAGGAACACATGCACATTCTTAGGAATCTGCATGTGTTCCTTTTCCTATAGCTTTGGCAATGCCCAAAGATCCATCAAGTTTTACACATAGGTTCATTGGTAGGAATGTGTGCACGTTCCCAATAGGAACGCAAACGTGTTCCTGTTGTGCACATTTTTAAGGACCACAGATGCATTTTGTGCTCAATTGCACACCGTGCCTCATGAATTTCCTTCATTGAGAAAGAAAAAAGGACAAGTAAAGGAGCAAAGCCATAGATCTTGCCACCATGTCCATCACAAGAAATGTATGGTTGATTTTTTGTCATTTCCTTTCTTGGTTTTGAAAAAACAAAATAAAATAGTTATGAGTTATGGATGTACATATAAATGGCATTGAAAACTTATTAGCAAGGTTCACTACACATAATTAATACTTGAATGTAAATCTCTCAACAATTCACCAATCTTGTATAGGTTCTTTTCAAGTTCATTGTAAAGATAATACAGTTTCTTTTTGTTTTACACAGAATTATATTAATGATTTTGTTGGGATAAAATAACATTGTTGTTTATAATAGCTCAGTCATAAGTCTAGTTATTAAATTGTCTTATTAAACTACAATGTATATTTCAAAATACCCCAGTGACAATGTAAACCATCTGCCAGCAGACCAAGGAGAGAAAAACCCCAACCCACCACAACCACCCAATCTAAACACTGAAATTGATGAGGGGTTGAATACATTAAGAACAATTGTAGATCAGTTAAGGGGCACCAGAGAACCAAGAAGAGTGTCATTGGCTACTTGTTTTTTCGTCATTGTGAGGTCCATTGCAAATTACCAAGTCGAGTTGACTTCTATTTATGAGTATAGGGAAAGAACGTTTGACTACTACATTAGTGGATTGGATAGAAACCAAGTCAGAGACTTGGGTATTTCAAAACAAGAAATATTGTCTATTTTTAGGGATCCTTGAAATGGAAAAGAACTACCTTTGACCAAAAAACACATTTTTATTGACTGGTGTATCCATCCACATATTAGTCAAAACTGGATGGATAGGTGGTATATGGTTTTTGATAAACCTCCCTGCAATAACAAAGAGGTTCCCTTATATTTTTTGATAAAATTATGAATGGAATTTATTTTGGGTCACCATGTCAACTACTTTGACATGGGTGAGTTCCATGGGGTGGGTCAAGGGTCCACACATGACCAAGAGCATGCCAGATGTGATCCCATGTTAGGTCCTCATCGCCCCAGGTGAAGGCCTAATCCCCCTTCCAAACATCCTCCTATTGCATAGAGTGTACAACAGGTACAATGAGCTATTTTATCATTGACCTGAAGCCTAGTGCAACATGAAAACTCTGTTGCACTATCTCAGCAAGAGGTGACTATCGATGACATTGATAGAGGGGTCAAAGCTTCACCCCGCATAACAAAGATTATTGAGGAGAGGGCACATGTCAATAGAATTCGTCCATGTGAACCTCACAGATGATCAAGTTGCGAGAAGACCTGGTATGGGCCTATGGAGGCCAGTGGACAACATAACTTCATGGAGGAGGTTAGTATCGTAACCATCACTATGTTCTTAATTGTTATATATTTGTTTTGTATTATGTGTATTTATATCGATATTTTTTTGTATATTTTTTTTCAATTGTTACATCCATGTAGAAGACCCTCTACACCCATGGATGCAACATTGCTTATCTCCACCACTGATGAAGTAGTAGAGGTAGTCTGCTCATTGGGTGTACCCCATACATAGGTATGTGTCACATTTGATAAATTCACTATAGTTATTTCTTTATTCTATGGAATTCTCAAATTTTTAATGTTATTGTGTTTCTACAATATGTGGGACCAGGGATGGACAAATCACTTGCATCGTAGGTTTTCATGTGTAGAGTTAAAGATCATTTAAATCTGAAATTTGTTGTGTTTATGTTTTTGAATTTTACTATTTGGTACTAATAGTTCAATATTATTAGTATGTATGTAGTTTGTGCACATATTCACTAATTATAGTACTACTTCACTACTTGGCCAACTGAGCTTTGATTCTTGGTTAGCTTACTCCAGGCCGGGGGAGTTCTCATCACTTGTACATCTCTTGAAGGTCCATTTTTTCCCACCCCCAAAATTCATCTTTTTCCATGCATCACTAGTGGATTCACCTGCAGACCACCCATTTGCACCACCTCTTCCATTGCTTACATCCACAGTGCATGCACCCATATGCCACCAACCCCCACCACCATTTCCATTGGCCCCATCCATCGAGGCTGCCACAGTAAAGTTTTTCTTGAAGCAGGTAGTGCAATCAAGTGCTCTATCTTCTAGTGACTCTCCATCGAGGCACGAGATATTCATGATGAGATAATGTGTTGATGATATCTTTTATGTATCATGAATTTGATTTTACGCATATTTGTTTAATTTTTTGTATTTTATCTTTGTAACTGACGTAGGTTGGAATCATTGAGATATTGGGGTTACGGAGGAGGGTAACACCCTCATGATTATTAGTAGCATATGCACTAAGTTGTCTTAGGTTAAATTACAAAGTATCATTTTGTATGCCTTTTAATTCATCGAGGAAAAAAACGTATAACAATGTTTTTTCTTTGTGCAGTCTATAAAGCGATGAAGCACACCCAGGCCCAGAACCACTCGAGGTGCTTCCTCAAGTAATAACAAAAATATATATTTCCAAGAGTCTCCTGAGGGTGGAAGTGGTCAATGATTGAACAATTATTTCCATTATGTATATAGGCCACCGTATGGTTGTTTTCCATGTTAACACACTTGTTGTCATTTTTCATATTGGGAATGAGGTGCCATTTTGTAAAACATGTACAATTTAGACGATATATATATATATATATATATATATATATATATATATATATATATACAAATTTCATGGCACGTTTTTTATGTTCATCTCATTGTTTCTGCATTTTATGTTGATGAATGTATGATTTTTTTCTAAAGTGATTATAAATAATTGTGTTATGGATGAACGGATATCTTATGGTGGAAAATATTTCTAAGTGATAAATACATAAGCAATGAATGGTTCTCATTACCTAAATTTATAGGTAGGGAATACATTTTCTTCAACATTGGTAAAGTTAAACTAATTTCCAATGCATTGGACACACTTGGGTGCAGTTGTTGGACATAGATGGTCGATGGACAAGGCACCAAAGCACCCAAAGTTGATGGATGACACTTGAGTCCATCTTAAAGCACTACTTTCAAGGAAATTATCGTATACAAAAGAGGATGCCACAAAATTACTAAAACATCATCATCATCATCATATGTATATATATATATAAACTTAGTAGAAAAAAATATTGCAAACATGTAAGCAAACATGCTTATTAAGCTCAAGTCCATGGATCATAAATATATTAATTTTCAAACTTTACAGTCATTAGTGACAATTCTTGATCTTTTAAAAATGATTTTTTTAAACGAAAAATAAACTCAAGTTCATGAGCCATAAATATATTATTTTTTTATATATAGTACTTGTTACTTGACTTCCCAAAAAATAGTAACATTTAACAAAACATTTAATTAGTAGTATACACTAAATAAATTTTGAGGAGACAAATGTGACTTACCTAACTGGTGTTCATAATCATACTAAAGGAAATAAATATTGCCAATATGGGTAGTGCATGAAGCTCCAAAGTTACACATTTCAAAATTTTGCATGTTTAAAAATATCACATAACTATGATAATCATAAACATATAACAATAAAACTAATATCCCACAACACATAAACATGTCCAAATGTATCCATATCAAATTTCTATATCATTCTAACTAAAACCGACAAATACTAAGCAATGAATCACTAAGATAAGTAAAATCAAAGTTCTAACCTTCTAAGGCCAAAATATAGGTTGTTACTTTTACAAATCCCTAGAACACCACTATGATCTAAAATAGACTAATCCCTCTGTGCATGTCTTGTCATGTAGCTTTTCATTTTAATATATACAACAATAAATATAACTTTCCATAAAATTATGCAAGCAAAAAGTCAAATAAAAATGTGGGTTGCAATGAAAGAAGAATAACAAAATAAGAAACCTTTCTCATTCCAAGAAATAAAAAAACATTTTTTTCTAGGGACATATGACTTAACATTATACCACAAAGTTCCTTTCCATCCAATGAAGTGTTTATTACATTTTAAGTCTAGGTGAAAACGTTTTCTTGCCTTGCCAAGCCATGCTATGCCTTGCCTTTCCTTGAGTTTCCATGCCATGCCATGTCATGCCTTTCCTTTTCAATCCATGCCATGCCTTTCCATTCCATGTCATTGCATGAATTTCCTTGCCATGCCATGACTTACCTTGCCATGCCTTGCCTTTCCATTCCATGTCATGCCATGCCATTCCATGTCTTGCATGTCTTTCCTTGCCATGTTGTGGCATGCCATGCCTTTTCTTTCCATGTCGTGGCATGCTATGCCTTTCCATGTCATGCCTTGCCTTTCCATGACATGCCATTCCTTTCCTTGACATGGCATTCCTTGTCTTTCCTTTCCTTGCCATGACATGTCTTGCCAATCCATGTCATGCATTGGAAAGACATCTCACGGCATGCCTTTCCTTTCCATGTCATGCCTTTCCTTTTTATACCATGCCATGCATTTCCTTGGGCCCATGGCATGCCATGGAATGCCTTTTCTTGCCTTGCATTTCCATGACATTCCATTCCATGCCATGTCTTTCTTTTCCATGCATTTCCTTTCCATGCCATGCCTTGCCTTTCCATGAAATGCCTTGCAAAGCCATACCATTGCATGTTGCTGCCATGCCATATCATTCCATGTCTTTCCTTGCCATGCCATTCCTTGCCTTTCCATGCCATGTCACGCCTTTCCTTTCTATGCTATGCCTTTCCATGTCATGTCATGTCATTCCTTGCCTTTCTATGGAATGTATTTCCTTTTCATAACGTTCCTTTCCAAGTCATGCCATGGAATGCCATTTCCATGCATTTTCAATCCATGCCATTTCCATGCCTTACCAAGCCAATAAATGATATTAACTAAGTTCAAACAAGTCAATGGGAAGTCCCAAACACCAAAAATCAACAAGGAAACTATAGTTGTTATAAAACTTATGATTAAGATGTTTAACTTCAACAATATTATAAGTTACAATAGGACAAATATAACAACCCTTAAAACAAGTAATCTTGCAATGAAAGGGGGTTGAAAATGCAATCCTAAACTAGGGTTTAGATAAAAAATGATTGTTGAAATGGAATATGACACATAACAACCCTAGAATATTCAAGGCATCAATCCCTAAAGGGTTGAAAATTATGAAAAAAATATAATAAAAGGTGTCAAGGTGTATTTTAAGGGTGAAAGATGACAGTTAAACCCTAGACATCAAACTAACAAGGCTGGAAATTTATAGTAATTCCTAATCTAACCACGGAATTGAAGGTTTCAAGACAAACTTAATTCAAGAAGAATACAAGATAACATGCAATATCACCACTTTGATAAAAAAATTATTTAATACATTCAAGAAGTAACCATCAACTATTTAGAAAGATCACTTACTAGGTAAATCAATGATCATCCATGAATTCCTAATCATAAAATCATCCACGAAACTTTCAACATGGATCTACGGTATTTTCAAAGTTTTGAAACACAAATTATCATAATTAATAGGATTTATATAGAAAGGGATGTCTCTAAATAGTTTTATGTTCCATCCTTATGGTGTAGTCTCATTACATGATTGATCCATAATGCCTTTCCTTTGTGTGCCTTGAATTTCCTTTCCTTTCAATGCTATGCCTTTCTTTTCCTTGTATTTCCTTGCCATGATATGCCTTGTCATTGCATTCTTTTCCATGCCATGACTTTCATTTCCTTGTCTTTCCATGCCATGAATTTCCTTGCCTTGTCATCCCATGTTGTTCCATACCATTCCTTAAATTTCCTTTCCTTTCCATGCCATTCATTGCATTGCCTTTTCATTCCATGACATGCCATGGCATTCCATTCCTTTCCTTTGCATGCCTTTTCATGCAATGCCTTGCATTGTGTTTCCTTTCCATGCCATGCATTTCCTTTCTTTTCCATGTCATGCCATTCCTTTCCTTTCCTAGCCTTTCCATTCCATTCCATGCCATGCCATGCCTTTCCTTTCCATGCCTTTCCATGCAATACCTTGCATTTCATTTCCTTTCCATTCCATCCATTTCCTTTCCTTTCCATGTCATTCCATGCCATGCCACACCTTTCCTTGCCTTTCCTTTCCATGCCATTCCTTTAATTTCCATACATTTTCATCCCATGCCCTGACTTTCCATGCCATGCCTTGCCTTTCCATGACATGCCTTTCATTTCCTTTCCTTGTCATGGCATGCCATGCCATGCATTGCCTTTTCATGTCTTTCCATGCCATGCCTTGCATTTCCTTGCCTTGCCTTTCCATGCCATTCCATGTGTTGCCTTTCCTTTCCATGCCATGCCATGACATGCCTTTCTTTTGCATGTCTTTCCATGCCATTCCTTGCATTGTCTTTCCTTGTCATGCCATTCATTTCCTTGTCTTTCCATTCCATGACATTCGATTCATTTCTTTGTCTTTCCTTTCCTTTCTATGCCATGCCTTCTCTTTTCATTCCCTTCCATTCCATGACTTTATTTTTCATGCCATACCTTTCCATGCCATCCCATGCCATGTATTTCATTTCCTTGTCATTCATTTCCTTGCCTTCACTTTCTTTGTCTTTCCATACCATGCCATGCCATGACTTGCCTTCCCATAACATGGAAAGGAAATTAAATAAAAGGCATGGAATGGCACTTCAAGGAATTATTAATCCATGAAATCACATACCATGTCATGCCTTGCCTTTACATACCATGCCATGTCATGCCTTGCCTTGCCATGGCATTCCAAGGAAAGGAAATCCAAGGCATGGATTGGCAAGGCATGGCATGGAATTTCAAGGACTTATTGATTCATTCCATGACATTCCATGTCATGCCTTTCTTTTTCATTCCTTTCCTTGTCATTCCTTGAATTTCCTTGTTTTTCCATATCATGCCATGTCTTTCCTTTCCTCTCCTTGTCATGCCATGCCATGCCTTTCCATTCCATGCCATTACATTCCTTTCCTTTAAATATCATGTCTTTCCTTGCCATTTCTAGTCTTTCCATGACATTCCTTTCCTTTCCATTCCTTTCCTTGCCATTCCATGCCACACCATGCCCTGTCATGCCATGCCCTGCATTGGATTGTCTTGTCATGTGTTGTCTTTCTATGTCATGCCTTGGTTTTCCTTTCCATGCCATGCCATTCCATGTCATGTCATGCATTGCATTTCCTTTCCATGCCATGCATTCCATTGATTTTTCATGCCTTTCCTTGGCTAACCATAATTCATTGAAAATGTACTTTCATTATGATATTCATAAAATTAATTGTTTGTAAAAATATAGGTTTTTTCATCATTTGAGAGAATTTGTTATCAAGTTAATTTATTAAAAAATCCATCCCATTCATGTACCATACCTTTTTTATTTCCTAAAAAAAAATAATGCTTGTACTAAATGAATAAGTTTAATACGTAAAAATTACAATCAAAGGATTCATTAAGCATGTAGTTCTACAACTTGTTATCCCATATATCTTAGATAAAAATATTTGCATGAAAATTTCAATGTCATAACATAATCTCTCTTTATTCATATATCTAAGGTATCTTCATAGTTGTGAAACATGGATTATCATAATTTATAGGATTTACCTAGACCTAGACCTAGACCTAGATCTTGCCTTGCCTTGTCATGTCTAACTTTTATTAGCCTTGTTATGTCTTTCCTTGGCTTGCCTTGTCTTGGCTTGATTTTCCTTTCCTTGCGTTTCCTTGCCTTTCCATACCAACATGTCCTTAAATGGATTGAGGAGGTGAGTTTCAACTCATGATAAAAATCAAAGAGGGACTCAGATGGATGAATAATCAATTGCATTGGATTTGAGGCATCGAGTTTCAACTAGTGGGGCCCCTCCATTGTCATTTCATTGACAAGAAAACCTTTTGTTGGAGGATCTACGACACTAGGATTTTTCTCAATGAGGCATAGTGCAATTTATAAACAAGAGGCCTATTTTCAAAAACAAGGTGTCGAGCGATTTTGGGAAGTGTGATCATGTGGGCCTTGGCCAAGCAGACTTGTAGGATCTTATGGAACTCCATTATGCTGCTTGGTTTGTATTTTATGTCCCTAGAAAAAATTGGCGACATGTCCCTGAATTCCTTGAGAAGGTGAGTTGCAACTCATGATAAAACTCAAATAGGGACTCGGATGGATGAACCATCAGTTGCATTGGATCAAGAGGACCGAGTTTCAGGTGGTGGGGCCCCTCCATTGTCATTCCATTGACTGAATAACCATTTGTTGGAGGATCCCTGACACTAGGGTTTTTCTCAATGAGGCATAGTGAAATTTATGAATAAGAGGTCAATTTTCAAGAACACTATGTCAAGCGATTATGGGTAGTGTGGTCACATGGGCCTTAGCAAAACATACTTCCAGGAGCTTATGAAACTCTGCTATGCTACTTGGTTTGGATTTTATGCCCCTAGACCAAATTGACAACGCGTCCCTGAATAGCTTGAAGAGGCGAGTTACAACTTGCGATAAAACTCAAATAGGGACTGACATGGCATGGCATGGAATGGTAAGGAAAGGAATAGCATGGCATGGAATGGTAAGGAAAGGAATAGCATGGCATGGAATGAAAAGAGAAGGCAAGGTAAGGCATGTCATCACATGGAATCAAATGAAGGTAATATAAGGCATGGCATGGAAAGTGAAGGGAATGCAAGACAAGAAAATGTATGGCATGGCATGGAAAGTGAAGGCATGGCATGGCATGGAAAGTCAAGGCATGCCAAGGCATGGAATGGTAAGTAAAGGCAAGGAAAGGCATGGAATGGAAAGGAAAGGGATCACAATGCATGGTATGGCATGGCATGACAAGGAATGGCATGGAAAGGAAATTAATCGCATGACATGGAAAGTGAAAGCAATGAAAGGCATGGCATGGTAAGTGAAGGCAAGGAAAGGAATGACATGAGAAGTGAAGGAAAGGAAAGGAATGGCATGAAAAGTCAAGGCAATGCAAGGAAAGGAAAGGCATGGAATGACATGACAAGGCATGGAATGGAAAGGCAAGGCATGGCAAGGAATGGCATGGCATGACATGGAATTGAAAGGTATGACATGGAAAATAAATTCATGGAAAGACATTGCATGACATGTCATGGAAAGGCATGGCATGGAAAGGAAATATGTATCAAGGAAAGGCATGCCATGGAGAGGCAATGCATGCCATATAAAGTGAAGGAAATGCAAGGAATGGCATGGCATGGAAAGGAAAGGAATGAGATGGAAAGTGAAGGAAAGGAAAGGCATGGAATGGAAATTGAAGGCAAGGAAAGGCATGGCATGGCAAGTGAAGGAAAGGTAAGGCATAACATGGAAAGGAAAGGCATGAAATGGAAATGAAAGACATGGCATAGAATGTAATGGAAAATAAAGGCATGGCATGGCAAGGAAATGAAAGGCATGGAAATACAAGAATACAATAATAACCATAAAATGAAGCCAAATTTTCAATAATTCAAGGAGACCATTTAGATCACTTCTAATATTGATGGTCTCCATTAAATTCTTTTACTCATAGTAAGGAAAGAAGCATCGTACCTTTGATGAGCTATTACTTGGAATTGTTTGTAGTTGGAGGTTTGTACCAAGAACCAAGTTCGTAAAGTGGTATACAAATTCACCCAGTCTATGATCTTGAAATACATAACCACCTTTCTTATGTTTTCTTTCATCATGTGTAAGATATTCTCCTTTAATAACCATTGACCTAGTCATAAATGCAATGCCTTCAGAGTCTATTATTGATCACATGAGGGTCTTCTTTCCCTCTAAGCAAGGTTCCAACCAATAATCAATGCAACATTCATTACCCCTTGGGGAAACCACTGTGTATATGTGTCATGCAAAAAATGGAGTGACAACACATGAGTCCACTAAATGGCCAAAGAATAAAACATTGATGCTAGTTATTCAAAATTTAATAGAAGGTTTCAACGAACCCGAAAGTAAAAGATATGATATATGATCATAATCTACTAAAATACTCAATTGGTACTCCTCCTAATGAGATAATTCCATATTTATGCATTGACCAATGGGGAGTGATACACGACCCCATCTATTAACCCAGTCTGTCAATTATGAATGATCTGATTCATTACTACTACATGGACCACAAAAGGAAGAGAGTTTTACTTTCCATATTTCAACTATTGCATTGTCTGAAGTTCTAACTAAATGGAATCCATGAGTGCCCTGGATTTTTTTTCATTCATACCAATGTGATCCATCTACATCGACCACCTACCAAAAATATCTATGTACATGTACTTTCATGTGTGATTGGTCTTCATGGGTTTCCATTCCCTCTCCCATTACTGAATAATTCCATTCAATAATTACTTTCTCATCTCAAATGAGAGAATTACTTCTGAACTTCAGTTTCTTACCTTCATAACACTATTTTTATGCATGAAGATTCTCTATCATGCTCTTATTTCCCGTGCCTGGACTCAAAATAGTTCCAAATATTTGGTACCTTGATTTTTTTGTGCAACATACACAACCATTTAAATATACGATAATTTTTTAACTAGCCTATGCAACCATCTAACCAAATCCAATTTTGATCCATCTGTATGTTCTTCTCCTTAAGGTGATTGTAAAACAACTAAAATCAATGTTATATGTAGACTAAGTCATTGTTAAGTACCAAATTCCTGAATACAAAATACCATAATAATAACAAAGATATCTGAATACGATCGCCACATAAGATATATGGAACAATATAGAAAACCACCACTTTATTATATCAAACCCTTCAAGTAGGGAAACACCATACAATGGATCCTATTATGGAAGAGATCCTCTCCTATTAACTTTCCTCTTCAAGGGGGCATCCTCCTATTGATCTATCGTTCCACATAAAATAATTCTTCTTCACATCCCATTACATTTCTTCAACCCCTTTATATAGTGCTACCAACCACCTAAGAACATTCTAGAGGAGGAATATTTTAGAAAAAGAACTTTCTAAGAAGTCCTCTTACATTTATTATATCTATACCAAGATATCTAACTACCATAGGGGACCTTGTTTAATAATATAGTGGACCTAGTCCACCTTACATTGAATGGCCTCCACTACCTCTCTAGCTACTTAACATTTCATCTCCCTTATGAAAGAGTTGTCATCAATGCTTGTTTAGAGGGTGTAAAACCATATACCTAGATCCCATGGATAATTTTGGACCATAGGGATGAAGTATACTAGAGAACCAGGGTCCCATGTAGAAATGAAAGCCACCATGATGAAGTAGTCCAACCGCCATTGTAAATCGGGGTCCCATGTCCAAGTGTTCATGTGAAATCAATATAGAAGATATAGGAACACAATAACCAACTAAAAACGATGCTCCAAATACTAACACTTATCATGTGGATCCAAATAATAATATCTATCGACATAGTGGGAAAGAGTCCTAGTTGAATCGAGAAGGAATAATACCATTGTAGAATATGTTGGTTTGACACTTGTAGTCATAAATAGATCTTAATTTGTCACATTGATTTTCTCAACAGAAGGTGTATTCGAGTCATCAAATAAAATATGTAAGTGGTTTTTATCCCATAAATGACAACTATCCATATACCAATCATCACAATTGTCCTTGTAATCATACCAAGCATATATTTCTTGATCATATTATGTCGAGATGTAAATTTCAATGATATTCCTATTATATCTCTCTTGGATCCCCTGCATTTCAAGAGTAAAGTACCAAGAATCACAATCATGCTCGAAAGCTTGCCAATAATTTTTTTCTCGAGCATATTCTATCAAAATGGCGGGATTAATCTGAAGCCGTTCACTTATTATATCACCGAGAGATTTTAGGGACATTAGAAAGTTTTAAGAGGTTGGAGTGCATTGTATATACATTGGAAAAAACCTCATATAATATTCCATAAGAAAGTGTTTAAAATACTCTATCCAATGGCACTAATCTAGCAGCAATCTCAGGACCCTATGAAAAGTTATGAACTTTGTTGTCCCGTCGTCGTAAAGAGTACCCTAGAAAATGGTCGATTTTAAATCAACTATACTATCACTTATGAATCTCTGATTTGGGTGATTCATTTGTTTAAATCAGATATTTTTGAAAGAGGAACACCGATCTATAACGTTTTTTTGGAAAATTCATCCCTAACTCTATAGAAACTAGAAGAATCATGCGATCATCCATGAAAAACCCTGAAAATATAGCATATTTTAAAATGCTGATAACTTTACTTTTCAGACTATGTTTCAAACGATGTTTTTTTTTTTAAATTAGGTGTTTTTATGAGAAGAACTTAGATATAAACCATTTTTTGCAAAATTTTCATATAAACATACATAAATCATCCAGAATGTCATGACCCTCTTTTTCTTCTCTGAAAAAAAATTGCAAAATAGAAAAAACATTTCCCACAATTCCTGCCAAGGAAAGTGCTCTAATACCAATTTTTAAGTACCAAATACCTGAATACAAAATACCACAATATTACCAAATATATCTGAATACAATCACCACATAAGATATATGGAACAATATAGAAAACCACCACTTTATTATATCAAACCCTTAGGGTAGGGAAATACCATACAATGGATCTTATTATGGAAGAGATCCTCTCATGTTCACTTGCCTCTTTAAGGGGGCATCTTCCTATTGATCTATCGCTCGACATATAATAATTCTTCTTAAAATCTCATTACATTGCTCAAACCCCTTTTATATAGTGCTACCAACCACCTAAGAACATTATAGAGGAGGAATCTTCTAGAAGAAGAACTTTCTAAGAAGTTCTTTTACATTTATTGTATTTATACTAAGATATATAACGACCATAGTGGGCCTTATTTAATAATATAGTGGACCTAGTACACCTTACATTGAATGGCCTCCACTACTTCCCTAGATACATAACAATCATGGCACCGATTATCGCTTATGCAGAATTGATACTCCTTCAATATAAATTTCTTTTCTTCGTTACTATATGGCCCATGCCTTATATGTGATATGGACCATTATGTTGGCCTACTCTGAGTGATAATATTGGATTTGAATCTAGTAGTTCTTGGCAAAACAAACCATTGACAACATAGTTCCAATGGGAAATGTATCTTTGCATATTCTAAAATGTTCATCCTTCCATTGAGCCACATGAACATGATGAACATAATGTCATGTCTTTTTGATGAAGTCCTTCATGAAGTCATATACTCATACTTGGGAAGTCACGAATTGTATATTTTTTCTTTCTTGTCCTCCATTAATATTATATGTGACATATTTAAATCTTTGCAATGAAACCTCCTTCCTCCCCAATTCATACTCATATCTTACATGGATGCACTTGCTCGGTAATTTCATTCCACCGCACCTAAGGTATGTCCCATCTAAGCTAGATTTTTGATAAAATGTAAAACCCTCTGGCCTTGTACACAAGATGTTGTGAATAAAGTCTCTAGGTGAAAATGACAACAATATAAATGAGAATTCCTATAAAGGGTATTATGCAAAACATGAAATATGTGTGTGTGTGTGTGTGTGTGTGTGATAATAATAACCATACTCAATGCGATATCTAAAACATGTTTTAAGAATTGTGTTTATTCGAACATACCAAGACTTAAATTTATGGAAAGGTATTTATCCCAAGTTAAGTGCACTATATAGTTTCCTAAATATATCATACAATTTTTTCTTTGTAATTGCAAGAAAGCTTTTAATACGGGGTTCAACGTCCCTATATCCCCTTCTCAATTTTAGCACATCTTTTTGGTTGGAAGAAGGCCTAGTGTTATAATGCCATAAATCATGTACTATTCCCTTAACTGCTCCAATTAATTTCATGTCGAAACAAGGTATCCTACTAGTGAAGGCCCACAAATATGTTGGGACACCTTTTCCAAGGATATTTCATCTATGAGAATACTCTATAAGGGTTTTGAGATTTCATTTCCCGAGATGAGAGGTTTGCTTTAGAAAACGATGTTTTCTTGTAATATTGCTAATAATTGATTGTGACAAGATATGTTAGGATGCATTCTGGTATTTAGAACAATATTTCTTACCAATTCTTTGAAAAACATCTACAAGGTTTATAACAATATAATTACTTGTCTCTAAACTTTTGACTATTTTAATTCCTAAAATTCTCCTAACAGCAGTCAAACTTCTATATTTTAACAAAGCCAAAAATAATTGGCATTTAGCAACATCAAATTTTGGTTCAAAATATTCTTTAATGATTCTATAATAATGATAACAAATAGTACGGTTAGGTAACTTACCTTCATATGATTCTAGACCACTTTCATCAACTTGAATGCATTTAGGATTTCTTTATTGCACAATGCTCAATCTAGGTAGGGATGATGAACCACTTTTTTGACACTCTTGACCTCCCCACTATAGAGTTAACAATGTTGTAGTTCTTTCCCCTTCAATCAATGGTGGATCAAATCTGGGAGGATATTGGACATGGGATTGACTAGTTTCTATAATGTCTCACTGTCCAACAAGAGGTTGCATGACATGAACTTCTTCAACACAATTTTGAACACCAATTTCCTCTCTAATTTCATCCATTGTATAATTATCTCCAAGAAAATCCTCCATCATCTGGTCATCCACAAAAAATTGTCTTGATGAGATAATGAATGGATTGGTCTCTAGTGAACTCCTATACTTTTCTTGTGGTTATGGAGGAGAAACAACAACACAATCTATTCTTCTAGAAATTGGATTTCCCTCTTCTGAAAGACTACGCTTTGACATACATAACTTTTCCTTTCCTCTTTCTTATTCTACCTTTTTGATTGATTTCTATTTTATTGAGGACTTTATTTCTCAAATCTGTTGGTTCGCCATGTTTAAAAAAAAAAATTGTCTTCCAAGCACCTCACCAAAATGTTTTCTTGGTATTACAAAATAAAGAACAACTAACAATTCCAATTCCAAGTGGACAAATTTGTCTTCGTATTCCAAAAGAAGACAACTAATAATTCCAATTCAAATTAGACAAATTTGTCTTGGTATTACACAAGAAGACAAATAACAATTCCAATTGGATAAATTTTTCTTGGTGTTACACAAATAACAATTCCAATTGGACAAATTTGTCTTTGTATTACACAATAAGACACAACTAACAATTACAATTGGACAAATTTGTCTTCCAATTCCAAGAAGACACAAACAACAGTTCCAATTCCAAGAAGACACAATAAGACACAAACAACAATTCCAATTCCACTTGGACAAATTTGTCTTCCAATTCTTCCCACAATGGTCTTTCAATAGCACAAGACTGTCTATGAATTAAACAACAAGACTAAAATAAGAAAAACATGTATGTGTGTGCTATTTTTGTGTGTAGATTTTGGGAGTGATTTATTGGGCTTGAGATAGATGAGGTAATGGAGTGTGCTTGGCACAAAAAAATTCCCAACAGGAATGTGCATGTGTTCCTAGAAAACATGCACACTAAATCACATGTGCATTCTAGGAACACACGCGCATTCTTGTTGGGCATAGATGAATGACAATTACAAGGATTTCAAGTCACAAGAGTGCATGCATGATCTTAATTCAATAGATATACCATTTATTATATACCAAACATATTTATGAATAAATATGTATAGGGGTATGGGGACAACTAGGATGTAAGGCCTTAGGATTGAAAGTGTTTTGAAGCATAGAGCAATGGTTAGAAAACCAAGATGTGGGTGATGTGGGTGGAAGGGTTGTGGGGCCTTAAAAAAAAGTTATATGAATAGTGCACTCAGGGATCAAGTGTGGAGGGGGTTAAGGGTTGATTATAGGTTATTCCTAGGGTTAGATGGAGCTAGGAGGGCTTAGGTCATGGTCTATGCCAAGCTATAGGTCATGGTCATTGTATAGGTCTAGGTCATGGTATAAGTCTAGCTATAGCTCTATGTCATGGTCTAGGTCATGGTATAAGTCTATCTATAGCTCTATTTCATGGTATAGGTCATGGTATAGGTCTATATTTAGGTCTATGTCATGGTATAAGTCTAGTTGTAGCTCTATGTCGTGGTCTAGCTCTAGGTATATGTCATGGTCTACATAAATTTTGTCATATAGTTCTAGGTCATGGTCTAGGTTTTTCCATGTCTACGTATTACAATGTATAGGTCTATGTCTTGACATGTTTAGGTCAAGGCCATTTGTTTCCTTGAAATGTAGGGATGGGGGTGTAGAGAGAGGAAGAAATAGAGTGTAAGAGGGAGAGAGGGGAAGACAAATAGAGTGTGTGTGTGTGTGTGTGTG